>JAMPIV010002930.1:0-390732 GCA_024509875.1 Oreohelix idahoensis
TTGGAAAATTTGAAATTTGAGGCAGATCAAAAACGGACTGAGCTGAGGAAAATGAAAAGAAGAGGAAATTTATAGCTGAGGAAGAGGAGAAAAAAATGAGATTGGCCGCTGAATTAGAAGATAAAAACGATTTCAGCGAGAGGCAGAACAGAAGCAAAAGGGAGGCCTGAAAAAAACTAAGATTGAGATGGAAAATAAACAAAAAGAAATGGAAGAGAGGAGATTAATAGCTGAACAAAATGTAAAACGACTTCAGCTTGAGATGGAAGAGAATGAAAAAAAACGACAGCATGAACTGAAATTAGCAGAGTCAGAATATGAGAGAATTAGGTTTACTCAGGAAGCTAATTCTCAGAGAACTTTTGAAAGCCAAACTCCATCCAGACATGATTATTTTAAGGAAATTCACCTTAAATTACCTAAATTTAATCCCCCGTCGGATGACGTAATATTTTTCCTAGATAGATTTGAGGCCACTTGTAGGTCTTACAACGTGGATAAAACACTGTATTGCATATATTTATCCAGGTTACTTACAGGGGATGCATTAGCAGTTTATCATACCACCAGCATTGGTGAGAAAAATGACTATAATGCTCTTAGAGCGGCACTTCTGCACAAATTCCAAATGACAGAAGACGAATATCGTTTAAGATTTCATACATTACTACTTCAATCTGGCAGAAATTTTAGTGATTTTCTGTCACAGATACGTCTAACATTAGAAAGATGGATCGAATTATCCAAAATTGAAAAGTCGTATGAAGGTCTCTTCGATTTACTGATGCGCGATAAGGTACTATCGTCTGTAAATCCTACATTTCTCGCATTTTTACACGAACGGAAACCTTTATCAATGAAAGATTTAGAAGCACATGCAAAAAATTCTTGCACTGCTCACCCAACCATGGATCTAAGTAATGCACAGATTAAGAATGAATTGCCTGTTGCTTTTGCAGCACAACAAAACAATTTTTCACGCAATCGTTCCTTTAGTGCTGACAGGTATGTCAATAAGGGAAATAATTACAATTTTAACAATGATAACTTTTACAAAGGGAAGCAATTTCAACAATCTGCTCCATTTAATGTTTCTTGGAACCAAACTCACAGATCGCAAGATTTTGGTAACAATAATTTTAAAAATAATCAAGGACATTATAATAAACAAAACTGGAGATCAAGATCTCAGGGTCCGCAAAACAGACAAGGTTCTTGGAATAAAAATTTTAAAGAACATCATAACTTTAATTATACAAATTATCGGACTCATCCAAAATTTAACTCTAGCAGAAACTACAATTATGGCAATTTTAATGCAAATAATCAAAATCGATCGCGTCGCAGAGATAGATCGTCGAGTAATACGGGTAGACATTCTAATGTCTCTTTAATTGATACACAGGCTAACATTGAACAGGGTAAAGTAGCTGAAACTCACAATGCTATGTCTTGTTCTCTTGATTGTACCCATGTGAAAGACTGTCCAGAATGCTCGACTCTTTTCCAGCCTAAGGCGATCACGACGCTGCGTTGCGGACATACCTTGCCTAGTCTACCTGCAGTCTGTACGGCCACTGCTGCGTCAGTACACCAGGGACAGGGCTCTCTTAAGTTTAACAAGGGATTTGTTAACAATATTTCATGCTCTCTCCTATTTGACTCAGGTTGTAGCACTGTGGGCGTCCCGACTTCGCTGATCAACCCAAGTTGTGCCACGGGCAGGGTTGTCAAGTGTGTGACTTTTGGTGGCACCGTCGAAACATTTCCCACTGCTATTATTGA
The DNA here is from genome assembly GCA_024509875.1 of Oreohelix idahoensis. Lineage (NCBI taxonomy): Eukaryota > Metazoa > Mollusca > Gastropoda > Stylommatophora > Oreohelicidae > Oreohelix > Oreohelix idahoensis. Next base: position 1,786 of record JAMPIV010002930.1, read on the forward strand.
TCTTAATACACCATTTTTTTCAGGAAAGATCCAAGCATGTCTCCTTCCGAATCCAATTTGTGATTTAATACTTGGTCGCATACATGGTATTAAAGAGTGTACACCACAGCAAATTGCTGAATGGGAAGAGCGACATATTCAAACTGCAAATGCAGTAGTGACTAGAGCGCAAGCTACTAATATGTCGCATGATACACCTATTGAACCTACAGTTCATACCACTTGTGATGATGATGCTCCTATTTCACGGGAGTTGTTTGCAACATTGCAAAAGAATGATGATTCATTAAAAAAATTTTTCAGTATGTTAACAAAAAGAATACAAGCAACAAACTTGCAAAATCTAGACATGACTTTATACTTAAAAATGGGATTTTGGTTAGAGTAATACGGGAAAAGGATTCATCCTTATGTTATCAGATCTTAGTCCCATCCTCTATGAGATCTCGTATATTACGACATGCGCATGACTCGCAATGTGCGGGCCATATGGGTTTTTCGCGTACCAAATCCAGAGTGCTTTCGGCATTCTACTGGCCAGGCGTCCATAGGGACATCACTCTCTATTGTCGGTCCTGTTTGATATGTCAGGAAGTTAAGGTACGGGGTCCATTTCATGCGGCTCCTATTCAAGCTGCGGACATCCCGATTAGACCATTTGATAAAATGGCCATTGACATTATTGGTCCGATGCTTCCATCTGCTAGAGGGCATACGCATATCCTTACGTGCATTGATATGTGCACTCGTTGGCCTGAGGCCATCCCTCTCAAGAACACTTCATCTGCCAGTGTAGCAGAGGCATTGATGTTAATCTTTTCACGCATTGGTTTTCCACGGAAAATCTTGTCGGATCATGGGGTTCAGTTCATTTCTGAATCCATGTCTCAAGTTATGAAGACATTAGGTATAGACAGATCTCTTAGTTCTATTTATCATCCGATGTCAAATGGGTTAATTGAGCGTCTCAATAGGACACTCAAGCAGTTGTTGGGTAAGATGACTCAAGACCATCCCCAAGACTGGGATCGGGTCCTACCCGCTTGTCTCTTTGCGTATCGCGAAGTACAAAATCAAGCCACGGCTTTTCTCCATTCCAGCTTGTTTTTGGCATGCAACCACGCGGTCCGATGTCGTTAATCCACGACTTATTGGTTGACGAGAATATTGAAGAGGAAACTCAATCCTCTTATGAGTATGTGATCTCTCTGAGAAAGAGAATCATAGATGCTTGTAGACTAGCTACTGCATCATCTGAACAAGCCAAAGAAAAAGCTCGTCTATTTGCAAACAAGTATAGACGTCTTCGCCAGCTCATACCTGGTGATGAAGCTTTTGTCTTACTACCTGCGCATAACAATCGTCTTTTAATTACCTGGAGAGGTCCTTTCAGGATCATCTCAAGAATATCCGATGTCGACTACATCGTTGATGTTAATGGTAAACATAAAACCTTCCACATTAACATGTTGAAGGAGTATTACTCACGTCCTGATTATCTACAGTCAGTGTTTCAGGCAACTGACGATCCTACACCTCCTATTCAACACTATTCTAGTTTGTCAGTCATCCAAGAAGAAGAATCTTCTTTCGATGATGTACAACTACCAATACCAGTTGTACCACTCCATTCCACTGAGAAATGGAATGATGTTACAATCTCATCTACTCTTTCGGCTGATCAACGTCAGCAAGTCTCTAATATTCTACACTCGTATGAGGATGTTCTCACTGACATCCCAGGTCATACGTCAGTCATCCAACATGACATTATTCTGACTGACGATACGCCTATTCGAGTTCGCCCATATCCTATTCCTTTACACTTTCGTGATAAGGTTGATAAGGAATTGGATGAGATGCTCCAATTAAATATAATTGAACCATCTTCATCACCATATTCTTCTTCCATGGTAATCATTAGGAAGAAAGACAACAATATACGTCTTTGCGTAGATTACAGGAAATTAAACAAAGTTACAAAATTCGATGCGGAACCATTACCTCTTTTAGATGACTTATTGGAGAGATTATCTCATGCTACATTCTTTTCGAAATTTGACCTTTCAAAGGGATATTGGCAAGTGCCACTCACTCCTAAAGCAAAGCCATTCACCGCTTTCTCGACACCACGGGGTCTTTTTCAATGGAATTTTATGCCATTCGGGTTAATGAATGCGCCAGCTACCTTTGTACGCATGATGCGCCGCATATTGTCTCATCGTCCCGATGTCATTACTTATATAGATGACATCTGTCTTTTCAGTGACTCTTGGGATGAACATATTCAGGGTTTAAAATCTTTACTTTCTACCTTACGGGATTATAACTTAACAGCGAAACCTTCAAAGGCTTTTGTCGGTTTTCATGACATCTCATTTCTGGGTCACCGCATAGGTCATGGTTTCATGTATACAGAAGACAGTAACGTCTCTAAAATTTTAAACATCTCAGCACCTAAGACAAAAAAACAAGTTAGGTCGCTTTTAGGACTAATACAGTTCTATTCAAAATTCATCCCTCATTTGTCTACTATAACTGCACCTTTTTCTTCTCTACTGAAGAAAGGCACATCTAATGTAATAAAGTGGTCGCAGGATCACCAAACGGCGTTAGACTATATAAAACAATTTTTTTCAAATGCACCTTTTTTGAGGTTGCCTGACAAAAATCTCACCTTCATTCTCCGCAGTGATGCTTCTTCTTACGCTATCGCTGCAGTTTTGATGCAGGAATATAACGGCACCTTATTTCCGGTTATGTACGTATCCAGAAAGCTCACGCCGAGCGAGACGAAATATTCCGTTCTGGATAAAGAGCTCCTTGCTCTTGTCTGGGCAATCACTAAACTGGATCGTTATCTCCTCGGATCACACTTTGTGGTGGAGTCTGACCAGAAAGCTCTTACCGCACTGAATACAGGGAACGTTAAGTCATCAAAGTCAGCGCGTTACGCTATAGCGCTTCAACCGTTCCATTTTGAGATACGAGCTATTCCTGGAGTGCAGAATGTGTTCGCAGACTGTCTATCAAGATGCCCAAGTGAACGTGTCGAAACTAAACCACTTCCAGATGTTGGAACATCCTCACCGATAACATGAATAACTTTGTACATTGTTATTGATACTATATTAACGTTTTATTAGAACGGGAACATTGGTACTACAGTAACTTTTTATTAATATGGCAACATTGTTAAGAGCGACAAATATACATTTGTTATTCCTATGGAACATATTACACTACATAACGTGTTAGAGAATATATTAAATCGTGTATGGAACATTGAGAACATTATCTCGTCGATTACTAACTAGTTGTAACGGAACAGTGACATATTGATAGTGATATTGAAATTACTTAGAATATATTGTTAACTAGTTATTTGTTAGTAATTAAGGAATATATAAATTAGATTAATTCAATTTAATATATTTAATTGATTATGGATCACACACAAACTAACTTTCTTAGTTGTCAGGTAATACCTACATTCACGGGTCTTAGTTATGATATCTCACTGTTAGATCACTAGTCAACCGTACTAGTGTTAGAAAACATTAAGTGTGTTGATTCTTAAAGTGTTTAATTTTGCATTGCTTCATTTTTGCACATTGTATTTTCAATTTTTCTGTTTTATTGATCCTCTTGTCATTGATTATCATCAGTGTTGCTGTTCATTTTCATTTTTGAAATCATATGTTTCAAATTTTTTTTAGAAAACTTAGTTGAATTTTATTATCATCTTTTTTTTATGGTTTTTTTTCATTTTTATTTTCAAACTTGTTTTTACTTCGAATATTACCACATCGTTCCAAAGTAGGTCGATTGTGGATGTGTGCTTTAATGCATACTATCATTTAGTTATATTGATTTCTTTTAATATTCTTTTCTTAATATAGTATAACTTTATGCATTTCATATATCTTGTTGTAGTTTTGACTCACCTCTCTCGGGTACTAAGTTCAAAAAAATTAATAGAATTAATTTTTTTTAAGGGGAGGTGATAAGGGAGCTGTTACGTTCATTTATTACCTAAGGGGGTAGTCTTCGGTCCTGCCAAATGTACGCACCAGTCTTTATATATTTTATTATTTGTGCGTTCGATTGATTCACGCACTGACGTGCACAATGCAGTGTGAGTTGCTTTGGACGCACGGGTAACCTAGTTTGGAAAGAGTGACGTCATGTGAGTTCGGGGCAGTACGGACTGTGTTTATGTCCGAGGTATATTTCTTGGAATATTTTATTGGCAAGTTTGGAAGAAGCCATTACTTTTGTATGATCTCTACTGGTTCATGATGCAGCCAAGAGTAGAAGTATCATGTAAGTGTCGCCCCATGTCATTGAATGTTTATTGAGTAAATTAATGTATAAGGCCGCTCATAGTTCTGATCTAGCGGGAAGTCATCACAGTATGTCATTCCTAGAATGGACAGACGGAGTCGTTAGCCCTTTTGAATTACCGTAGAGGGGAGGATTCCTACGAAGAAACAAAGTTAATTGATTTGCATACTTCTTATGTTTATATGCCGTATTTTCGTAAATGCCAAAGTCGTGGCATGGATACAGAGAGGTTGGTCAATACATAACTCTAACCTGGTCGTATTGTTGTGGATGACTTTGTTTGGATTGTTATATATCTATGCTACCTAAATATTGTATGAAGGAAGTCTGGAATTAGTGCGAGTATGACAAGAAATATTACTCAGTGAGAATTAATCCGTTGGTCATAGGATACGTCCTTGAGAGAAGGTCAACGGACGTTACTACAATACATATGCTAGGGTAAAGGAAGTGATCGATCTCTAGTCACTTGAATGAGAGGACTTAATTGTAGAGGATCTTCATAAACTTGAAAAGTCAATGATCAACATTTTGATGTAATGACCTTTTTGCAACTGTAAATATGACCGTCTTGTTCAACGTCGTATATGTCACGTTCAATAAAATATATGTACAATCATCACAGCCTTGTGTGCTGCCAGTCAATAACCAGTTCATCACTACTTGTTGGTGTTCGTTTCAACTTAAGAACATTTTCTGAAATATTTTCATTGAGAAAACATTCGCGTAATGAAGGTCTTTACCTCTAGAAGAAACGATCCAACACATACATACATACATACATACATACATAGATACATAGATACATAGATACATACATAGATACATAGATACATAGATACATAGATACATACATACATACATACATACATACATACATACATACATACATACATACATACATACATACATACATACATACATACATACATACATACATACATATCAGAATCTTTATTCTCCATAAAATACATTAATATGTACAGACATGATATAATAGATACAACATGGCAAATAGGAGAATCATTAGAATTTACATAAAGTGTTGGAGACGTCTCAAGTAGTTATATGTGGGTGTTTTTACATCGAACCTTCGTTTTACACATACATAAAAAAATTTTAAGCTTTCTAAAAGACATTGGCATATAATGATATGGTATACCCTGCCAAAAATGAGAATTATTGAAATTTACAAAATGTGTGAGGAATACCATTCAATTAGAGCAATATGGTTGTTTTTACATGGAGGTTTTATCAGAATTTTGTTTGCCATAAAAAAAAAACTTTGACCGCTAGTGGAGTGAGATATTAAATATAGCATCAAATACAATAGTCGTATGGTATAGTATACAGAGGAGCACAATTGAGTTTAGACTGTGTGGAAAACATCCCAGCAATTCAAAATGGGTGTTTTTTACATCGAAGTTTCCATATTCTGTAAGAACCTATAATTGCACTAATACTGACATATTTACATAAAACCTTTGCTTCAAATTTCCGCAACCCTAGCGACATTAATCCACTCACACACTTTGCATGCACATGACCCAAACTACCAATTATCAGTACGATTACATGCGTACGGTAGCCTAGTTCGTTAATTTCTGCAGTCAATGGATAGTACTTATCAAATTTATGTTGGTAACATTTATCTAAATGGGCATCATATGGTATTGCTGCCTCCACTATAAAAGCTGTTTTGTTCTGTCGATTGATTATTGTTAAATCAGGTTTTACGGCATGTGTCTTAAATGAGGCGTTGCTGCTGCCGAAAAGTGATGGTTTAACTATTATCTCTTTGTTTATTGTTATGTCACCTTTATTATTGTATGCAGATTTCAGCTTCTCATAAATAATGTCTACAGCTCTATTGTGCCTTTGTTGGTATAATGTTTGAAATTTGGTACATCCATTCAATAAATGTGACACTGTTTCGTATGGGTGGTTACATATTTTGCACATTTTCGTGTATGTCTGTGGGTAGTATAGATGTAAAAGACTTTCGCATTCCAGCAACTGTAACCTCGATCTCACAGCAAATGAAAGTATTTTATCACTTAATTTAAAATTAGATAGAAAACTAGATGACAATGAGTGGTTTACACATTTCATTTCGCGCAATATTCTCCCTTGTGACGATTTACTTTTTAGTTCACTTAGAATTAGGTTAAGTTTATGTGATTTAAATCCAGAATAAAAAGCATTTGCTGACTTGTATGTTAGACTTACATCTTCATCTACGTCTAATTGTACACTGTAATGGCCACTGTCATCCACTTTCACACTCACTCCTTCACGCGTGCATTCTTCATTCAGTTCTACCCAAAATGATCTTGGCCAATTCACCTTCGATCTTTTAGCTAGATGGTTTGTTTCGTTTAACTCGTAGCTTGCAAAGTTATTCCTATCTTCACCTACTTGGTCTATTTTACGTTTTTTCATATGTCTATCTAACGAGTTTATTGCTGCAGTTTTTACAAGATTATCATCACAATTGAGCATACTGATAAGGAATGAAATATGTCGAGAGTGGTATAATATGAAGGGGTTTGGTATGCCAAGGCCACCCTTCGACCTGGGACAGAAGAAATAGCTCCTTGTGGATGATTCATTTAGCACTAACCATGTTCTAACGTGTTGTACAATTTCATCTTCAATTTCTTTAAGTTGTTTTTCTGTAAAGTGTATGTTAGAAAAATAAAACATGAGAGGACCGAAACACATCGGGTTAATTAATGAGATCTTTGCTGATGTTGGTAGTGGGGCACAGCTTAATTTTGTTAAATTTGACCTAAATTCTAATATAAGGCTGCTTGCTTGAAACTGGTCCGATGTATTATCAATTGTAATTTCATGTCCTAGGTATCTGTAGGAACGCCCTCGATCAGAAGAGGGGATTTCATGACCTTGGATATTAATGTCCGCCTTACAAGTTTTGACCCAATTGTTTCCGCTTCGCTGACCGCTGAACACTGCACACTTTTGTGGCTTAACCTCCATCCCGCTGGTCTCCATAAATGCTGTTGTCTTCTGTGCATTGATTGTAGGTCGTGTATGTTGGTGGCAAAGAGACTTACGTCATCCACATACCCTTGAATGGGATTCGGCACGTGATGTATTTGATAACCTTGCTCAATCCACCGGAGCCATTTATCGATGCCTTGCTCAAATACAATAACACTCCATGGGCACCCCTGAATAATACCTTTCTTACGCTCAATCCGGTCTGTGATAGTACTAGCGTTTTTAACTTGATAGGAGGAGCCACTGTATATATCTTTGGTGATGTTGACAAAGACGTCAGGGTAGCCTGATTCGCTTAGCTCCCTTATCATAAATTCGTGGTCAATGCTGCCAAATGCATGCATGCATGCATGCATGCATGCATGCATGCATACATGCATACATACATACATACATACATACATACATACATACATACATACATACATACATACATACATACATACATACATACATACATACATACATACATACATACATACATACATACATACATACATACATACATACATACATACATACATACATACATACATACATACATACATACATACATACATACATACATACATACATACATACATACATACATACATACATACATACATACATACATACATACATACATACATACATACATACATACATACATACATACATACATACATACATACATACATACATACATACATACATACATACATACATACATACATACATACATACATACATACATACATACATACATACATACATACATACATACATACATACATATATATATATATATATATATATATATATATATATATATATATATATATATATATATATATATATATATATATATATATATATATTGCTTCTCAGAAGAATGGATGAAAAAAGATCTCTCGAACGACACATGATTAGTTGTAAGGGCCCTTCCACACAATTTTATTGATGATGTGGTGGATGTGATGTTATGAATTGTTGTAGGTATTATTATATTTGTATTAAATGAGATTAGCTATGAAGGTCCCTGAATTTACCCAATAGTATTGTGAACTTTTCAGGGTACCTTTCCGCTACCACCCCTTTTATCTCATTCAAAATGTATTTATTATTATATTAAATGACTTCGTTTAGTGTCTAGGGTTATGAATGTAGAGTGTAATGTACAATAATCCACAAACATACAAACAAATAGTTTATTATTCACAACAGCACACAGTACTACCACAATAACATACAAACGACACTCTAAAAGGCTATCTTATTTAAGACTGTGGTTGAATTTTGTGTAAATATGATTTTTACAATTTTATTATCCTGATTCTATTTTTTTTGGAATCAGGATTGACAATTTAAAAGTGAAATCAAAATAATCATTTACATCAGTCAAATAGCACAATAGATCCTCTGTTCATACATAAAATATTTTTCTAATATACGTCTGTAGTGTTCTCCTACTTTAAGGTAATACTGGTAGTACCACTAGGTTGTTGTTTGAAATCATACCCTTTTAGTAATGTTTGTTTCTATCTGTCACTTGTGGAACTATTAATTATTTGTCCCAGTTTTATTCACTGTCACTTTTTATATTTCTTCTTTAATTCTGTAGTTGAGCTCTCAGGTGCCGAACGAGAACTTATCTTGGCAGTAGAATATAGGTTGAACCTTTCCTCTGCTCGCTTGACAATCTGTTCCCTGTTTGATAGGCAATGGCCACTAGCATGGGCTCGCAGTAAACAGGCAGAGTCCTGAATCAATCAGTTTTCAAGCGTTTGGTACCACATTAACGTCAGTACCCAGGACCTCTGAAATTTGAAGGTATGCATCCTTCGTAATATCTAGCATACACTAATAGTCCACAGTTAAGGACATGTACATTACAAACAAACAAAAAGGGTCATATCCTTATACAAACCTATGCCACCATTTTCTTTTGATGTGACAATGTACACCAGTATTCCTTTCCCTAATAGTTACAACGCCACTGCGATTCCAGTTGTAATCTCTTCCATATAATAGGATAGGTGTTATGCTCCTTTATGACAATCATACATATTCTTGTAGTTTTACACCTCTCTGACAGTCTATCACATGGTGGATCAATCTTTAGGCTTTGCCTCATGTTCGCTATAGACCCACTCATGTCCAGACATATATTATTATTTCACATTCAATTTTTATATAAAATACAGATTAATAAATGTCAATCTTACCACAATTTGTTCAATGAAATACACAGAGAAGATGACTGACACAGTTTCGATCTGTTTTGTTGTCCAGGCTGCCCAGAAATTATATTTAAAAGCACAGCCTGATCTCATCTATCACTGGTGAAAATTTTCTAGTAATGGCGTCCCCCCTAACGCTTATTCTGACAATATCGATTCAGCTGGCCAATCACTCTTAATTTTACAAGGGTAAACAGTCTTTCAAAAAATATCATTCAAACCTTTCTACGTTACTAGGCTATTTATGTTTATTCAAAGGTCAGCCAATAATATTTCGTCTCACTTCAAATGCCACCCAATCGGATTCACTGTACTATCTGAGCCTATCTGTCACCTACTTTTTTTCCAAAAAATATGCGATCCAATCTAAGCAGATATGACTTGACCTGACAGTATCTCTGATCTCTATGTATGGTTTTATCATTATTTGATTAGTTAAGGCACTATTTAGATAACTAATAACATATTCTTGGTCAGCAAGTCTTCAGGTACATGAATCTACGATTTTTAAGGGGCTATGTGGTTTGGTTCAAAAGTCTATTTTTTTTTCTATGTTAGTTGTTTATTTTTAAACTACCTCTCGTTCACTCTTTTTCCATGTAATATCAAGCGAAATACGAGAGCTTAGGTCATTCATAATAAGAGCTTAACATGTTTCCATGACCGTAGTGTATACATTTTCTAACTTTTTCATTGTATTTGGGGAAACCCCTAAGGCAAGGCTTGCCACTGTGCTACAGTTGGCTTTTAGTTTAAAATCAATGCGAAACGAATTAGCATTTCATCTATCCTTGCCCCTCCTCGTTCCACAATGCATTTTAGGCAAATATTTTCTTAGAACTAGGAAAAGTGGTTGTTTATGTCAAGGACGAATTTGAAAAACTGGGTACCGTTTTGTTCGGCTATTCGTTAGCAAATAATAATCTGAAGGCGTAGGCGACACCAACCGTTCTAGCAGAAAATTCTTTTGTACTTTCTTATCTTTGCCTTTATGCCCTATACTGTTATATATTAATTTAGATATTGTATTTAGAAATCACTACAGATGACGAAATCATCACAGATAATAATAAAGCATAGAGCGTTTTCAGTCCACGATTTACGTTAGAGTCACGCGACACAAGCCTTTCTTTCTGTGACCGTGTGGCCAGAAAGGTGTAATTTTTGACTGAGTAATAGTTGTCGATCTCTTCTACGGTGTATATTTGTGCTCATGTTGGCATTCTCCCACGAGAAGGGGCGATTTAAACGAAACACACCTTTGCCATCCATGAAGTAGACAAACGTGTGAGACGCAGATGTAACAGGAGACAGACATCGGTTGTTAGATATCCTGGCGCGGTCTGATAACGCATCTTGTTGAGCACTAAAACCGTGAGGTGTGACTCCAGGCAAGTGATATCGTGGGAATGTAATCATTAGTGGGCGGACCTAATGTGGACGTCTAGGAAGATACTCTTGACTAAGATGTGATCTCATGTCATCCATACTGAGCATAGGACTCCTGATGTGCTCCCTAGAGGGATGGGTGGAGTTTTCCCTGACATTTTGACGTGGCGGCTATCATGTGGTGCATGGTTGGAGATGCAGATTTAAAACTGAAACAGTGAGAGGCTTCAGTGAGAGAGCTGAGAAGTAGCAAGATCGTTCTTGTGCAAAATGCGCCCTCGTACGATATCCAACTGAGGTTTGGGTTTTTGCATAGTTGCGTCTGTGCTAAGAGAACTAACGACATAGAGAGAGTCCAGCAGTCTGTGCTGGGTTATTATATGGTGTTACCTAAATAGCTTGGTTATACGGTGTTGCTTAGGAATTGCCTTCAAAGTAAACTTGTGGACAACATTGTTTCAGTATGATTCATGTGCTACCTGATAGGGTTTCATTAATAAAAGTGGGACCCCTGTCATCAAGAGTTTTTCTGTGACTGCGGAACGTGTGTGAAAGTACGCCAGAGAGAGTGACGACAACATTACACACAAATCCTTATTCTTCTTCACACATCGTCTTCGCACCGTCACAAATGGCGTCGTCGACAGGATACTGACAGACAGTGTAGTATAGAGTCATACGCGGAATGTTCAGTGTTGCAAGAGAGCACTACAACCAGTGAGCACCAAGGATACCTGAGTTAAACCTTCCAAGAGTATTACAACACCCAGCACAGACGGAGCAGCACATCTACCCAGTACATCTCCCCAGTGAAGATTCGCACCACCACAGGCCCAGCAAAGAATCGCACCACCGCATGAAGATTCGAAGCACCATAGGCCCATTGAAGAGTCACACCAACGTAGGCCAGGTGAAGAGTTGTACCATCGCAGGCCCAGAGAAGAATCATACCACCGTACATCCATTGAATATCTTATCAAGCCAAGGACCCGCCGTTTGCAGTTATTTCAATTTTCCTGCAATAGTATCCTCGCTAATGATACTCCATCATAACAAACAGGAACACTATTGCTACGCCAGTGTTATTATGCCAAACCAGTGGCCGACCTACCACGATTGACATTCAGCCAGGGACTCAATTGTATCACCAGGCAGCACCTGAAAATGCTACAGGCCACAACCGCGAAGAGAAGACAAGAGCAAGCAAAAAAATAAGAGACACTTTCTATTATTTATTGTAATATTATAATAAGTGTTTTCTTTCCATCGGTTTTTGCATTGTATTTTGCTAGGGTAGGGCTAGAGCAGTGATGTCAACTCAATGCGCAGACGCAACATGCCGGTCAGAGCCTGGGAGCGCATCGACAGCTGAAGGTGTCTCCCATGAAGAAATCCTCACACCAGGAAAGAGCCAGAGCAATGCGCAGGTGAAGGTGATTTACATAACAGTGCCAGAGGTAAGACGATTTGGTGAAAAGTCAGGCCCCACTTGGCAAGAGTTTGTGAAGGAGGTAAAAGCTGCATGGAAGGTAGGACCCTTAACTGTAGAAGATAGGTTAGACATTGTGTGGAATAATGTTACACCAGTGGTCTCTAGGGAATTACGGATACGTGGCGGAGCCAAGGCCAGCCCTGAGAAGTTACTCGAAATAGTGGAAGAAGCCTACAGTGAACGACAACTAGTCAATGAGATGACAAGGGGTTTCTATGCCATGAGACAGGGTGTAGAGTGCTAGAATCCACCAGATATATGTAGAGTGTCTATTTTGAGGTGTGTAGCAGTACTCTACTGGATATGTTGATGTGGAGCTATAAAGTATTGATGTGTCTCGGTAGTAGCACCACTCAACATGGAGGGTTATCGCCCTCGGACACCAGGGATGATGAGGCAAGATCTTATGGTGTCGTGGTCTGGTTTATGTGTGACGTGTTTATGAAGACAAGTATCAGATAGGGACGTCACATCAATTCATAAACGTGTAAAGTCAATAACTTGTTGAACAGCAAGTGATATTGTTGGTAACATATAATATACGCCACAACGACGAGATACATGAAGATAATTATGCAGTAACATCACTGGTATAGAACAATAGTCATTACATCATCGACGTAGTCAATACAGCAGGAACAGCAGACAGCATCAATAATAATGGTACATTATATGCCTTCTTATGATATCATAAACAGCTGTGCATGTAGTCAGGTGGTACGCTTTCCCTTTCCATCATAGCTAGTAGATATCAAATGGGAGATTAAATCTAGTCTCCTATATTCGACCTCAACAAGACAGGCATGTCTTTTGAGCGTCACATTATCGTCCTCTATGTTCCTTAAAAACCAAAGGTATCAAACCTAGATCCATCAATAAAGTTCAGGAAGCAAATGGTCCTTAGGACAGGCATCAATCGATGCGTGACAATATAAGTGGATCGTGAGCTGAGCAAACTTGTCATATCATAGACTCTTTAATAAGGCAGGCTATGCAAAAATGTCAACATCAAAAGATGGCGATAAAGTTACTCAGCAAAACTCAATTACCTGTTCATCAGGAATTAAATCACATAAATCACATAGGCCTCCAGGCACTTGGAATAACATAGAGATATATCATCTCAAAAGGAACAACAACGATGAGGACTCTATCCTGAATAATATCAGCAAGGACGCCAGCACAAAAAACTTCGTCCTGCTCACAAGCAAAATCTGCCAAGAGTGAACTGGGCGGAAATCATTCAAACAAAGACACAACCTAGGACATGCGCAGAACACGCGAATCGAATACAGCTCAGCTAACTTACGGAACGAAGAATGTTCTAAGATGTTCGACTAAAGATTCGAACCTTAAAAGGAAATGACTCTTGAAACATTGCGATTGCCAACTGTTTCTAAGAACTGACGACCTGAGCGCTCCGTATATGGACATGACTCAAAATCGTTCACACAAACTATCGGCAACTATCGTCACACGATTAGACAACTAGTAGAAATAAAAAAGTGACTACCATTACATGAGTTATTTCCCATGCATTACAAAATTAAATATATAGTCAGAATAAGTTGCGACAAGTTTAGCGCAACATTACCGCAACCTCCCGAAAAAAAAAATGTGCAACATTTTTTTTTTAAAAATATCCAAGAGTAAAACCAAAAGCGGTTTAACAACGCACGAATTATGCGAGGATAAGTAATTGCACTGCCTAATATGAGGCTAAATTGACACATAAAGTGTCTGGTGAGAATATTTCTCAACAGATAAAAAATATGATTCAAAAAATATATCGGGGAGGTGCCACCAACACACACTACACTAGCATGTAAGTACAATATACATATGCACGTGTAATACAATCGTTATCAAATAGCGGTGTCATATACTACTACCGCTTTAAAATGGATGTACACATCTGATAGTGAATATTAAATAGTATATTATCTAAACGTTTAATAATATCATTACATAATGAAATTAAACATAAATGACGATCCAGGACACATCTCCTGTAGTTCCAAGGAAAGTGTACAATGTGGAACTCTCCATGTTTGACAACAGAAAGGTAGCTTCTCAGATCATCAACGACATGCTGAGAAAAAAACTACCAATATAATTCTATTTAATAGCCATTATGTTTCATACTATACAATACATTATTATTAATAATTGTGGCCGAGTAAACTTTCGGCCCTTATATTAACTACTCAGTCTTCCTCTTATATTAAAGATGGGAACAGAAGAAGATGATAACAAAGCACAATAGTATGTGTTCACCTAAAGTGAGGACAGATGTGCTAATGTATTGTAGTAATATAGGTGTGTTATGACTCTGTCGTATATCTAGAAATAGGACAGAAGTATTAGTTGGAGTCATGTGGGCATCTAGACAAAATGTCAGCCATCACATTATCCGCACCACGGATAGCTCGTACCGTGAAGTGAAAAGGTTGAAGAGCTATAGCATATCGCGTGGATCTCGAACTCTTCAAATTCTTAGTCTGAATAGCTGTAAGAGCTTTCTGATCAGTCTCTAGAATGAAATGTGCGCCCAGGAGGAATCTTTGTAGTTTGAGAATTGACCAAACCATAGCCAACAACTCACGGTCTAAAACCGAGTAGTTCCTCTCTGCCGCATTTAGTTTTCTAGAAATGTACATAACAGGATGCAGAGTTTCAGCATATTCCTGCATAAGTGCTGCTCCGATCCCAGTGGATGAAGCATCACTTCGAAGAACAAAAGTCCTATCAAGAGTAGGTAATCTTAGGATGGGAGGAGAAGAAAATATTTTCTTGATCTGGTCTAAGGAAGATTGACATTCCTGAGACCAACGAACCAGATTAGGCGACCCTTTCTTCAACAAAGTTGAGAGAGGTGCCATGATCGAAGATAGATTCGGGATGAATCTCCCATAGAATTGAATTAAACCCAAGAGACTACGGACTTGTTTCTTCGTTTTAGGTACAGAGATGTTCAATATTTTCGAAGTATTGTGGTCTTCTGTCTTCAAGAGACCATGACCAACACGATGACCCAGGAAAGAGATTTCACCAAAACCAATATAGGCTTTAGAGGGTTTTGCTGTCAAATTAAACTCACGTAGAGTGGACAGTAGGTCATATAAACCCAAATAGTGATCTTCCCAGGAATCACTGAAGAGACAGATATCATCTAAGTATGCGATGACGTCTGAACGATGAGAAAGAATTCGACGCATCATGCGAACGAAAGTAGCAGGGGCGTTCATAAGACCGAAAGGCATAACATTCCATTGAAATAGACCCCTAGGTGTTGAGAAAGCAGTAAGAGGTTTGGCATGATCTGCTAAAGGCACTTGCCAATAACCTTTAGACAAGTCAAGTTTAGTGAAGAATCTAGAATTAGAAAGTCTAATAAGTAGATCTTCTAGTAAAGGCATAGGTTCAGCATCGAACTTTGTGACTTGATTTAATTTGCGATAATCAACGCAAATTCGTATGTTCTTATCTTTCTTCCGAACAATAACCATGGAAGAAGAATATGGAGAAGTCGATGGTTCAATTATGTTTAATTGAATCATTTCATCCAATTCCTTTTCCACTTGTGACTGAAAGTGTATAGGGATAGGATACGGTCTAACCCTAATAGGATTATTGTCGGTAAGAATTATGTCATGTTCTATGACATGCGTGTGACCAGGGATGTCGGTTAGAACATCCTTAAATATCTGTAACATCGACGAGACTTGACGATGTTCATCAACAGAAAGATTAGGAGAAATGGAGACATCTTTCCAAGATTCCATGGAATGTAGTGGAACCACTGGAAGAGGAAGATTCACATCAGAAAAAACAGATTCCTCATCCTGTATGACAGACAGGGATGAGTAATGACCATGAGGTACAGAAGAATCGTCCGTTGCCTGGAAAATAGGCAGCAAATAGTCTGGACGCTCATGAAATTCCGTCAGCATGTTGATATGGAAAGTTTTATGCTTTCCATCTATATCGACCACATAGTCAACATCGGAAATTCGTGAGACTATTGCATATGGACCTTTCCATGCAATCAGAAGTCTATTTTCCCTACTGGGGAGTAGGACGAATGCTTTGTCACCTGGACAAAGTTGTCGTAGACATCTGTTCTTGTTAGCAAACTGCCTTGCTTTTTCTTTAGCAATTTCTGACGAAGCAGTTGCTAGTTTGCATGCCTCAATGATCTTTTGCCTAAGAGCAATGACATACTCATATGAGGATTGAGTGTCATCACTAATATCATCGGCAGTGATGAGATCGTGTAACAAAGACATAGGGCCGCGCGGACGCGCGCCAAAGACAAGTTCAAAGGGAGAAAATCTTGTGTGTTCGTTTGGGACCTCTCTATAGGCAAAGAGAGCCGCGGGTAAAACCCTGTCCCAATCTTGAGGATGATCTTCAGTTATCTTACCAAGCAAAGTCTTGAGCGTTCTATTCAGACGCTCAACTAACCCATTAGACATAGGATGATAGATGCTACTGAGAGATCTTTTAATGTGTAAGGTAGACATTACTTGAGACATAGTATCAGATATGAGTTGAGTGCCATGGTCTGATAGTATTTCTCTGGGGAACCCCAAGCGAGAAAATATCAGCCAAAGAGCATCTGCGATATCTGTAGTAGATATGCTCTTTAGAGGGATAGCCTCTGGCCAACGTGTGCACATATCGACACATGTAAGGATAAACTGATGTCCTCTGGCCGACTTTATCTTAAAAGGGCCAATAATATCTATGGCCATTTTCTGAAATGGCCGAATAGGGATGTCAGCAGCCTGGATAGGCGCAGCATGTCGTGGTCCTCTAGATTTGACCTCCTGACATACCTGACATGATCGGCAGTATATACGAATGTCCTTGTTAACAAAGGGCCAAAAGAAAGCCGCAAGGACTCTCGACTTTGTACGGGAAAATCCCATGTGTCCAGCACATTGCGAGTCATGAGCATGTTGCAATATTTGCACTCTCATACTCTTGGGAACAAGAATTTGCGAATGTGCTGACGTAGCCGTGTCTTGTACCATACGTACAAGTACGCCGTTTTTCATTGCTATCCAAGATTTTCTTTGTGTATCCTTATTTCGATCACCTTTCTTCGCAAGAATGAAGAATTTTTTTAGCGTAGGATCTTCTTCTTGTAATTTTATGAACGAGTCACGAGAAATAACCAAGGTACTATCTTGGCTATGAACTTCATTATCATTATTCAACGAAGTTTGTGGTGTTTGTAGAGCTTGTGCTCTTGTAACCACTGCATTGGTAGCTTGCATATTATCATCTTCCCAAGCAGCAATCTGCTGTGGGGTACATTCCCTAACTCCGTGGATAAGACCAATAATAAGGTCCGCAATAGGATTAGGTAAGAGACAGGCATGCACATCTCCCGTAAAGAAAGGAGTGGCAATGTGAATTACAGCAGTAGGATATTTCTCTAGAGTGCCGCCAAATGTGATACATTTGATAACCCTTCCTGTAGCACAGGATGGATCTACAAGCGATTGTCTGACACCAATAGTGGTGCATCCGGAATCGAAAAGTAATGAGACCGGAGTATTATTAACAAGACCCTTATGTAGGATTAGAGAACCTCTCCCGTCATGTGCAACCGAAGCAGGAAGAGCGGGGAGAGGGTGACCACAACTCAAAGTCGATATTGTAGTCGGTTCGAACAAAGTACTGCATTGGGGGCACTTGTTTGCTCTCCCAAAGTCAAAAGAAGAACAAGTGACAGCGTCAGAGTTTTTATTATCAGAAACCTGATTACAGGCTCCCTGAGATTCTTGTTGAACCGAGTTAGCCTGCTGATATCTCGTTTATTTGTATTGAGATCTACCGCGACTACTATTACCCCTGAAGTTATCACTGTTGTTATTATCTCTGTAGTTATTATTGTCTCTATTATAACTGTTATCCTGTTTTGAACTACAGTTTCCATGATTATTATCATGTCCACAATGATGCGAACATCTATTTGTTTGGTTTTGAGGTCTTCGCGAGGAATAACCTCTGTTACCATATCCTCTTCTGAAATGCCTAAAATTATTAGGTTGGTAGTAACGAGGACTGTCAGCTTGTCTCCAATTCTTCGAAGAAGAATCACCTTGAAATTGACTTCCATAATTTTGACCGTAACTACGGTTACTTTTCCTATCAAAATTTTGTTGGAATCTACGACTAGAGTTTTGACCATAAGGTGCTGCCGAAGCAACTGGCAGACCTTCTTTTATTTTAGAGTTACCAATGGTTACGTGAGGATGCGCAGTTATATACTGGCAACAGAAATCTTCCATTTCTTTTATTGTTTTAGGTTTACGTTCATGAAGGAAAGCAAGGAAAGACTCATTGACAGAAGACATGACTTTGTCTCTAAGTATTAAGTCCATAAGTCCTTCATAAGTTTTTTCTGTCTTAGACAGCCCCACCGAACGTGAAAAAGTAAGACGTATCTTTGAAATGAATTCAGAGAATTGCATTCCAGTTTCTGGCAACATATTTTTAAATTGAAGACGATAGCCGTCTTCGTCAAGTTGGTATTTCTTTAACAATATAGCCCTGACAACCTCATAGTTGTTCTTGTCAGGCTCATCTACCATGCTTAACATACTCAAAGCATCACCTCTAAGTATTTTGGACAAATGATAAACCTGCAGTGATTTATCTATGTTATGTACTTTACATGAAGTTTCAAATCTGTCCAGATAGAATGTTATATCGTCGATGGAAGCATTGAATGGTGGTAGATTAAGCTTGAAAGTGCTTGCATTAGTCTTATCTGAGACCTTATTTGCATCATTAGCATTACCCATGTTCATCACCTTTAATTTCTCAACTTCCAAAGCTAAGAGTTTTTCTTCATGCTCCATTTTTGCTTTTCTCTCATCAGCCTCTCTTTGTAACTTCCTTTCTTCAGCTTCAGCTTGTTTTTCTAATCTTTTATTTTCAGCCTCTTTTTCAAGTCTTTTATTTTCAGACTCAATCTGTAGTCTCTTCTCTTCAGCTTCTGCTTCTCTTTTTTGTTTTTCCATTTCCATTTGGTATCTCTTTTCATCAACTTGCATCTGCAGTTTCTTTTGTTCAGCTTCCATTTTTAATGCTTTATCATATTGAGTAGTTGCAAATTCTTCTAACTTATCACCAGTCTTCCCAAGCGATTTACCCTGCTCAATAAAGTATTCAAGTGTAGACATGATGAGTAATAATATGAGTCCACAACCTGAAATAATTAATTATCTTATTTCAAATTTAATTATAACAAGTCTTAAATGAAGTACTTGCTTACTCACAACACTATATTATCATCCCAATCTCTATGGGAAACAAGTCTTATATCAAAGAACTTGTGTATAGACCTTGTTGAAATATCATCAATCAACTCTTGATCATAAGTGCACTTCCCATTCAATAGTGCACAATACTATTCATCATTTATTTATCATCAGTATAGTAGTGGTGCATCAGCATAATCCATTATCCAATCTAAATTAATTACCGTAAGTAATATTATTCATCCTTTATTAATCATCAGTGTAGTAGTAATGCATAAGCATAACCCACTATCAAATGTGAATTAACTACTATAAGTGTAACCAATGACTATGTAAACACAATCACAATGTAAACAATAACAATGTAAACATTACACTGTAAACAATACAATGTAAACAATACAATGTAAACAATAACAAAGATTTAGCAACTATACGAAAACATTCGCAGTAATCAACAAACAATAAAGCGAAAATTAAAGAAATATCACAAAAAATGTGATGATATCTGCGAGAAGATAATACAAATACAAGACACCACAGTGTATAAACATAAATGGTGTATGAAACTAAACAATAGGAAAGAGTAGGCTAGCAAATACAAACAAATCAAAACAAAACTAAATAGTGCGAAAAATAACGAAAACAATACTAACGCATGTCATCACAACTAACAAAAAATAGCAACAGAAGTCGCTTTGCAAATTCCAGTATCGGAAATTTGCACACCCTATAGAAAACGCTCACGATAGACAACCTCTATGACGTGGTATGATCTAAGGGAGACACCGCCCAACCGAAACCCGCAGACACATAAACATATAAATATAAATATACAAATAACATATAAACATATAACATATAACAAAAGAATGAGATGAAACACAGAAGACTCAGTAGAAGTATAAGGGCACAGTTCACAAACAAAACAGGCCACTTAACTTATGGTAATCCAACGTCAGCCCAGCAGAAAAAACAGATGACAATCAGCGTCCTAAGGAATGAAGATCCAAAGATGATGGTACATCTGAACTGTTCCAAAACTGTCAAGACGATGGTACTTGAGCTTCTGATATATAGAATGTAGTGTTGTTTCGGCACTTGTCCTTCTGAATCCTATAGTAAATATGTTTGAATTCGGTACTTGGCCTTCTGAAAACGAACTCGAAACAACCGACACTTGACCTTCATACAACGACAGCAACTTGGCACCTTGACAGCAGCGACTGGCTTCACTTGCGTTAAAGACAGCAACAGTCTGTGATATCCGGCAATATGTAACAACGCCGGGTACTGTCAAATTTCTTGCTTCTGGCAAAAAGATGTAATTTCCACATTTACCGGGCAACGCCGAGTAGATTCAAAATTCTTTGTTGATGTCTTGTAGTTTGTTGAATGAAGTGGGTAAGGGACCCCGAATCTGCTCACCAAATCAATGTTGAGACGTGGTGGGATTATCGAATGCCTTTGGACTGGCCACCAATATGTAGAGTGCTAGAATCCACCAGATATATATAGAGTGTCTATTTTGAGGTGTGTAGCAGTACTCTACTGGATATGTTGATGTGGAGCTATAAAGTATTGATGTGTCTCGGTAGTAGCACCACTCAACATGGAGGGTTATCGCCCTCGGACACCAGGGATGATGAGGCAAGATCTTATGGTGTCGTGGTCTGGTTTATGTGTGACGTGTTTATGAAGACAAGTATCAGATAGGGACGGCACATCAATTCATAAACGTATAAAGTCAATAACTTGTTGAACAGCAAGTGATGTTGTTGGTAACATATAATATACGCCACAATGACGAGATACATGAAGATAATTATGCAGTAACATCACTGGTATAGAACAATAGTCATTACATCATCGACGTAGTCAATACAGCAGGAACAGCAGACAGCATCAATAATAATGGTACATTATATGCCTTCTTAGGATATCATAAACAGCTGTGCATGTAGTCAGGTGGTAAGCTTTCCCTTTCCATCATAGCTAGTAGATATCAAATGGGAGATTAAATCTAGTCTCCTATATTCGACCTCAACAAGACAGGCATGTCTTTTGAGCGTCACATTATCGTCCTCTATGTTCCTTAAACAACAAAGGTATCAAACCTAGATCCATCAATAAAGTTCAGGAAGCAAATGGTCCTTAGGACAGGCATCAATCGATGCGTGACAATATAAGTGGATCGTGAGCTGAGCAAACTTGTCATATCATAGACTCTTTAATAAGGCAGGCTAGGCAAAAATGTCAACATCAAAAGATGGCGATAAAGTTACTCAGCAAAACTCAATTACCTGTTCATCAGGAATTAAATCACATAAATCACATAGGCCTCCAGGCACTTGGAATAACATAGAGATATATCATCTCAAAAGGAACAACGACGATGAGGACTCTATCCTGAATAATATCAGCAAGGACGCCAGCACAAAAAACTTCGTCCTGCTCACAAGCAAAATCTGCCAAGAGTGAACTGGGCGGAAATCATTCAAACAAAGACACAACCTAGGACATGCGCAGAACACGCGAATCGAATACAGCTCAGCTAACTTACGGAACGAAGAATGTTCTAAGATGTTCGACTAAAGATTCGAACCTTAAAAGGAAATGACTCTTGAAACATTGCGATTGCCAACTGTTTCTAAGAACTGACGACCTGAGCGCTCCGTATATGGACATGACTCAAAATCGTTCACACAAACTATCGGCAACTATCGTCACACGATTAGACAACTAGTAGAAATAAAAAAGTGACTACCATTAGATGAGTTATTTCCCATGCATTACAAAATTAAATATATAGTCAGAATAAGTTGCGACAAGTTTAGCGCAACACAGGGGCCTAGCTTATCAGTAATGGAATTCTCTCACATGTTGCATGAATTATTTCTGAGATTGAATGCAACGCGCGTGGAGAAAGGCTTGGCTCCCGCAGACCAATCCATGCTCAGAGATCATTTTGTTGCCCAGCTTAGTAATGATCTGAGCAGGACATTTGTGAAGGAACATGTGCTAAAGAATCCTGGTGTTTCATTTAGGGAAGTTAGGGACTATGCCCTTTTCTGGGAAGGCAAAAAGCATGATGCACCAGTGCAGGTAGCCAGTGTAGAAGCCCTCACTGAGAAGGACGAACTCGAAGCTGAAGTAGCTCGCCTAGAGTCCCAGATAGCACAGCTAGCACAGAGTATGGCGCCAGCACAAAAGGAGACGCGAAGAAAAAGGAAACAGTGCCAGCCGTGTGAAAACCTAGAGCAGAACCAAGGTTTGAATCAACTGGAACCAAAACTAGACCTTCCTGTTGGTGAGAGTCAGGCAGTTGATAGTGAACGCAGTGATTTAGAGGTAAGTAAAAACACAGATGCACCAGCAAGGCGGCAAGGATTCTGTAAATGGTATAATGTCGACAAAGGATGGGGATTTATTACACCGGATGATGGAGGTGTTGATGTTTTTGTGCATCAGACTAAGATTTTCAGAAAGGGATTCCGTAGTCTGGAGAGAAATGAGAAAGTAGAATTTGACAGCAAACCATCTGTTCAGGGCATTGAAGCGGTCTTTGTATGCGGCATTGGCGGCCAGGAATGTAAGGGCAGCAGGAGGCGACCCATGGCACAGAGAAAGCCTAGAAAAATAAGATGCTATAATTGTGGAGACTTTTCAGACCCCATGGCTGCCAAGTGCCCTCGGGGCCCGCTTCCGAAGCGATGTTTTCAGTGTAAGTCCCCAGAGCACTTGATATCGGTTTGTCCCTCAAAGAGCGCCCTCTCTAAACGTACCGACACATCTATGTTGCCTTCAGGGTGCAGGCCAAGAGATGGCCGTAACAACTGTTACCTTAAGGGCGCCAAGAAAAGCAGTCAACGTTCAGAAGAGGAAACTCATCTTAAACAGATAGGAGAGAATACACACCGACGCTCTGGAGAGGACACTAATCTAAATCAGATTGGGGGGAATGCATGCCAACATCGACGGAAAACAAGTGTAAAACACGTTGGAAGCAATCCACCGCCAAGGCCGACAACTGCAGGCACTAACTCGCTGAACTCTCAATCAAGTAGCGACGCTGTACGAGCGGACAATTCTCCCAGACCACGACAAGCAATCAGACATAAACGTGGAACTGACAATGGAGCAGAGTACGTTTGTGGGGACCACACAAAATTTAGGGGCGGAACATGTGACCGTGTGGCCAGAAAGGTGTAATTTTTGACTGAGTAATAGTTGTCGACCAACGGGCTGATCACCCGTTTGCAAGTCACTTCGATTACGGAAACAACAGCAAATGGATTGATTTGCCGTTGCCCTAAAGACGCCAATAGGCGTGATGGGAAACAATGGCAAAGAAAATGTATCTGCTGTTGCCCTAAGACGCCACTAGGCGTAATGGCCACTGACTGCTTTGACGGTCGGTGGCTAAGGACGGAAGAAGAAGAAGAGAAGAATAGTTGTCGATCTCGTCTACGGTGTATATTTGTGCTCATGTTGGCATTCTCCCACGAGAAGGGGCGATTTAACCGAAACACACCTTTGCCATCCATGAAGTAGACAAACGTGTGAGACGCAGATGTAACAGGAGACAGACATCGGTTGTTAGACATCCTGGCGCGGTCTGATAACACATCTTGTTGAGCACTAAAACCGTGAGGTGTGACTCCAGGCAAGTGATATCGTGGGAATGTAATCATTAGTGGGCGGACCTATTGTGGACGTCTAGGAAGATACTCTTGACTAAGATGTGATCTCATGTCATCCATACTGAGCATAGGACTCCTGATTTGCTCCCTAGAGGGATGGGTGGAGTTTTCCCTGACATTTTGACGTGGCGGCTATCATGTGGTGCATGGTTGGAGATGCAGATTTAAAACTGAAACAGTGAGAGGCTTCAGTGAGAGAGCTGAGAAGTAGCAAGATCGTTCTTGTGCAAAATGCGCCCTCGTACGATATCCAACTGAGGTTTGGGTTTTTGCATAGTTGCGTCTGTGCTAAGAGAACTAACGACATAGAGAGAGTCCAGCAGTCTGTGCTGGGTTATTATATGGTGTTACCTAAATAGCTTGGTTATACGGTGTTGCTTAGGAATTGCCTTCATAGTAAACTTGTGGACAACATTGTTTCAGTATGATTCATGTGCTACCTGATAGGGTTTCATTAATAAAAGTGGGACCCCTGTCATCAAGAGTTTTTCTGTGACTGCGGAACGTGTGTGAAAGTAGGCCAGAGAGAGTGACGACAACATTACACACAAATCCTTATTCTCCTTCACACATCGTCTTCGCACCGTCACATTTCATCCTGAGACGTCGTCAGTTTCTTGTGAGTTTGGCTTTTGACAAGACGATCAACAAAGCACAGGGACAATTATTTGATCACGTAGATTGTAAGTGTATACCTTCCAGAACCACTCTTTGCTCATGGTCAACCGTATTTAGCGCTCACGTGAGGAAGGAACCCAAACGATATTAAAGTGTATATTTCGGACACAAGATAAAAAGGTCAAGGTCGTTGTTACGGTATATGATATTAACGCCGTCTGCTAAAGGTTATCAGACGTGCAATTGTAAAAGGTTAAGGCATTTAATATATTGCGATAGATGTTTCAATTACTGAACGCTCCATACACGATCGATCATGACGTGTATAGCGTTGTTTAGGACACAGTCGGTAACTAAGAAACGCTACCCTTTGTTACTTGACCGCCAAGCTGAATAGCTGCGTTTTTCTAACCTTCCAATTCAATGGCATGATATAGCCATTTATATATGCATTTTTTGATGGACCAGGGTCAGTCCTAGAACTCTAGATGAGAGGGAAATTTATGGAGGTTAGTATTTAACTAGAATTCTCAGAAGGAGAAGAATAATCGTCAAATTCGTATGAATATATTCAGACTCGCAGTCTCACTGTCGGCAGGTAGCCATGTCTAGCTGCGCGTGCATATAGCTGTGATGTTCTGACGACAATACTGCATTGTATCCTTAAACGGACATTGACACATAACCAGCAGTCTACGTTATTGATTAATTTATGCATGACTTATATGGACTTATGCTCTACTCCTATTGAAATGATCATCCTGTGTGTACAACTGTGAATTAAATGTACGGACTCAATGAAATGACTTATCAAATCAATCGTATTCCAAGGTTTAATTATTGTTCGGAATCTTCCACCCCGCATTCGCTTAATCTTCCATCGAAGGCACGATGCACTATCTCTGAATGAAAAAACTAACATATCAATGAAAAAACAATGGCCAGAAATTTATAATTGTTTTATTCATATCACATGGAACATTGTTCAGAGCAAACCACCACCCATGTAACAGTGGTGGCCAGTGTGGGGACGAAAAACAACCAAAAACCAAAAATTTTTTCATGACTTTCGAATGAAATATTTACGATCAAGTTTCGATCACATGACCATTACGAAGCTGACGTGACGCACGTGATCATGAATAGCAACATGACGTCACTGTTGCATTGTCGCAGTGAAGAAGACATCTTTTCAACGCCTCTCTAGTTCGTTTCAAATTGATCAAGATGCATAAGATGGACTACCGTTGCCTGCCCATCAGGAGCAGACAGTCAAAGGCACAGGCCTAGCTGTTGACGACTTCTAGCACTGATCTAAGCAACGGAAAAGATAAGTCTAGGTGTTTAACTGTTGTTATTGCAAACAGTGCTACTAAGTCCATGCCCTCTGCCTACATCGGCATGTTTTTACCTATGTTTAATGTACTTTTTGTTGTCTTAATGTGTTGTTAATTCGTGGGAGGTAGGGAGGATGAACCGAAATAAGATTCTGTGGCTCTCACGATGCCTGAATTGATTTCGGTCGGTTCTTAGGGCAGTTAAACGATTGCACCTTTGGAAGCCCCATTGAGGTTTGCCATTGGACTGTCTGTCCAAATCTGCTACCGTTTGACGATTTGTGTTAGCTGTACCGTTCCGTAGATAACTGGCGTATTTTATTCGTACTCAGTTAACAATTTTTTTTAGTTTTGTATCATGTTTGTTAACTATTTCGTCCAGTCTCCTCTTACTATCATTTATTTGATGATTGTTAAATTTTCGTCCGTTATGAGTCCTGTGATGTCATCATTTTTTGCAGTCATTTTTTTTTGGTGTACTTTGAATATTAAGTTGACCTCGGGTCAGACCTTGACCCTTCATTTGGCTTGTGACATTTCCGCTTGTTTTATTTAGTTCATAAATTCATTTTTAATTGTGCAAATGTCTTGTTTGCGTCTTAACATTGTTTGTACCCTTTGGTTGCATCATTGTTTTGTTTGTCCTCATAATATATATTAATACTACATTAATAATATGATATTATATGCAATAATATACTTGTAATTTAATTAAATTAATTTTTTCTGATATTTAAGGTTAATATGGGACATTGCATAATTATGCAGTGATAGTCCAAGAAAGTAGCACTACAATTTATAATAGATGCCTAGGGCATAATAATATAATATATATATATTGACCAAATAAAATAATCTTATAGTCTACCTTTGAGGTAATAGACCCATTGTATATTATTTAATATACTTTTCTGGTACTAAGAGAGTGACTTAGTACATTGAACAATATAATTACTAGGAATCATACCCAACATTATTGGATATAGAGATTAATTGTGTGAAGTAATTACATAATAGTTAACAGATATCATAACTATTTATGATATAGTATTATTTAGATACAATATTGTTACAAAATATTGTCTATTAGTTGAACTTAGACATTAGAGTTCAGTACTATTGTGATTATTTATATTGAATATTTCTAAGTTGAGTAAGTATAATAATTACTCTGAAGCTACTATTGACTATTTTAATCAGTAATTAGCAATAATTACTTACAGATAAAAGTCAAAATGCTTACTATAGACCATTTCGTTAAAATTGGTCGGGAATATGGTTATAAATCTCAAGAACTTCGTCAGTTTGCTGAGGCAGAACTGGAAAAACATGAAAAAAAAAGAAGCAGAGAAAAAAGCTGCATTAAAGAAAGAGGAAGAGGAACAAAAGGCTGCATTAAAGAAAGAGGAAGCAGAACGTGAGATGAAGCAAATTGACAAGGAAAATAGATTGAGAGAGATTGCTCAACGTGAAAGAGAAGAGCAAAGAGCAATCGCCAGACAGGAAGAAGAGAATAAATTGAAACGAGAGGAAATTATTTTACAACAAGAAATGGAATTGGCGCGTATTAAATTGGAGACAGCAAGATTACAAGCACAAAGTGCTGATGCAAACCAGAATAATAACGCACAAAATGGATCATCATCCAGCCAAACTAAACATTTCTACAACTTTAAATTACCCACTCTCAACTTGAACGTGGACGACCTTTCATCGTTCCTGTCACGTTTTGAACAGACTTGCAAAACAAACCATTTGCCTGAAGAGTCATGGGTACTCAAGTTAAATGAATTCTTGGTTGGAGAAAAATTGACGGCTTCTCAAAATGCTGACCCATCAATAGCAAATAACTACGGTGCTATTAAGTCCTTGCTTTTACGAAGGTTTCACCTGGACGAGGAACACTGTAGGTTGAAATTTAAGGGAATTTTACCTGAATCTCCAAAAGATTTTGCAGGATTCATTGCGAACATACGCAATACATTTAATAGATGGGTTGAACTGGCAGAAGTCAACAAATCATACGACAAATTAGTTGATTTACTACTACGGGATAAGGTATTATCTTCGGTTAGCCAGCCATTTTTTGCATATTTGCAGGAGCGTAAACCAGGTACTATGGACGAGTTAGAAAAAATTTCTTTAAACTACTGTTCGGCACATCCGAATGCAACCATTTCTAACTCCTCATTAAGAGAACCTCTACCTGTGGCGTCTAATATGGCCTACAATCATAATAACAAACAAAGACATCACAGTGTAGACAGAAGCAGGTTCCAAAGAAATCACAATGTTAACTTTCAGAAGGGATATAATAATGATTTCAACAATAAAAATGAGTTCAACAGAGGTAGATCACGAGATAGAAATTATTCACCTCAAACAAACTACCACAATGGTCAACATAACACTCATTATAATCGATCACATACTCCCAATAATAATAGTAACTGGAATGGTAATAATCATGGCTCGAGACATCGAGATAATAGTTACTATAGAGGACGACGAGATAATTCTAACAATTATACTCGGAATCGATCTCATTCTCGGGGATCATCTCATTACAACCATAATACAGGGGCGGCAGTTACAAATAATACTACCCCTATAGCTCAGGTCCCACTTGACAATAATACAACACAGTCTTCTGCTGCATGTTTTGCTATTAATTATAATGTGGCAAATAGTTGCCAACAATGCAATCTTATTTTTCAGAAGGCGAAAGAAACAGTGCTTAACTGCGGACATATTACACCAGAGGTAGGTCTTGCAGTCAACGATGGAACAGGCCTACTAATTTTTAACAGGGGATTAGTTAATGGATCCGTCGTCTCAGTGCTGAGGGATTCAGGATCCACAACGATTGGTGTACGACAGTCGCTGGTACATCCTAGCTGTGCAACGGGGGAATATGTCCGTTGCATGACTTTTGGGGGAACTATTGAGTTTTACCCCACAGCTATTATTCATGTTAACACACCTTTTTTCACAGGGAACGTAAAAGTATGTATGCTAAAAAAGCCTATAGCTGATCTGATGGTTGGTCGTATACACGGCAGTAAAGATTGTACTCCAGATGAGATTATAGAATGGGAGAAACATAACCTATGCACTGGAAACGCCGTGACGACTAGAGCGCAGACTCAACTCATGGAGAAAGTTGATGATAATAAAATGGATGCAGACAACCAAGAGGAATTTGTAGTCAATTCACCTATTGACAGGGAAACATTTGCAACCAAACAAAAAGAGGATAAATCTTTAAAAAAAATTTTTAAGCTGGTTGATAAAGTTGACAATCTATCCTCAGGTAATAATAACAAACATTGTTTTGTTATTAAAAATGACATATTGATTAGATGTTTTAATGACAAATCACAAATGAAACAACAAGTTATGGTCCCATATACTTTTAGACGGTACATTCTTCAACATGCACATGACTCACATTGTGCTGGACATATGGGATATACTCGAACACGATCTCGAGTACTGTCTTCATTCTTTTGGCCAGGAGTGTCAAGAGATATTTCGCAGTATGTACGTTCCTGTACTACATGCCAAGAAGTGAAAGCACGTGGAGCTTTTCACACGGCGCCTATTCAGGCTTGCGATATCTCAGTAAGACCGTTTGACAAGATGGCAATAGATATTATTGGTCCATTGCTACCATCGGCCAGAGGACATAGATTCGTCCTTACGTGCATTGATTTGTGCACACGATGGCCAGAAGCTATCCCATTAAAGACCACCACTACCACAGATGTAGCTGATGCACTACATCTCATCTTTTCTAGAATAGGGTTTCCTAGAAAACTTTTATCAGACCATGGGTCACAGTTTATATCTGACACCATGAAGGAAGTCATGAAAACTTGGAACATTGATAGGAATTTAAGTAGTATTTATCATCCAATGAGTAATGGTGCGGTTGAAAGACTTAACCGTACACTTAAACAACTACTACATAAGGTTACTGCTAAGCACCCTCATGACTGGGACAGAGCACTCCCAGCTGTTCTATTTGCTTATCGGGAGGTACCGCATGAACAAACTGGCTTCTCTCCCTTTGAATTAGTTTTTGGTGCTCCCCCAAGAGGTCCTATGGGACTAATAAAAGACTTATTAATTGACGCGGAGATGACTCAGGACACTCAGTCATCTTACGAGTACGTGATTAATCTTCGGAAGAACATTATTGAGTCTTGCCAGTTGGCAACAGCTTCTTCTGAGGCTGCAAAAGCTAAGGCTCGATCTCTACAAAATAGGTCTCGACGATTACGCCAATTATTCCCAGGCGACGAGGCTTATGTGTTACTTCCTCACAATAACAATAAATTATTGATATCTTGGAATGGTCCTTACAAAGTCATTGATAAAATTTCCGACGTTGATTACGTCTTAGATATCAAGGGACACAAAAAGATATTTCATATTAACATGCTCAAGCAATTTCATACACGTCCTGAACACTTACAGTCAATTTTTCATGAACTAGATGACAACACAGTATCTACTTGTTATTATTCTAACTTATCTGTCATCCAGGAAGAAGAATCTTCTTTTCCTGAGGTACAGTTACCGTTACCGGTACCAGTAGTTCAACCTACTGAATCTTGGCGGGATGTAACCATCTCTTCAACGGTTACACCGCAACAGCGTCTACAGATTGCTAATCTATTACAATCTTATCCAGATGTATTGACCGACGTCCCGGGTCGCACATCGGCTATCAGTCATGACATTACTCTCAATGATGATACACCTATTCGTGTACATCCCTATTCTGTTCCTTTACATTTCCTTGCTAAAACTACTAAGGAACTTGAACAGATGTTGTCTCTGGGAATCATTGAGACTAGTAATTCGCCATTCTCTTCTCCATTAGTGATTGTCCGGAAGAAGGACAATAACATCAGACTATGTGTTGATTATAGAAAATTAAATGCTAAGACTATAGTTGACAGCGAACCACATCCACTTATCGACGACTTACTGCCACGTCTATCCAACGCAACTATATTTAGTAAGATAGACTTAACTAAAGGTTATTGGCAGATACCACTGACCGAAAAGGCTAAGTACTACACCGCATTTTCCACTCCACAAGGTCTATACCAGTGGAATGTGATGCCTTTTGGGCTTGTTAATGCGCCAGCTACCTTCATTCGACTGATGCGACAAATTTTATCAGGTAGACCAGACGTTATTACATATATTGACGACATATGCTTGTTTAGTTCGTCGTTTGAGGAACATGTTTCGGGACTTAGATATGTTTTCGACACTCTAAGGAATTATCATCTAACTGCTAAACCTACAAAGGTGCAAATCGCGTGTAATGAGATAACCTTTTTGGGACATATCATTGGATCGGGATATATCCGAACGTTACCTAGTACAGTCTCCAAAATTCTAAACATAGCAGTTCCTCAGACGAAGAAACAGGTCAGGAGTTTGTTAGGACTTGTTCAATATTACAGTAGATTCATACCAAACTTGTCATCCATCACGGCTGTATTGTCTTCATTGTTAAAAAAAGACATGCCGGTGAAGGTGACATGGACTGGTACATGCAATGAAACTTTCAACAAAATTATAAATTTGTTCTCGCATGAACCAATTTTAAGACTTCCCGATGCTTCCAAAAGATTTTTCTTACGAACAGATGCTAGTAACTACGGCATTGGTGCATGCCTGCTCCAGAACCATGATGGCATTCTACATCCTACCTTATACATTTCAAGAAAGCTAAAGCCTGCAGAAACAAAGTATTCAACAGTCGACAAGGAACTTTTATCTGTGATATGGGCAATAACTAAACTCGAAAAGTTCCTGCTTGGTGCTCCCTTCACCATACAGACGGACCAACGTGCTGTAGCATCCTTGCGTCGATCTAATCATAAAAGCCAGAAACTCGCCAGATATTCAATCATCCTACAGCCATTTGAATTCTCCATTGAACATATTCCTGGCACTGAAAACATTGTGGCTGATGCGTTGTCACGTAATCCTATTGACGACGAATAATCAACATTAACATTCCTAAAACATATCAACTATAAAGGAACTAACCTTGCCTTCAATTTAAACTTTATAAACACTATATGCATCACAGAATTGAACTAAAAGACAATCAAGGTATACATTTTGACATTGGAACTTCGTCTAACGTCCATACACGATATATGAATATTCGTTGAACAATCATGGAACAATATCTGACGACAAGTCGAACTTATTATCCTATGTGCACTTAATTCTTGGATGCTGTGATAAATGACATTTCTTTCCAACGTAAACGTTTGAACATTTTTGCCTAAAAGAATTCATCAGGATCAAGACTACGGATGGATCATCATATCCTATACTAATTAATTAGTTAACTTAACTTCTTAATTGAATTATTATCAATAAAATGAAATGTGAGAAAAAAATGAAATGAAAGAACAAAAAAAAAAAAAAAAGAGAACGAAATATAAAAAGAAGAAATTATGAAAAGAGAAAATAAATCTCACACAAGTATTAGATTAATATTTTTTTTTAATGTACCTATACATTATTTAGTTAGTTAAATTAGATAGTTATTATTCACTAACACTTAACACACACAATTAAGTTAAACTTATATTCGAATTTCTTTCTATTTCTTCTCTTTTATTTTGTTTTTTTTCTTCTCTCATAACATCGCGTTACATTAGAATCTTAATAATTTATCTCTTAGTTTAATTCATTAATTTAATTTTAATTAGTCAAATTAATTCCTATATGACATACTAATACGACAGACCTTACTTTCATTTAATTCTATCATTCACTATTAACATTGGACATTTTATTTAGTTGATATAATAATATGTATAATTGATATATCATGTGATTAATGTTAGATGACTATGACAAATAGTTGGTTGACATGACCGCGACACGGTTCTACTCAGAACATCGTCGGCCATATGTCACAATTGTGTTAAATTTTTTTTGAAAAATTGTTAAGTCGGATAGATCTTGAAAAAAAATCTATCGATTTTTTTTCCCGGGTGTACAGGGAATTGTTACGGTATATGATATTAACGCCGTCTGCTAAAGGTTATCAGACGTGCAATTGTAAAAGGTTAAGGCATTTAATATATTGCGATAGATGTTTCAATTACTGAACGCTCCATACACGATCGATCATGACGTGTATAGCGTTGTTTAGGACACAGTCGGTAACTAAGAAACGCTACCCTTTGTTACTTGACCGCCAAGCTGAATAGCTGCGTTTTTCTAACCTTCCAATTCAATGGCATGATATAGCCATTTATATATGCATTTTTTGATGGACCAGGGTCAGTCCTAGAACTCTAGATGAGAGGGAAATTTATGGAGGTTAGTATTTAACTAGAATTCTCAGAAGGAGAAGAATAATCGTCAAATTCGTATGAATATATTCAGACTCGCAGTCTCACTGTCGGCAGGTAGCCATGTCTAGCTGCGCGTGCATATAGCTGTGATGTTCTGACGACAATACTGCATTGTATCCTTAAACGGACATTGACACATAACCAGCAGTCTACGTTATTGATTAATTTATGCATGACTTATATGGACTTATGCTCTACTCCTATTGAAATGATCATCCTGTGTGTACAACTGTGAATTAAATGTACGGACTCAATGAAATGACTTATCAAATCAATCGTATTCCAAGGTTCAATTATTGTTCGGAATCTTCCACCCCGCATTCGCTTAATCTTCCATCGAAGGCACGATGCACTATCTCTGAATGAAAAAACTAACATATCAATGAAAAAACAATGGCCAGAAATTTATAATTGTTTTATTCATATCACATGGAACATTGTTCAGAGCAAACCACCACCCATGTAACAGTCGTCCCATAGCAGATACTGCCGTAGGGGAGTGAAGTGTTAGAGACTTCACTATACTAGGCCCGGCATCGAGAGGTGGGGGTGACCAGTTCCCTTCCTCACTGCCTTTTCCTTCCCTAACTCAAAGTCAGGTACCCATTTACAGCTCGTTAGTTAATTAGTCAAATTTCATTTCATTCATTCATAACCCTCCACTCCCACAGGAGCATAGGCCTTCAACAAACACATGCCAAGTCCTCCTGTCCCGTGCCATCATCTCAAGTTCTTTCCACGTTCTCCTTATCATTTTCACCTCTGTTTCCAGCTCTCTTCTCCATGTGCTTCTTGGTCTACCTCTGCTTCTTTTGCCCTGGGGGTTCCAGAACAAGGACTGCCTTGTAATACTATCAACAGGTTTCCTCAGTGTGTGTCCTATCCATCTCCATCGTCTTCTTCTCATCTCTTGTTCCACTGGCACTTGTCTAGTTCTTGTCATCAGTTCCACGTTGGTAACCTTGTCATACCATTTTAATCCCTCTATTCTACGCAAGCACCCATTTATGAAAGTCTGTAGCTTTTTGGTTGTTGTCTTTGTTATTCTCCATGTCTCAGAGCCATACAATAGGACTGACTACACGTTTGAGTTTGTGATGAACGAGCGCAAAGGCCTTTTTGCTCCATCTTTTCCTACATTTTTCATATTGTATTTTCTCCGACATTTGCTCTTTCATCCCATATTTGCGACCCACATTTGCTATTTCATCGTTGTGATTACTCGCGACCGGTATCTAGAGAACCACATTTGTTCTTTCATCGGGGGAAATAAAAGTCCTTTGATTGAGTCCCCATGCTCGACATTATCGTTTGAAGCCCACATTGCATCGTGATAAATCTGGTGAAAACACATCTGGTCATCCTAATCAAACATCTGGGCATGCTGTAATTTCTGTGACACCACATTGGACGCCCAGATTGGCCAGGGGAAAACGTCTCATGCTGTAATGGTGTTATCTTTGGTCGGCCGAGGTTCAGACAAGCGTTGGTTTACCACATTGGACGCCCAGCTTGGCCAGGTGACTTCCAGAAATATATAATACCGCATAATCTACTAGAGTGAAGGAGTCCAGTTTTTTACATTGTGAGGAAGAGATTAATCCCAAAAACGCCTAGCCTAATACACGTGTTTATTCAGAGTGGATATAATTCAGTTCTGTGATGAATTGTGTTCTTAAAGGATTTTGCGAAGGGAAAAGAAGGTTAGTAGATCTTATACTTATTAATACATTTTCTTATTTTTGTTTATTTTAACCTCACAGCTAAAATGTGCGGAAGATAAAGTTTCAAATAATTCTTGGCATAACTGATTAATAAAATCAGAAGATTTTCCTAGAAGATGATAGGATGATAGGAGGTAATTAATAGTTCATACGTCACCTTCATCATCATCACAGTCTCCCATGCGCACACACTCTCATGCACACGATATTTAACATCATTAGAATTGAACTCAGAGAGAGAGAGAGATGAATAATGAGCAGTAGTTTAAATGCAAGTCAACCAATGATGTTAAATGTGAAAAACTTACGAAGGCTTTTGTGTGTCTTCAGTTCATCAGAAGTCTGAGTCTACACGCAACGTGTCTGACGTCTAACCAGAAATAAGTTATCAAAAACGGACATTTGGCTAGCAGAATTCGCCATAGGACATCTTTCATTCCTCAATTAAAAAGGAATATTGTCTCACCCACAAGTCAGAAGGTGGACGCAGCATTTTTCGTCACCATATACTGCTTGCTCACAAGTTCAATACAGAGTTATCACAAGTTCAATACAGAGTCATCATAAATTCAAATCACTCGAAAGATCATTATTATCTGAAGTCAAGCAAAAGAGCTCAAAAGAGGAATCGCATATTTATAGCAAGTGCAACACCCTCTTAAGCGCATTCTATGAAGCAGACTATATATATATTTTATGAATCACGACTACATATGCAAGGTTATGAGTCTACATATCACTACCGATTCGTGAAGATATCCAGTCTGGAGAGTACCCTCGGAAGATTAGACAACAGACCTTTTGTTCATATGACAGCTATTAACTGTTGATCAACACTACAGAGATATACTCAAACAGTGAAGGAATATACATAGATATCTCGTCAGCGTTCTCCGTACGACAACAGTATTCATCAGAACGTCCTCAGCTTAGAGATACCCCACTCGACATAACGTATAACAACTTGGGACATTTTATGCATACATGTGAATCCTCATATCTAGGAGAAGCATTTAGAGACACATGGACTGTGTAGAGTACTCACCATTTTGGTAACGCGTATCATATCACATCATCATTTCACTTTACACCAGTTCATTCTTAATTAACTATTACTTAATTAACTGCAATTTTATTATCTCATCTGTGTGTTTTGTGTGAATCGTCTTTCACCATCATCACGTTCTAACCATTACTAACCCTATATGTGTGGATATTTCATTAATAAACCCAACGATCGTTTGATCATTATCTAGTTTGTTAATGTATCACTCGTGCTGTCGGTGTTACATATTCACCTATAGGAACATTTCTCTACTCAGAGGAGGTTGGGGGCTTTTTCTTTACGGGATCTAAGGGCAGAAGCTAAGGTCGTGGGGAAACAGAACTCTTTCCATAATTAATTAGAAAACACTGTCTAGTGGAAAGCATTCGCATTCCTGTCTTCTTGTCCCTATCTCGAATAGGTCTTTTTTTCTTTCTTAACGAGCCAATTTCTAGAGACCTTATATCTAATATCTCATAGACTATTCCTGGCAAAAACTACTGTCGTAGTTGCCCCAGTGACTCACCACACGACAGAGTTGAAGATTCTTATTTTCGTGTTGGATCCGATTTCTCTTGATCTCCATATATTTCCCAATGCAATGAAAGCTCCTCTTGCTTTTTGTATTCTTATTTTGATATCACTGTCAGTTCCTCCAACTTTGTCTATATTGCTGCCAAGATATGTGTACGATTCTACATCTTGTATTGGTGTATCTTCAAGTTCAACCCTGTTATCATGACGATGATCAAATTTCATACTATTGGTTTTTTTTCACTTCTCCCCACGTCATTTTTGAAGGGATGTTCCGTGTCTTCCTAGCCAATATATCGAGATAAACGTGACCACACAGATCCAATGAAAGTGAAATGGAATGTAATGGAATGAAATAACCGAAGAAGAAAAAGTCAATATGTCACAATATAGGTCAATAAAGGTAGAAAAACAACCATATCCCCAAACCATATCCCCAAACTAACAAAATTACTGATGTATGTTACGTCGGTCGAACTCACTCAAAATAGTAACTCGCGGCAGAAAAAAAAGTGCGCAACGCACGGTGTGCAAATTGCGCGGCGTGGGTGTTATATAAAACAAATACTTTGATTTTATTGTTTTTTATTTATTTATTCTTTCACGAAATTAGTAGCGCTCGACAAAGAAAAAGTGCGTAAAAATTGGTGTGCATGAGCACTTACCCGATGAACAAATGAAGACTTGAAAGTTTTTGTTAAAACCACTTATTATCAGGGAACACTCTTTGACAACAATCCACGCACTTTCACACGAAATGTTTTCATCAAAGAACTTTTAAATTGAATCTAAAATAACGTAATTCTCGCCGTTTGTACGTTGGTCACAGCTGAGGAATGCAACAGTGTTGAAAAATTGTATTGTTTCCATTATATATACTCTCCCGAAAATAGTTACAATCAACAAAGAAAAGCGTCAAATGGCGGTGTTCATGAACAGTTTGATTACACTGTATAACGGAAAGAAACCAGAAACACTCTAAGAATGTACTTCTATCTGCTCATCCGGGAACGGACACAGCACACTATAATTAAAAACCCGTCAAGTTTCAGAGCATTGCTCATCTGGAAGTGATTGAAAAATCGATTGCAAGATTTGAAGGTGACATACAAGACAGGTTTTAAAAAAGTGTGTAAAAACGTGGTGAAACTTACCCGGTGGTATTTTTTTTCCTTGACCCGTAACGGTTTTAGTAGTCTAGGGTTATGCGGGTTTACGGAAAATTTTTTATAAGCTTGGTCCGTGAAAGAAAGTTAAAGAAATAACAAAGCTTTAGGTTTAGTTTGGTTTTAAGGACCACCTTGATTGCACACGGACAGCTCCATCAGTGCCCTCTGATCTCCTGCCTTAGACCATATTACAAGGAGGAACTCAGCACAGTGCACGAACTCCGTAGCAACGGCGAGGATCCCAATGTGTGTATACAGGAATCACACATTCTAGAAATATTTTTTCTGGTGGGTCGGTTTCCTAATTTTTAAATTTTGCCAGGGCAGCGGCGGTATGACCTACTCGTTACGATTTCCAACTGCCGAAGGATTTTTAATGCGCGCAACTTCCGCACGGGACCTCCTTTTCTTGTCGCCGTTATCCGAGAAGGCCTGGGATCCGATCTAACTACCCTGGAGATCAGTGGGGAGTATGGCATCATGAGGAACCACTGTTCTGAAGAAAAAAAATGTCAATTAATTATATTCCCTAAACTGGGAGCGATCCTGGTACTTTTAGAATTAGAGGCGGGCGCCATGCCTCTTATCCACTCAGACTCCCCAGGCTTTAGGATATTTCCCGAATGAGGCAAACAGCTTATTTACCACCCGAGGCAGGCAATTCATTTGTCGTCGTAGGGGGACAGCTTATTTACCACCCTAGATAAAGAGCTCACTTACCGCCGTAGGCAGACAGCTCAATTGTCGAAATGATCCCCCGTGATTTGCTGGTTGATCCCAATAACCGGTGTTCAACCGCTGTCTTAACCATATAACAGTCATAATAGCTGATGATCGGCCATTATGTCTCTGTGGTGTCATGCCCGGTTGAATCGGCCATTAGTAAAATCGTAATTACAAATGCGAATCGGCTTTTTTCCCCCCCGTGTGCAAAGGGGAAACAACAATGATAAATATATTTCCCTTCATTACTGAATGTTTGAGCGTGGTGTAAATATGCGGTTTGTATCCCTTTAATTTGCGTTCATTCGGATTGAAATTTTTCTCAATTTTTATCGCCTGTCCTCATGTCTGACGCTGTTGAAGGTTCATCAGGACTAGGAAATAAATCTAGACCGTCATTATTTGAAATGTTTCAAATGGAAAATAGTGATTCCGATAACGACTTTGTAGACATCACACATGCCAGTGATGAAAGTGGATCCAGTAGGATTGAAGATGAAGCCAAATCTAGCCCTGGGTCTAATGTTGTCACTGACCGATTTGGATGGCAAAAGGTGGACAGTGAAAGCAGTAGACTACGATCTGATCCAAATTTTATTGTAAGAAATCCTTACAGCTCCCAAAATATTCTTCTAGAGAAAAAAACATTATTGACAGGGACAGTACGACTCGTACTACGAGTCAATTCAAGAGGCTTACCTGAGGAAAAGACCCCAAAGCTTCAAGTTTGTGAATGCACGGGACCTCCTTTTCTTGTCGCCGTTATCCGAGAAGGCCTGGCATCCGATCTAACTACCCTGCAGATCAGTGGGGAGTATGGCATCATGAGGAACCACTGTTCTGAAATAATAATGTCCATTAATTATATTCCCTAAACTGGGTGCGATCCTGGTACTTTTAGAATTAGAGGAGGACGCCATGCCTCTTGGCCACTCGGACCCTCAGGCTTTAGGGTATTTCCCGAATGAGGCAAACAACTTATTTACCACCCTAGGCAGGCAATTCATTTGTTGTCTTAGGGGGACAGCTTATTTACCACCCTAGGCAGGCAATTCATTTGTCGTCTTAGGGAGACAGCTTACTTACTACCCTAGGCAGGCAATTCATTTGTCGTCTTAGGGAGACAGCTTATTTACTACCCTAGATAAAGAGCTCACTTACCGCCGTAGGCAAACAGCTCATTTGTCGAAATGATATCCTGTGATCTACTGGTTGATCCCGATAACCAGTGTTTAACCGCTGTCTAAATATACTCGACATGTTACTGCTCGAGCTTTGAATAGCGTATATGAATGTCTTCTTTTTCTACATTTATCCCACACTGCTGTCCATTCAAAACAAGAACACAAATGTTAGAGGAGCTTTCATTGCAGCAGGAAATATAAGCCGATCTAAAGAAATCAAATCCAACATTAAAATCTGAATCTTCAATTCAAACGTCATGTCAGTCCTATTGTACGGCGCTGTCGTATTTTGAATCTGTCTAACAACACGGTCATATTTACCGCGCTCACTATAGGATAAATGGATCGATAGAATAGCCAACCAGGACGCTCCTTTTCGAGTATGTATAACGAAACCTTTTTATGTTTGACAGGAAGGGCCTATTCTGTGTAATTTATAGGAAGGAGTTATTTTATTTCTTAAAGGGAAATACATAACTATAATAACATCTGGGATATTACTTAATAAGTAGGTACAAAGACGGCCTCTTAATAGTTATTTAAAGAGAAAAATTGGTTTTAGTGATATTTCTACATCTGGGTAGTTCCCGATTTAGCTAATTAAAGACTGCATAGATTTAAATGCCATGTAATAACTAAACAACAAAGATATAGAAAGATAGAGATAAATTAGCAGTTTAAATATCACTTTAAATAATTAAAATCGGCGCCCAGTAATAAGTTAGATATAGAATATTTAAACTTAGTCACATTATACGGGCAAGCTGAAAAACGTTTAGGTTTTGATTCTTAAACACACATTTGGACCGTGCTTCC
Source organism: Oreohelix idahoensis (assembly GCA_024509875.1). Classification (NCBI taxonomy): domain Eukaryota; kingdom Metazoa; phylum Mollusca; class Gastropoda; order Stylommatophora; family Oreohelicidae; genus Oreohelix; species Oreohelix idahoensis. The sequence continues at coordinate 42,802 of JAMPIV010002930.1, forward strand.
GATTGGGCGGACACGGCGCTATATATAGAACTGGGACTTAGGGGTGTTCCGCCCGTCGTTCACAACATAACCGTTCATAGTCGTTCGTTCACAGCGATAACCAACCACAAGACACCAACGTCCTTTTCAGGACGCCACTACTCGAGATAAGATCGCGTTATCGTCAAAATGCCCAGACATAGGCCACACGCTAAAAAGAGGAAGGTCTACACCAGCCCACCAGCGCAGAACAGCCAGGGTAATCGCAATATCACAATCAACAATGACAGACAGCCAGAGAGCAAGACTGCCCCAAGTACTCGTGCCGGGACCGGCCCTTCTATAACTCCGGACACGACTGAGTTAGCTGTGTTATGCGTCGACCCGACTGAGAGTCAGAGTGGCCCGACCCCTTGCCTAGATAAAGAAGACCCAGAACATAAAGAAATATGTAGAGCGTTACGACAGCTGGAGAAAAGAAAACAAGCGCTTCTATCCAGGCTGCACCCACCCGACTCGTCAGCAATAACCCGGTCTATGACAGAGAAGCCGCACGATGCCGAGATGACAGCCGACCCACCTGCAAGCACTATGAAGGAAGTGATAGAGGCAGATCCTCAACACAGACAGGTACAAGAGGAAGATGTCGCAGAGACCATTTTAGATGCACTTCGAAGACTTGAAGACGGAGACGAGTCCCTTAGGCTCGCTCTTCAAGAAGCAACAGTAGAAGTAGCTCCAGACGTGCTGGACATCGAAACCACTGAGAAGCAAGCTACCATTCCTGATCCTGAGGAAAAAACAGCTGACAACTCAAAGGCTCAGACGCAAGATATCACACCGAATAACCAAGAACAAGATTCGAACCAAGCCTGTAGAAGGAAACAAAGACCAAACACTAAAAATACAAGCAACTCAGAAACGATACAGGAGAGGATTGTTAAGATCACCCAGACGTCAGGAAGTGAGGTCTCACTCAGGGCCCTACCCGACAACAAAGTGATCAACATCCTCGAGGTGATAACTGGACGGAGAGGTATCGCCAAAGTAGGGATGCACGAAAAGGGAGTAGTGCTTTCTCTCAACAACACAGACAAAACAACCTCGCTGATGATCGAACTGGAATCCGGTCCAAAGGAAATCCAGTTGCCCCACCAAATAAAAGTGGTGGTGGAAAAGTACAAGACAACAAAGAAGTTGGTCATCAGAGGGGTGGATACCAGATGTTCCGAAGGCGAGGTCCACAGACGCCTTCAAGCTGAAAACACAAATCTTAAAATCACGCAGGTCGAAAGGCTAAAAACCTGGGCCAAGAAAGATACCAATCTGATGATAGTCACGGTAGAAGGATCGACAAGACCCGAGAGACTGACGCTCGAAACCACAACCAAAAAGACAGAAGCCTATATCCCTCCGGTGATGCAGTGCTCCAACTGCCAGCAGTTCTCGCACACAAAAAAGACGTGCAGGAGAGATGCAGTTTGCCGGTATTGTGCGGGTAGTCACCAATATGGCGACTGCCCCAGGGCAAAGGAGGACCGCAACTACAAAGAAACTAACGAAAACCGTATCTGTGCAAACTGCCACGGAAACCACGGGGCAAGGTACAGAGGATGCCCTGTGTTCCAGGAAACTAAGAGCATCTTGAAGGAGGCCGTGTCTAAAAACATACCCTTCAAAGAGGCCAAACACAGAGTGAATGCGGATGCTACAGAAAAACAGCGCACGATTGACAGAAGACAGCTACACAAGCTGACCGCTGAAATCAACGAAATGAAAAGGAAACAGCAGAACGAAAGCAGAAACAAGCAGGATCCCGTAGACGACAAGGACAGCGGTGAAGACATAATAGATATGCAGAGCGCCAGAGAAATGTTACAGAGCGCCCAGGCAACGCTACAGGAAACAAAATCCATCAAACACGAGATAGAAGTTGACATCGCCAAACTCACAGAGCTAAAGGCAGAGAACGAACAAATACTCAAAAGAATTGAAACAACCATCAAACACGAGATAGAAGTTGACATCGCCAAACTCACAGAGCTAAAGGCAGAGAACGAACAAATACTCAAAAGAATTGAATCAGAGAGAAGGATCGTTGAGGATATCCTTACAAAAACTAGAGAACAAAACAAAGAAACGAAAGACAAAATGAAAATCGACATCGTACAGCAAATGTTACTCAATCAAGAAAGAGCATTAGCAGCCAGAAACGCTAGAACAGCTACTACCAACGATAATTGAAAAAGCACTGTCACAGATACAGGAGAGCAAGAAGACAAAAGCAACAGAAACTAGTAGCGTAGAAACACACAAAACTAAACGAGCCAGATAGTTGAGGCAGGACATAAAAAACACCATGAGAGCGACACGGCACCACAAACGGACAAAGAGGAATCCAGACAGCCAGCAAGTGGTCCTTTTCAGGACCAGTCACCTCCAGGACTACGAACGAGATACCAGTGAAGACGATAACACCCTATATACCCCAATTATAACCAAATTTCAGGTTGAACAGGGTATCACAGCATCATAGTAGAAGAAAACAACAACAACAACAACAGGAGTTCCGCCACAAAATTTAAATATACCAAGCTGAATGAATCGAGCGCAAACTGTTACTGCAAAGTGTTTTGCCGCTGTGATCTAGAAGCAGACCTAAAATTCCCATTGAAAGCCTGTATCAGCTTGTGTATTATTGCCTGATGGTAAGAAAGATATATATATATATATATATATATATATATATATATATATATATATATATATATATATATATATATATATATATATATATATATATATATATATTATTGATTATTTGCCTGTGTATACCCGCTTATGTGTTCGGTGATGTGTAGAAAGTGAAACTACAAGACTAGTATGTTGCCGCATTGAGGGCATACCTGTGTGATTTTGAAACGAAAGCCAGCTTTAGAAAATGTGTAGAATATTTGTAAGTAGGGAAAAAACTTTTTGGAGGATGATATCAACCCAATCACAGAGAACATGAAAGACGTGCTCATTGAATCAGCAACAGAAATACTTGGTAAAAGAAAGAAAATAAACAAACCATGGGTTACAGATGACATTCTGAAGTTATGTGATACACGGCGGGAAATGAAAAAGATTAAGAAAAAGGTTCCTGAAGCAGCATGGCAATACAGTATGGTGAATAAAAATATTAGGAAGAAAATGAAACAGGCCAAAGAAAAATGGGTAGCTGATCAATGTGAGTCCATTAATACGGGGCTAATAAAAGGTAACAGCAAGGCAGCTTTTGACACATTAAGAAAACTATCAAAACCCCAACAGCCCAGGGTAACTGTCATAGAAGATAGCAATGGGGCTCTGCTCAATGAAAAAACAGCTGTAATGAGAAGGTGGACAGAATATTGTAAAGAATTATATAAATATAAACTTGACACTGACTTAGGCATATTAAACAACATTAAGTGCGAAAACAGGGAACTCGGAAATGCAGCAATATTACGGGAAGAAGTGGAAGAGGCTATATGTTCGATGAAAGGAGGGAAGTCACCAGGTGTGGATAATATCCCAGCAGAGCTCTTGAAATACGGAGGACCAGATATAGTAAAAATCATGACAACAATTTGCCAGAAGATATGGAGTACAAAAAAATGGCCAAAAGAATGGACGCAGTCATTAGTAACACCGCTTCCAAAGAAAGGAAATCTAAAAATGTGCAAGAACTACAGAACCATTAGCCTTATTAGTCATCCAAGTAAGGTGATGTTAAGGATACTTTTGAACAGAATAAAGCAGAAATCAGAAGAAATCTTGTCAGAGGAACAGGCTGGCTTTAGACCAAAAAGAGGTACCTCAGAACAAATCTTCAATCTTAGATTACTTATCGAAAAACATCTTCAACATCAACACGATTTATACCATAACTTCATCGATTTCACAAAAGCCTTCGATCGGGTCTGGCATGAAGGCTTATGGCAAGTAATAAGAAAATTAAATTTTGATACCAACATCATAGATATCATTGAAGCACTATACAAGGACGCAAGCAGTGCTGTATTTGCAAGCAACGACATTGGAGAATTTTTCAAAACAACTGTAGGAGTTCGCCAAGGATGTATCCTGTCACCAGTGCTCTTTAATATATATCTAGAACATACTATGCAGGAGGCTCTCTACGATTATAAATCAACCATATCGATTGGAGGCCGACCTCTGTGCAACCTACGTTTTGCTGATGATATTGATCTGATAGCTGGATCAGAATCAGAACTTCAAGACCTTACCTCTAGACTGGAGAAAGTAACAAGAACGTATGGGATGGAAATTAATATAGAAAAAAGCAAGATATTGGTGAATAGCCATAAGAAACATGTTCCGACCAACATTACGTTAAATGGGCAAACGTTAGAAGAAGTTAACACCTTTAAATATCTCGGGTCCACTATATGTAGTGATGGAAGATCAAGTAAAGAAATCAAGACAAGACTTGAGATGACCTCAGCTGCCATGACAAGGTTGAATGTGATCTGGAAAAGTAACATCAGTTTTCCTGTGAAGATCAAATTATACAAATCACTTGTATTATCTATTCTCTTGTATGGGTGTGAGGGCTGGACACTCACTGCAGATACGGAGCGAAGGATTCAGGCTTTCGAGCATAAATGTTATAGAAGAATTTTGCGCATTTGCTATAAAGAGCACAAAACAAATGTCTATGTTAGAGAGAAGATAAACACCTATGCAGGCCACCAAGAACCACTTTTGTCAATAATGAAACGTCGAAAGCTTGCCTGGTTTGGGCATGTAACTCGTCATGACTCCCTTTCGAAAACGATCCTTCAGGGAACAGTCGAAGGTAAACGGAGAAGAGGAAGGCAGAGAAAATCCTGGGCTGATAACATCAAAGAATGGGCAGGACACGGTTTTTCCACACTTGTACGCATTGCTGAGGATAGAGAGCAGTGGAGGACCCTGTCTGCTGATGCTTCCACCATGGCACCCCTACGACCCATGACGGGTTACGGGCTGAGATGATGATGATGAGGGCAAAAATTACGACTTTAAGTTTTAATAGGGTATTTGAATGAGTATTTCATCCTGGAATTACACGCTGTTCACGAACATAAGATAGGAGTACAGGAATTGTTAACATGATGTAATCAAGTTGTCACTTGATATTGTGTACTTAACCAACTCATTGTCTGGAAGCCAATCATGGGCTAAGGAATCTATCATAGGATGTTTACAGGAAATGAATAATCACATGGAACTGGCTGTAAGAGAAATGAAGTTATATGGCCTGTGCAAACTGTTAGCACAATATCTGAATAATGTTTATATGTGATGTTGTGTGTGTGTGTGTGTGTGTGCGTGGAGTGGTGCTGGAGCCTACATGGAATGCGGTTATCTTTCATTCCAGGTTCTGTCTCGATGTTACAAAGTACGAAACATCCACTGTAGAGGAAGTCTGTTGGTGCCTACAGCTCTTTATATACCAAGAGCCATACCACATTTCCCAGCCTGGAGTTGCAGTTTGTGTAATCCTGGCCTGTTGGATGCAGATCATCATCTAATAAGATAGGTGGAATCTTGTTCCACTGTACAGCAAATTCAGCCACAAATAAAATTATAAAAACCCACACATAATAAACAAAAAAAACATTTAAGGATGATATATGAAGGACATTTGTTCAATAAAGTAAATTCTACAGTCCAGGGACAGTGATTATAGTAGTAAAGAAAATAATTGACATTATCTCGTTACCTTTACCATATTATTCATTATGGAAAAGTACATTCCATATTATTTATTTAATGATGTAAATACCATTTGAGTTCTTTTAGAATTCCTGACCGAAAAAATAAAGCGGTAAAGGACAAATAAATTGTAAATAATTTCAGTCAGTCTTGCTTAATAATTGTTATTAAGTTAATGTTCTGTATTAAGATTTATTACATATAATTAATTCAATTTTCCCCTAGATAACTAGCCATTAAAACAAAAGTATATTCACTAATCAATGTGGAATCTACAGAGGTAGCAGATAGATTTTCAGTACCCAACACTATCATCATACTTGAAGGTTTACATAGCTTGACCCCACTATTGATGTCGATACACCCTTGCTCTTTTCAGAGAAGGGGGTATTTCTTATAAGACCAGTCTCTTATCTGGCACTATTCTGGCACCATCTGACACACCTTAGTGTCCAGGAGAGACTTTATTTTAATAACACCCAAACCTCTCGCGACAGGAGCTACAAATTGAGAACAACAAATTGAAACAACAGTCTTAAAGCTACAGACTTTCATAAATGGACGATTGCGAAGAATACAAGTATAAGCATTGAAATAATACGATAAAATCACTAATGTGGAACTGATGACAAGAACCAGACAAGCACCAGTGGAACAAGAGATGAGACGAAGACGCTGTCGATGGATAAGACACACTTTTTTTTTTATCAGCAGAAACCTGCTGGTAGCAATATCAGATAGTCCTTGTTCCTTTCTTTGTTTTTCTCAGAGACCACCGCGACCTCCTTTTGGCGCGGCGCCCCGTTCAACCAAAACACAAGGTCCGTCGGTTACTTTAGGGCGCACGTCCAAATATAACAGACTTTATGGTCTTCTTCTCCGTACACTCTCAGACATCCATTTGATTGTTCTCAAAGAAAGCAGTAGTCAGTTTGAGGCTATTTGAATCCCCGTAAAGCTTTTCCACGAAAGGAGCTGGCGTCGGCCATATGCGCTTTCTCTGTACCCGGTACCGCATATAAGGGGCAACTTTGAAGCAGATGTTCAGCAGTCATTTTATCAGTGCCACAGTTACACTGATCGTTAGTTCCCTATCTTTAGCTTGTTGAATAGATGGTATCTCAATCTGTTGTGGCCAGTGCGGAGTCTGAAGATTACCACTTGTTCTTTTCTGTGGAGCTGGTAGTAAGCATCATTCTGTGTGTGACCTGGATGTTCTACTTTCCATTTTTTTCTTTATCTGATAAAACTCTTTGCCTCCTCGAAAGTTATGCTTGCATCAGGCTGAGGTAGATGTGAACCTTCTTTTGCCATTCTGTTATAACAACTAGAACAAATGAGAATGACAATTTTAAAAAAACAACAAATTAAAAAAAAACTACCGATTCAAAAAACCAACAAACACCCAGAAGATAAATTTAAAAATATGTCAATAGCGAAAGAGAGCATTACAGTATCATGGACGAGGATACATTACAAACACCATAGACAATAAACAATGCCAGAACAAACGGCAGATAAATTACAGCCTGGACAAGCCAACACACAAGAAAAACAACAAATGTAATACGCTATACAGAATGATGAACACTATATACCCAAATTATAGCCCACATGGGGTTGAACCGGGTATCCCTTGCACACGACAAACACCAGTTTTTATGTGCAGGGTTCAAAAACCGAACCCCCGTGAGCTACACGGGGAGATAAACTATATAACACTAGAGTAAAAGCCCGTCATAAGACGGGAATTACATTTAAAAGCACCAATACCTAACGGCAATTTTACTTATTCAAAAGTATTTTTAAAAACCATTGTGCATCACCACAGTACACGAACTACGTAGCAGCATCGAGGATCCCAATGTGTGTATACGGGATCAGACAATCTATAAATATATTTTTGTGCACACCGTCATTTGCGCATTGTTCCTTGGTAAGTGTTACTATTTTCGGGAGAGTACATATAAGGGAAACAATACAATTAATGTCTAACTTTCAACCAAAGTTGCACCCCTTAGCGTTAGTGACAGAAAAAAACTGGGATTATATATATATATATATATATATATATATATATATATATATATATATATATATATATATATATATATATATATATATATTGATTCTTTTACGGATTGTTCTCTACTTACGACGTATACGATTTACACCAATTCGTACTTACGACGGCCATCCCATTATAATATGTCTATTAATAAAATATGTACCACAAGAATGTCGGAAGTAATAGTATTATTTCCGACTTCCGACATTCTTGTAGTACATTTTATTTATTCTTTACCTGTAGTTATTACAGTACAATATTGCATACAGTACAGTAATCTTATTTGTATACAGATTGTATTATTTTGCTGTAAACAAAGAGCAAAATTTGTTTTTAAAATATAACAAAACCGACCTATGTATTTTGGCATTCAGACATGTTAAACTGTTAAAATATTTCATTTGGTACAGAGTGATTTTCAGCTTCGAAGCATATCGATTTACGACGGGGTCGCCGCTACGGAGCCCCGTAGTAAGTAGAGTGCAGTCAGTAATGGTATTAGATAAAACGAAATAAAAGTTTAGAAAAAGAGTGACATCCCTTATTTTCTAACTTCTAGAGCAGTGCTTCCCAGAGTGTGTTGTGCAAACCACCAAGAGTACGCAAAAGGGGTTCTGTGGATACTTAGCAGAATGTTTTTCAGTTTACCTTATAAAACTTAGGATGACCTAAGAGTAACGCTCCACAAACTATGTCAGAAATTCAAGAGTTGTGATACAGGAGATGCCATCTCAATGCAACATACCCGGAAATGAAGAGGCTGAGAGATTGGCAAATATTAATCAGAGTCGACGTCACTGCACTCCGGGCAAACCAAAAGGTGCTCAGTCCCCATCAGCAAATGTCGAAAGGTATGAATGGTAATTGTTCCTTTTGTGCACTTGTTGTATACACGATGGATGCGTCCTCTCATATGTCCATCCCTGCTGGTTTTACGTTTGATGCCAAATTCCAGTAGTCTTAGCCTTGATGATTCATCGATTGCAGTGTCATTAATAGGCAAACATGAATTGCCCTCAGTATTTCTCTTATCCATGTCCTGTGCACATTCTATGGATGTTCTTGGAGCTGGTCTGTCAGCTCTTTCATTGCCGCGTACCCTTGCATGACCAGGACAGTAGATCCATATCAGTTCTTGAAGATTCGATGCTTGTTTGGGGTTTTCCATTTGTTACGATAGGATTTATGATATTAGCCACTATTGTAGTGAGCTCGGGTAAAAGTTGCACATTTTGGGTTTTGAAATGTAATTAATGTATAATAGGTTTTCGCGCTCCACGGTGTTGAAAGCGAAGAGCATAAGTTGCTTAGTTTTAGGATGACGTGTCGCGTTGATAAGCTAGCACGTGACAACATTGTAATTGTACCCTTATTATGTTAACCTTGGTCCTAGACGGACGCAAGTTTGAAGTCTCCCATGATGATGATAGTAATGTAAAGGAATTATTTATGATACGGCACAAGGGTCTGCCTATTTGATGTGGATACGATTGTACGTCTCATTGAGGAAATGAAGTACGTTTAAGAATTGGATATAATGTACAGGGAGAAATATTTATGAATAAGTATCCAAAGTCACATTGATCGCATAAGTCAAGTTATTCGTTACCGGATTGCCGATCCACGGAATCACGTGTAAATAGCCTGACGTTATGACGACTGAAGGAGGTAAACTCAAGTGACGATTTTATTATGTTCTGCATTATGATGATGAACTGTTTTAATGGATTGTTTTTGCCGTGATTAAATGTGTTAGTTGGACTCTGAATACCATGGACTTATCCATTTGATTAATGTTGAAGGTTATACAATTTTGCCCCATCATTCGCGTTTACAACCAAGGCACAATACGCTCTAAACCTAGAGAGTTATTTATAAACAAAGAGCACAAATCTTATATGGACAGAATAATGAACATTGTGCAACAACATAGAGAAATTTATACCGGAAACAATAATGTCAGCAACAACGAGTTGGTCGGACAGAAGACCAGTAACAATGTGGGCAACAATGTGGCGGTCAACACGGGGAACCAAACTCCAGCAACAACTTGGTAGCCAGCAGCGGGGATCGCACAACCAAACTCGAGGTAACAACGTGGTAACCAGCAGCGGGGATCGCACAACCCAAACTCGAGGTAACAACGTGATGGCCAGTAGTGCGGAGAACGAAACAGCAAATTAGCGACAAACGCAAGGAAAGAAAGAAACAACAAAGTAAAGAAATTTTTTTTTCTAAATCCTACTATGACGAGAGCAAGTTTGATTCAAAAAGACAATGTATCGGTCGAATTACCAAGAATGTGTTTACGATCATAAAGTCCTCACGTGACTTGCACTTTGTGACGCGATACGCATAACAACGCAAGAGCAGCAACGTCATCAGTCTGTGTGCAAGAGGAACGTCAGATATCCAAGACCGTTGCAGACAATGTCGAAAGTCATTTCAAGATCAACAATGGATCCAGAACAGTACCAGTACTTGCAACCATCCAACTAGCTTCAAAGACCAATCTCTACCGTCGATGCATGCTAGCATGGTTCGGGAAAAAACAGTCGAATTCCAAAAAGCTAAGTAACCGTTTGTGGTTTGGTAAAGCAAATTGTGGTCCATTTGCATTTCGTAGGCATATCTGATTCATGCATGTTACATGTATTTATATAATATTCGTATGTTTATATATGTCTAAGCGGGTTCTGGTTGGCGGGAATCAAAACTGATGTTACGTCGCTTCGGCTGACCGCAACAGTTTTGATCGTATCTTAGGGTTATTGAATATTTGCAATTTTTGATACAAGAGATCACCTAATAAATTACCTGGGAACTATCTGCTTGTAATTGCAAAAATTCAATATTATGTATTAGTTGTAAGGTGATGTGATATCTGGTGTATTTTTCTGTATTAAGTTTCATTTTTATTCATTACGTCTTTGGTTTGTAAGCTATCACGTCCATTCTCAATCTCACTTTCGTTTATTTTATAATTGTAAGATATTTGTCAGTTATAGAGTCCTGTGACGTCACCGTTTTTAGTGCACGTGTTCTAACCTAGATTTGGCTTAACCTTGACCCTACTTCCGATTTTCTGCTCGTTTTCATATAATCATTTTTATGTTTGCATTTGTCAATTGTGGTGTGCTACTGTCTTGTAAAACTTTAGTTTCTTATTTGTCTTGTATTTATTAATTTATAAATTGATAATATAATAATAATAGTATAACTTGGTTAGGTATTGTTACGTGCACTCTTTGATATCCTGCAATATAATACATTTGTATGCTTGTTATGTTCGCAAATATTTTGTAAACAAAATAGATACTTTTTAGTGCTTAAGGAAAAGTCATTATTGAGTTACTTCCCTTGAAAGGAGTTTCGCCACTTTCGATCGAACTCCGCGGATGAATCTAGTTTTACTATGATTTATTCTTTGTTTGGGTAGAAATAGATTGTTCTTGCTTCAGTATATCTATAGCCTGAATTTATGTGTAGTGTTTGTCTAGGTAGGACGAGTCTGTCTTATATCTGTATATCTTTACATATCTAAGTCGAACTATATGTTCTTTGTCGCTAGAAAGGTCAAAGGCTGTTCAGCGGATGTGTGGCTAGAGAGGTGTGATTTGGCTTCGCCCTGATGATGGCGGGGGGGGGGGGGGGGGGTGTCGTGTTTTTCTGTATCGGCTTGTCGCCGGAAAAAGTGATCGATATATGTGTAGGGGAAAGTGATAGTCGTCTAGACCTATCGTGTATGCTTTACCCCAGTGTTTATTCTTATTGCCAAGGAATGGCAGAATCATATTTCTGATACCAAGGTAACAAAAGCACTTCTTATGAACTCTCTTACGAAGCCATCGTTTTCGATAAGCAGACGCATGATTTGTACGTCTGAGGGAATATTTAACTAGATGAAGATGTCATTCATTTCTAGCAGCACCATATTGTATGTTGAAGTCCATTGCATCATGATAGAATCTACAGAGCAATGAGAACATTTAATGTAGGATTAACTTTGATACAGATTCCAGTTTGTATCCTAAAGTGAGTGACAGCTCACGACAGCAGCCATCTTGTATCCAAATATTTTGTGACTTTCAAGAAGAGAAAAGGGATGCCCCGTACTATCGCTTGATGAGTCCAGAGATCACTGCTACAGATGAGAACCCATTACTAGCGGTTCAATATGATTACATGAAAAATATGTGCTGAACATTATTTAAAGGAATCTTCGCTAGATGAGGTTAGGTCTAGAAGCCATCTTGAATATTGTTTATAGACTGACGTGCTTTGTCAGTAAACTCAGATGATATATATATATTTGGGCAATACTGAGTGCTTGTCTACTGACATTCCATTGTGCTATTATGCAACGAGTGCCCATGTATCATTGCAAGACCATTTATCAATTGTACCATGATGTATTATGCCAACCTGTGATTTGTCACTGTATCCGTGCTGTCGAATGTGTACGTCCAATTAAACTGTAACAAAAAGTACACAGCAGTTGGCGTCGATGACTTCCAGCCATACATGAGTGAGAAAAAGAACATTTATCAACTCTTCGAACTCTTTCATCATTCGCGTATTATACTCTCACTCTATGTCTACACACCACTGCGTAGGTCGAGTTGATATTCCTATTCCTAACAACCACTCTGACGAGCAACGCTGGGGCCAACAACAAGTCTTTAACATTGGAGCTTCCACAGACCACCATACCTCTTAACACTGTGGTCCTGTAAATAGTTGATGTCAGTGTGAACAAGGAGCAATACATCTTCATATCTATACATCATTCAACCGTATATATAGAAACAGCATTTAACTCTGGTGGAATTCAACAAAGACGATATTTAACAGGTATTAATATGATAAAAAAATTATTTTGATTAATTTTGATTGAATTTAAAAAACAGAGGGATTGATGGAATGATTGCAACAATTTGCACTAGTAGTTCAGTTCACTATTAGTTGTTCATCATGACTAGGGCATGATGGTATAATATATGGACAAATACTTATAAATTTATAGTTTGCCTTGATTATAATTGGCATATTGGAGATTGATTAGTACACTAGTCGAGACATTGTACTACATTGTCCACTGAGTATATATGAATAATTGAATACATTATATTGTTGATTAATACATATAGTTGAATACAGAGATAGAGTACTACCTTAAATATGATTACTCTAGAGTATTTTGTGAAGCTTGGAGAAGCAATTTGAGAAGCACGTAAAGAATTTGGTTATTATTTGATTGAGTTTGATTGAAATATATATTTATCATGCTTACTTTAGAGGAGCTTATAAGGATTGGACAGGATCATGGTGCAGAGGGTGATCTATTAAAATCATTTGCCATAAGAGTAATGGCTAAAGATAAATTTATCTCAATGGGACAAGTCCCTAATAAGGAAGAATTGGAAGCTGAAGTAAGGCGTATTGAAGGATTAGAAGAAACTAAAAGGATATTTGCATTAGAGGAAAGGAAAAATATGTGTACATTAGAGGAGAAGAAGGTTGATGAAAAGAGTGTTGATGTTGAATTAGATAAAGTTGATACTGTGTTAATGACCGAAGATCATACACACATGGATCAGATTCATAATCTGAAATCTGAGGTTTCACTGTTGAGATTGGAAGTTGATAGACAAAACATGGTAAATCAGGACATGAAGAGTTCCTACCTTCTGTTAGAGATTAAAATGAACAAACTTGCACCCGAATATCAAGAATTTAGACGTCTTCAAAGTCAACACGAGAATTTGATTGATAAAAAGTTAGCTAACCTTGAGGCGTTACTCCTTAAGGAGAAAAATATGAATGACAAACTGAAGAGAATAAATAAGAGGCAGAGACAGGAGATTACACTCCTGAATTTAGAGGGTACGAAAGTAAGAAAAAGAGTTGATGGTCTGCTAGACGTCGTGTTGAGCAAGAAGATATTGCTGGACAACAGACATAATAACTCTATTGTACGACATGACTCAAGTACCAAGTGTGATACTAAAGCGTCTACACACCCAGGGAAGATTAGTAAATCATTTCGAGGCAAGTACACCTTCCCTCGACATAATACTGCCAATTCAGATAACAAATCATGGCGACATGATCAGATTGATACTGATCTCAAGAAAACTGTCGAGGTGGTCAACAGTAAAGATGACTTTACTAAAAATAGAAATAATGTTAGGGTTAACATGAACCTGCATAATAAAGTTCCGACATATAAGTCCGTCGGCAAAGTTTTTACTTTGCACAGCAAGGAAGTGTCTCCGACATGCAGGAAATCTACTGCCTCATATACTTACAGGTGTCATCCTAAGTTCAATCAGGATGATACACCAGCTAACAAGAATACTACGTATATGGGAAAGGGAAAAGTCCATTCTTCTGATATAACTAGAAATACGTATCTTCATTGTTCACAGTTTCGTGACAATGAGACTACCTATATTGGAAAAGGTGCATATTCTCGCACCATTCTAGTGCGTAATCTGCCACAAAGTACTACATGGCAGGCACTTGGGAATTTCTTTAATTCTACAGCAAACGTTAAGTTTGTTCGTCTTCTACCATCATTCAATGGTCAGAATAGTGAGGCGTTGGTTACCTTCTGTAACAATAGAGACGCTCGTTTCGTTATGGAGCGTGACAATGGTGTTTATTTTCATCACCATTCTCTTAAGTTACAGTTGGTACCTGATTCTGTTTCACACAGATATTAGCCATTCATACTTGGATTTAGGATCACATTCTTTGATGACTCAGCATATGCAGTCATCGTTTATCTTCTTTCCTAGTCATCTATTCTTACATAGGTTGATTAGTGTGAACTTTTCTTTTATATAACATTTCTTTATCTTGTCTACTATGACACTTTGTATTGTTGTCTTCACGTTGATTTTTCGCATGCCTACGTTAGACAGTAATATCGTTGACTGTTCTACTCATGTTCAGCCAATGCAGCATGTGCTAGTGTCTTGTCTTCACTGTTGAGGACAGATATGCCTATGAATGGCACGTGGACCAATACTTGCAATACAACTTTCATTAAATTGTTAGGAAAATTTTGTTAAACCTCCTATTTTGAGGTTAACCAATTTTACCAGGTTTTCTATTTTTCGTCAGATGCAGGCAATTTCTACGTTGATATTGGTTTACGTCATAACCAATTTTACGTTGAAACGATTTCCAGATCGAAGAATATGTCGAATTTACGATTCCAAATGTCAAGGTCTCCTGGGACATCGCACGTCTTTGGATGATATCGAAATTCTCATCTCTGGGTACATTAGTACAGGCTACTGATGGTTAGCATTTAATTATGCTATCAAGTCTATCTAATCAAGATTACGTTTGGGACGAGTCAAGTTTCCGAGAAACGTTATACGCCAAGTTGGCCCGTTTCGCTATATTGTTACAGCCTTTTAGTTTTACCATCGAAGCTATTCCAGGACACGAAAATGTGGTAGCGGATACTTTGTCACGCAATCCTTTGTCACAAAACGATGGACAAGCAATAACTCAATAAACTCAAACTGGTTTTTATGCTGGAAACTTACAGAGCTTTATTCGAGAGACTACAAACCTACAACTGATAATGAACAAACAAATCAAGTCTTTCACAAACGAAACAAGAATTTTCGGGATGAAATTTCAATTTAATAAAAACATTACAGCATCCCAGGTCAAATAAATTGACAAAGAAACATTCTTCGTACTTTCAAGATAATAACATTTCGTTTCAAATAATCACTTGACATTATTGACCTCGTTTTAATGTTCACGGACTTTGGTTAGTGTCCTTACGTAACTCAAGCGACTTCAAATTTTATTCATTCGAAGCATAAAATGAAAATAGGAGCGATTTGACTTACAGATGTATTTTCATTTACTTTCGTCGTAAATAAGGATTAATCAGGACTAGATGAAGTATTATGGATGGAACAATACGAAAGAAGGACAGCGTATTAGTGGAAATTAACAGTACTTACTTCGAGGATTTATTCTGATGCAATAAAATGAACAGAAGATAGTTATTTCTATACTTACAGTATCACACACTAAGATAGTTTAGTTACTATAATTAATTAATTGTAGATTATTATATGCATAAATATAGTTATAGATATTTTATATTAATACATGGTTAACGTTAATTACTAGGTTAATTTAATTATATTTACTTCGATATTTTTTCTTTACACACATCTATTCTATCCTAATCTATTAACTTATTATTACTTTCTTTTCATACATTCTTAACTTTTCCTTTTTTTCCTTACTTTTCTTTACCTTCCTTAACTATTAAATCTTACTTTATTTCATTTAAGTATATTTATATAACATATTTCACACACTACATTTAGTTAATCTTATAGTTTATTGGTCTATAGGGAGCCGCGCTAGCGTAGTGGTTACAACACCGCTCTGGCGACCGGGTGATACAGGATCAAACCCGGGCGACGGCAATTGAGGATTTTTCGTCGACCGGGATTTGGACTGGATTAACTCGAGACCTGGCGAGGACATTTGAAGGAGTGTCGTCGACCAGGGACTGGCGGCTCCTGAGCCGACCCAGCTGCAATGGGTACCTCCGAAATCGGCGAGTATTTGCCTGAATGGCGAGGGACATTTGTCTCTGTACAAGAAATAAAGGGATACTCACGTAAAATCAATGTCAGGTTAGACATAAATGATAACCTGAGATTTCGCCTCGAGTATTAGCGGGCGAACGTAAAAAAAAAAAAAAAAAAAAAAAAAAAAAAAAAAAAAAAATTGGTCTATAATATAATATTGATTACTACTTCATACTCTTCTTAATTAAGATATAATTTTATTTAGAGACATAATTATTTAATTATTAGTCGACACTCTGACATTTGACAATTTTATCTGTTAACTTGACATTTTTTTTTTGTAGTTATTGACATGAACTAAAGTTGACTACAACCTTCGACGATATTACGTGATACGTAGGTCGATAATCTGTTAAAAATTTTTTCTTTTTACAAATAACTATAAAACAAAAAAAATCTATAGAATAGATTTTTTTTACCCTGTCGGCCAGGGGAATGTTACGATAGGATTTATGATATTAGCCACTATTGTAGTGAGCTCGGGTAAAAGTTGCACATTTTGGGTTTTGAAATGTAATTAATGTATAATAGGTTTTCGCGCTCCACGGTGTTGAAAGCGAAGAGCATAAGTTGCTTAGTTTTAGGATGACGTGTCGCGTTGATAAGCTAGCACGTGACAACATTGTAATTGTACCCTTATTATGTTAACCTTGGTCATAGGCGGACGCAAGTTTGAAGTCTCCTGTGATGATGATAGTACTGTAAAGGAATTATTTATGAGACGGCACAAGGGTCTGCCTATTTGATGTGGATACGATTGTACTTCTCATTGAGGAAATGGAGTACGTTTAAGAATTGGATATAATGTGCAGGGAGCAATATTTATGAATAAGTATCCAAAGTCACATTGATCGCATAAGTCAAGTTATTCGTTACCGGATTGCCGATCCACGGAATCACGTGTAAATAGCCTGACGTTATGACGACTGAAGGAGGTAAACTCAAGGGACGATTTTATTATGTTCTGCATTATAATGATGAACTGTTTCAATGGATTGTTTTTGCCGTGATTAAATGTGTTCGTTGGACTCTGAATATCACGGACTTATCCATTTGATTAATGTTGAAGGTAAGGTATACAATTTTGCCCCATCATTCGCATTTACAACCAAGGCACAATACGCTCTAAACCTAGAGAATTATTTATAAACAAAGAGCACAAATCTTATATGGACAGAATAATGAACTAAATGTCAGCAACAACGAGTTGGTCGGACAGAAGACCAGTAACAATGTGGGCAACAATGTGGCGGCCAACGCGGGGAACCAAACTCCAGCAACAACTTGGTAGCCAGCAGCGGGGATCGCACAACCAAACTCGAGGTAACACCATTCTTGTCGAAGCCATTCATTGTGGACCTTTCGAAGCGTGGATTGTGAATCTGATACAATAACTGCCGTTGTTAATAAAGTCTCAGACAGCCATCTTAAGGCAGCAGGAACTGCCTCTACTTCCATTCTCATGCTGGAGGTTGTTATCATGTAAGCCCCGCTATGTTCAGCGACGGTTTTGCCCTTTACTCTAGCAGAGAAGCCCACCCTGATTTCTCATCACGGATTACAGACCCATAAGTGTACATAATGGTATCATCATACCTGTCACGAGTGGTTTAACGAGTCTGTCTGAGACAAGACAACAGTCTGAGTGAGAGTAAGAAATAGAGCAGTCTGAAATAGCGAATGTGAATGTTGAGTGGACGTGTGACAGTCAGGCGTACAAATATGATAAACAATCTTTTATCCTGCCACCCGGACTTATTAAGATGTCAACTCCACTCACCCTCTCTTTCTCACCTATTAACAAATGAATAGATATATGAAGCAAGGGACTGATATATACCAAGTGGTTTTCATACACACACACACACACACATACATACATATATATATATATATATATATATATATATATATATATATGTATGTATATATATATATATATATATATATATATATATATATATATATATATATATATATATTGTGGTGCCTGCCCATGCACACCACATGTTAGATTTATTGAGTTTGAGTTAGTGCTGATAAATGCGGCACTATTTGGGATATTTATTGAAAATGAGGCGCACCGGAAAATGACGTCAGAGTTTGTGTTGATATGTGTATGGCCAAGGTGAAGTAAAACCTTGCACTTTGTGACAGCTGTGGTTTTTGGCTGTGTTTTCTTTTTAAGTTCCAGTATGGACCTACTACGAAGTGTGTACCTTCTGACAGGAGAGGGTTTGTACAAGAGCATGAATACTCTTGAATTAAAAGTAATATGTACGGAGAAAATTAATAAATAAGGATTAATCATGAATAACGAGTATGCATGCTACAAAGAATTTCAGTTATTAAAAGATGTCGAATTCGTTTGAAAAGAAGACTGTTTTAGTTCCTCATTGGTCAGGTAGAGAACCTGTATGCGTGTTGTGATAGAGGGAACAAAACTATGAAAAGTGAGAGATTTTACCCGGGTGTAACGGGATAACGAGCAGTACTATGAGCGACCGCTGGAGCAATCAAATATATATTAACTGTGGACAGGGGTAGCAATTTACCTATAATAATAATAAACGAACACAAAATATATTCGAACGGCGCCCCACCACAGATAGGGGGGCTGTCGTCCGTTGGATTTGAAGGACATTTGAAGGTTGCTCAGGCTATTGGCAGACAGAGTTCTATGTTGGGACAATATCGAGAATTTTGATCAATCTATCGCTGTTCAACAATGAACATTTTATGCAGAGACAGCTGTTGGAATGCAACTTTGTGCAGACATGAAATTTACAATATTCGTATACTAGGTCATGCCCAGACCTGGTACCTTACTTGAGGATCAGAAAAAACATTATATCCATGATGAAATCGTTCACGCTGATTTACCATGAGAGGAATGCTATACCAATCTGACGAATATCTTCACGGGAGAAATATGAATCTGCGATTTTACGAGGAGGGCGTTTCGCTGGACAAGTGGACTCGGAAGTAATAGATCAAACCGTTAGGACATTGACAAGGTCACCTCATCAGTTTAGTCAGTTACTCGTTGGAAAATAACATTTCGTCTCTATCATTATATATTGACACTATCTCTACAATGTGTCTCACACGAGTAAAGGTCGGACATTCCCATTGAACTGAATACTCAGTGAACGATTTACGAGAACGTCTTCATATTTCGTCATCATGGTTGCTGATTACTACATTATAAGATTACTACATTATCCACATTTCAATTTAATATTGCGTGGAACGACCCATTGGAGTTACAGCGAAGAATGGACGCTCATGGTCGATTCAGATAAGTAATGTTATGTAACGTCATGGTTGTTGGTCCTATCATTGTTGGGCAAATCTCGCTTCTTTTGTGTTATATGTTTCTTTTCTTTGTCTCTTGCGGGCGACTGTTTAGGAGGCATTTTACGTTTCAGTGTCGTATTTCTATAGGTTGATTGCATTAATTTCTTTCAGGGATTCAGCATTTAGTGCTGTCGTGATTTCCGCTCTGTTTGAAATTAAGGCTTTCATGCGTGTTAGCTGTGCTGTGATTCGTCGTATTTTTTTTAAATTTCAATTTTGTTCGGGAATTTAGTCTGGCGTAGGTCTTTCCTGGCTATCTTTTGTAAAATTTACATTAATGATAAAAGTGATTTGTCGTTTTGTCTCGTTAATTACTGGTGGAAATTTTAATTTTCTTTTGTCTTAGAATTTTCGACTACTTACAATTTTGTCGTTTCTTTATTTTGTTTCCATCCATGTCTTTCGTTAGTCATGTCATGTGATAATTTTTCTTTGCAGCATGTATATTGTCACGTAGGGTTTATATTCATTTAATTTCCTACAACTTCTTCCTATTCTTTCACCCGAAAATTCTCTCTTTTATTATCTCTGCATTTCATTTTTTTCCTGTATTTTTTTTCACCCATTCGTTTTGCGAATATTATTTTCATATAATTCGCAAACTTTACCTGTTTTCCCTTCTCATAAACTGAGAATCGCGCTAGGACGATATTACGTAGATGTCAGGGCTGCAGGGCGTCATAAGGCGTGATAAGTCGGTTCGCTGAACATAGGACGTAGCAAATCGTCTACATTCTCACCGAGCGCGCGAGTTTCTTCTCGGCATTAGTCCCGGTGAGGTGTGATACTTTACATCTGCACCGGTCAGTATCCAGACATTTGTCTGAAAATCCCAAACTGACACGGCGCTCACTTGGGCCATGGTCAGCTGTAGTGTGAAAACTGCCCTACAATGGAGTCAGGCTGTCTGGGATTTGAAACTGACACGCGTACATCGTGGTCAGTAGGTGACAGTTACGACACGCGTTAAGCGGACGTAAATGTTGGGAGTAGGGGAGATAATTTCGCGTGGCGAAATAGTTTGGGCCCTTTGTCTGATTTTAAGATATTGGCCAAGTTTGAAACTTTAATTTCATTCTCGCTCATAGACTCCACAGTAGATAGGTCGCTCGAAAACAGAATAGCTGTTAGAGAAGATCTCAGTTTGTTTCGGCAATTTGTCGAACTTCTAGACTTCCAGAAATATTTTCAGCATTTTTATTCTTAAGTTGTGCGACTACCTGTAATTCTGTGGTTGAGGTAATTAATATGATAGATATATAGATTTTGTGAGTGTTAAAGTGTTAAATCGCTTAATTCATTTTAATCTATTTCTTTAGCGCAGAAGAGAAATAAAGTGGTAGGCTATTATATTTTTTAGGGAAGCATTCAGTGGAAAGCAGACTAAAAATTTAATTTCTAGCTTATAACGGCAATTGTAGCTATTTATGAATTTAATTTAACTGCTAATACTCAGTCGAGTGTATTTTCTAAACTAACGTATAAACTCTAGAATCCAGCCTCATGAATGGTGACGGAATACGCACGTGTTCTTAATTTATGAGGATTGCTGATTTTTAAATATAACTTACGTCACGGGAAGTTTAAATGATAAGCAAAGCTCTCTGCTTGCAAGTTTAAATGTAAGTTTTAACCAGTACAGATTCTGTTTATTATATTATATGTGTTATTTTTCCTCCACACAGTGAAAGTTTTGGGGTGACCCTAACTTTACCAGCACCTAGTAGTAGTTTCCATACTTGTGAAGAAATAGACAGTCCTTATTTTGAACCACGTGGGTTTTCTCAAGTAACACTGATCTGACGGTGCAAGTTAGACAGAAATACTAATATCCCTATAACGGGTTTTCAAAGACTGTAATGATAAATACTGGACCTTGGAACCAGCACTTAATTTCTTCTAGAAACTCTATATAATTTGCTGCCTGGTGGCGTGAATATTTACAATCATTTCCCGACTAGATTATATCTTGTGGACAAATCTGTGGTGTGACTAAAGTGAATCCTATACTGAGGGAAGGCACCGACCTGACATTCATCATTTTTTTGAAACCTACGCTATTGACCCTGTGCTCTGCTAACTCCCGCGCCTGGAATAATTGTTAGGTGACGTAATCAGACATTTGAACAAATTTGCATACCCAAGTAGTCGTTCCCGGAGACTCCAAGTTTAATACGTCTTTTGGAACTGGGGACTTCTTGGCAGAAGACTGCATTTTTTGAGTCTGTGTGAAAATCTAAGATCAATGTGTTCCAAGAGGCAGCGAGCAAAGTCGTGAGTACCTGAATGAGAAGCCATGGCGGAATGAATGAGTGTACGCTGGTCTGAGTGATATTTTTCACTATTATATCTTTGTCACCCTATTGCTGTCCTAATAATTTTTTTCCCAATCTGCATAATTTGTTGCTAAGGCTAGAGTTCTTGTGTTTTTGTCTTAGGTTAAATCAGATTTTTTTCAAACTCTGTGCATATAATTACGAGATAAAACAAAGAAAAACTCTTAGACTCAAACCCTATGTATCTGTGACTCTGGCGCCATCATCTGTTCTCTTAACGGGGCCGGGCTAAACCTAGAGTTAACACTATAACGGGGCTATCATCCTTGCAACATTTCCTTGATTTTTTATGACTATGTGTATATGTATTTTCCTTGATGTACTTTCTTTGATGTTGTGAGCCGATTTTTCCTGATAATAAAATCGCTCTTGAACTTAATAATCGTGTTTGGTCAGCTCGTTCTAGATAATATATATATCATTGTTATAGTTTTCCCACGTCTGTGTGTTTACCTGTCGTCACGTGTATGTGCGTGCCTGTGAGTGATAGAAATATACGTAATATGTATATTGGTGTAGTCTGTCTGACGCTGTAACAACTGTTGTAGAAGATAGGTGAGAGAGAGAAGAATTCTTTTCGCTTTCAGAGACAGCCACTATATCAAATCTATCATCTCACGTGTGTGGAAATTCTATTACCTTTCACTAACTCTCACTGAGTCTATCACCTATTCAAACCTATTCAGAAGGGACCAAACCTAGTCTTAATTCTCCTATCGGAAATCTACGACATATATGATAAACTATTTATTGATTAACTATAATTCTATAATATTGTTGGTGATATATCCTGCGATTCTTGTCGATAACAAGAAGCAGGATCATAAACGCTAATTATTATATTAATAAGCGTATAAAGGATTTGTGCAGGTGATATAGTTATATATATATTCACATTGTGACTATACCAATCAGACACACTATTCCATAGTGTGATGGTCTAAGTAAGGCAGAGGAGAACATAGATATTGATTTATTGTTTAGAAAAGTTATAATTTGTGGTATACTATGGCGACTCTTGACTATTTTATTAAACAAGGCAAGGCGCTGGGTATGGAAGGTGATATTTTAAAAAATTTTGCTTTGACTGCATATGAAAAGGCAGAGGCAAAAGAAGAAAGAGAAAGAAATGAGAAAAGAGAAAGAGAAGAAATAGAAAGAAATGAGAAAAGAGAAAGAGAAGAAAGGGAATTTACTATGGCACAAGAAAAAGCAAATAAGGAAGAGAGAATTCGTATAGCAGAAATCGCTGCGGAACGAGAGAAAATGGAACATGAAAAGGCAATTCGTTTAGCGGAAATTGCTGCCGAGGAGGCAAAATTTGAAAGGGAGAAAGCTTTTGAGGTTGAAAAACTTCGTTTTCAACAACATCATGGTTCCCATGATTCAGATAGTAATGGTTCATCGAAGAAGGCAATCACAACCCCTAACTTTAATTTAAGACTACCACCTTTTTCTCCTCCTCACGACGATATAAGTTTTTATTTATTAAGATTTCAGGAAAGAGTCTCTTGCTTAAATATTGATAAAGATTCGTGGTCTGGTGTTTTTTCGGGTCTCCTCACAGGTGATGCAGTTGGGGTCTATCTGGGTACAGACCAAGATAAAAGACATGATTTTCAGGTCGTAAAGGCAGCATTTATACGCAGATATGGTCTGGATCAGGAAGGCTATAGACAAAAGTTTCGATCCATGTTACCGGTAGAGGGTAACAATTTTGAGGATTTTGTTTCCTCCATAAAACTATGTCTCCAAAGATGGGTTGAACAGGCTTCTATCCCTAAAACGTTTGAAGGATTATGTGATCTCTTATTAAGAGATAAAATTGTTTCGTCGGTAAACCAGGATATTGTATCATTCTTACAAGAACATAATCCGACTAGTATCGATGAAATGGAAAAATTAGGTCAACAATTTTCCGTTGCTCATCCAAACTTGTCATTGAAAAGAGCAAAAGTCTTGGACTCATCTACTGCGTGTGCTGCGACGCACGGGAGATCGCGCACTCGTAGCTTGGATAGACGATATAATCATAGAGAAAATAATCACACATCCTATAGGGGTAAATATAATTTTTACCATAATCGCTCACCTTCACGAGGTAGAGACAGGCATAATTTCAACAATTATAACAATAACCAATGGTATCGAAATAACCAGTATTAACACAACAAATATACGGACAATCATAATTTGTCACCGCGCGGTGGCCATTATAACAGGGACAACAATGGACATTCTCATTCAGACAATTTTTCAGATCGCAGAAGATCTCACTTCGTTAGAAGTCATAATAGAGCACGCTCACAAGCCAATGCTTGTCAGACGGTAGATAGAAATGTCAGTAATGATATCCATCCAACCAATAATCACGCCAATGCGTGTAACGTTGATTTAGAAAATTCTAATAATTGTACAGAATGTAAGATGTTATTTCAACCTGGAGCTACACCACGGCTTAAATGTGGACATGGCTTACCAGTGTTGTCATCTTATGACGGTGTTGGTACTCTCACTTTACATAATGGGTTTTTGTTTAACACTCCAATTAAAATTTTAAGGGACACGGGTTCCACAACGGTCGGGATAAGAAGGTCGTTAATCCCTCCATCTTGTTTCACTGGAACGTCAGTGAAATGCATAACTTTCGGAGGCACGGTAGAGATATATCCCATGGCCGACGTAACAATAACCACGCCATTCTTTACTGGGAAAGTTCGTGTATGTGTTCTCAACCAGCCTTGCTGTGACTTGATTTTGGGAAACATAAAGGGTATAAAAGAATGTTCTACTGATGAAATTTCTGCATGGGAAAGAGAATATCTTTCTTTATCCAATGCTGTGACTACTAGAGCACAGCTGGTTGCAGAAGCAAATGAACTTAATGATAGCAATAATATCCCACACGTGACAACAAGTCATTACATAGATAAAAATGCATTCATTAACCAACAAAAAGATGACTCTTCTTTGGGACGTTTATTCACTTTAGCTACGGCTAAAACTATTACACATACAAATAATGCCAGACATTGGTATCAATTTCATGACAATATTTTGATACGTTGTTTTGACAATTATTCTTCGGTACTCAGACAAATAGTAGTACCTACGTCATTTCGATCACTAGTTTTATCTAATGCACATGATGTTCCTTTTGCGGGTCATATGGGGATTGCCCGCACAGCTTATAGATTGATGGCACATTTTTTTTGGCCAGGGGTTCATAAGGACGTCGCAACGTTTTGTAAATCATGCACTGTTTGTCAGGGAGTTGCTCATAAGGGTGCGCATCAGTTTGCACCCCTACAGACCACAGATATCTCTGTGCGTCCTTTTTATAAGATGGCTGTCGACATAATCGGGCCTCTTCCGGTGTTATCATCCAGAGGATTCCGCTTCATCTTAACTTGTATCGATCTATGCACCAGATGGCCTGAAGCCATACCTGTTAAGTCCATAACAACAATGTCGGTGACTGATGCATTATTATCGATATTTTCACGTATCGGATTTCCTGAAGAGCTTCTGTCGGATCATGGCACGCAATTCACTTCAGATATGTTCTCGGAAATTTGTGATGTGCTTCACATCCGTCATACATTGAGTGCCAGATTAAATCCGCAATCAAACGGAGTTGTAGAACGCTGGAATTCTACTTTAAAGCAGATGTTGGGCAAAGTAACAACAATGTTTCCCCATGATTGGGACCGGTTGATACCAGCGGTTCTCTTTGCGTATAGAGAAGTTCCTAATCGTCAAACTGGATTCTCACCATTTCAATTAGTTTTCGGGGCTAATCCAAGAGTACCAATGTCTATCTTACATGATTTGGTGATAACAAACGATGATAATACGGTTACGAAATCTAGTCACCAATATGTCACAGATCTACGTCAATGCATTGTGGACGCATGTGAGATTGCGACTGAAGCATCAGAATTAGCAAAATATAAGACTCGGTCGCGTATTAATCGTGATAGGAGATTAACATCATTATCGATTAACGATGAAGTTTTTGTTCTCTTGCCACTTAAAGGTGATCATTTGTTGGTTACGTGGCAAGGTCCTTTTAAAGTTGTGGGTAAGAAAACCGACGTGGATTACATCATCGACATTAGGGGTAAAAGAAAAACATTCCACACTAACATGTTACAACCTTACATTTCTAGACCTCTTCCACTCAAACATATTTGTGAATCTATCACAAATCAATCTCCGCATCTGGCATCTATTGCTTTAGTTGATGAAGAAGCAACTAGTTTCGCGGATGTACCGCTTGATTTTCCTGTGGTACCTATCCAAGCCTCTGAAACTTGGAAGGATGTAATCATTTGTAACGATTTACCTTCAGATCAGAAGAATCAGATTCTCAATCTATTGAAATCTTTTGAAGATGTGTTGTCTGATCTACCTGGACGAACTAACATTATTTCTCACGAAATAAAATTATCGGATCCCACTCCGATTAAGTTACGACCGTATGCAATTCCTTTGCATATCAGAGAGCAGGTTGATAGTGAGGTCGACAATATGTTGAAAATGGGGATAATCTCTCCATCAGATTCTCCATTTTGTTTTCCGATGGTAGCAGTACGGAAGAAGGACAAATCCATTCGTATATGCATTGATTTCCGTCGACTAAATAAAGTCACGATATCAGATTCTGAACCAATGCCTTTGCTGGAAGACCTGCTACCTCGTTTAGCTTCCGCTACGTTCTTTAGCAAATTCGATTTATCAAAAGGGTATTGGCAGATCCCTTTGACCGAAGAATGTAAACCATTGACGGCATTTGCAACATCGAAGGGTTTGTTCCAATACAATGTCATGTGTTTTGGGCTCAAAAATGCGCCTGCAACTTTTGTACGGATGATGCGTCGAGTATTTGGGAGCCGTTATGACCTAATATCTTATATAGATGACATTTGCATGTTTCATGACACATGGGAAGAACATGTAGATGGGATACAATCTTTACTCCAGACACTAAGAATACACAATCTTACAGCCCGTCCATCCAAAATAGAAATTGGATTCAAGGAAATTTCATTTCTAGGACACAAAATTGGCAGACATGTAATACAACCTGATGAATCTAATTTAAAACGCATACTTGATCTTACAATCCCAACTACAAAGAAGCAAGTACGGAGTCTATTAGGATTGGTGAATTTTTACCACAAGTTTATTCCAAGGTTCTCGTCTTTGACTGCTGTCTTATCTGATCTAACTAAAAGAGGTATGCCTAACAAAGTAGTGTGGACAGAACAATGTAACCAGGCATTACAAAACATTAAGACTCATTTTTCACAGTATCCGATATTAAGACTGCCAGATTTAAAAAGATCATTTATTGTTGTAACAGATGCTTCGCTCCACGCAATAGGCGGGTGTTTGGGACAAAGTTTTGATGGCAAGTTTCATCCGATCTACTACTTGAGTAGGAAACTATCGGAAGCCGAATCTAAATACTCTATTTTCGACAGAGAACTGTTGGGTATAGTATGGACTTTGAATAAACTTCAAAAGTATGTGGTAGGTACGCATTTTACTATAATGACAGATCAGAGATCATTAACGTATCTGCAAACCTGTAAATCACCAAGTGCAAGACTTACGAGATTTGCATTACAGTTGCAAGCGTATGACTTTGATATCGTCCATATAGAAGGACATAATAATGTAATCGCGGACACTCTATCAAGAGTAATACATTGAACTATGTAACTGTCCTGGGTACAAGAAGTGACAACAAACATTGTTTATGTTCATAATCAATTGATGGATAGATTATATAGCGATATTTTCGTAGCATTAATATGTTGCTCACAAGTTGTTGCCACATATTTTAACTGCATTTCACTCATCGTGATATCATTTCACTCATTACTTGAATTTGATTTTCCTTTTTATCATTATAGTTAAGTATAGTTAATGATGACCTGGAAACCTGCAGTTTCCAGTAGCGCGCAGGGGGGGGGGGGGGGGGGTAATATGTGGTGTCTGCCCATGCACACCACATGTTAGATTTATTGAGTTTGAGTTAGTGCTGATAAATGCGGCACTATTTGGGATATTTATTGAAAATGAGGCGCACCGGAAAATGACGTCAGAGTTTGTGTTGATATGTGTATGGCCAAGGTGAAGTAAAACCTTGCACTTTGTGACAGCTGTGGTTTTTGGCTGTGTTTTCTTTTTAAGTTCCAGTATGGACCTACTACGAAGTGTGTACCTTCTGACAGGAGAGGGTTTGTACAAGAGCATGAATACTCTTGAATTAAAAGTAATATGTACGGAGAAAATTAATAAATAAGGATTAATCATGAATAACGAGTATGCATGCTACAAAGAATTTCAGTTATTAAAAGATGTCGAATTCGTTTGAAAAGAAGACTGTTTTAGTTCCTCATTGGTCAGGTAGAGAACCTGTATGCGTGTTGTGATAGAGGGAACAAAACTATGAAAAGTGAGAGATTTTACCCGGGATGTAACGGGATAACGAGCAGTACTATGAGCGACCGCTGGAGCAATCAAATATATATTAACTGTGGACAGGGGTAGCAATTTACCTATAATAATAATAAACGAACACAAAATATATTCGAACGGCGCCCCACCACAGATATATATTATATATATATATATATATATATATATATATATATATATATATATATATATATATATATATATATATATATATATATATATATATATATATAAAAATTACTATATCTGCGCGATGGCAGGAATTATAAAATCAATCCAAACAAAAGTATGATTTCACTATCAATGAACACAAGAATAACAACAGACAACCCCAGAACGATTTTGGTTAATAATCTAAAATGGCAACCAAAGTTATACAAAAAGAAACCCTCCCCCCACCCCAAAAAAAACAAACACATAGGGAAAATCCACAATGGTTAATAGGAATTCTAAACACCAATTCTAATCTGTGTCCCCAGTCGACAGTCCCCAGTCTCAATTGAGACGACTGATCAGGTTACACAAAAAACACCCCACAGCAAAAGAACACATCACCAAAAAACAACACCCCCCCCCCCCCCCCTCAACGAATGATGTAGAGAGGTAACCACCCTCTCTTAAGCGCAACCAAGTACTTCTTGAAAGATTAATTACTCTCCGCCACACGTCTTTGAGTTAAATCCCCTGTCTGTCAGCGAGGTAGTATCTTGTACACTTGAACCAATTATCTTGCCAATCATGTGTCTTTCCGACGAGGTGAGAATTCAGATAAATCCAAGGGTGACAAGGACAGTGGGAAATATATTTTCAGTGTGACTTAATGATAATTAACCCTGATATTCTGTGGGTTGAGTGAGTCTTATAATATACCAGATAGACGCGGCAAGTTCAATTGTGACTGCGCATATAATGAACAGGGCTCACCGGTCTACGAATGAAGACAGAATGGGCACTCTATTCTGAAGTTTGGTGAGTTTGAATGTTGGTGATTGATGCGTGATGCCATATGATGATGGATGGCATCCGCATGTCTGGTTTTGTGTAGTATGTAGGTGTGTTCAGTCAAAACAATGTTCATGCAACAATAACAGGGCAATCCACATAGGACGTCAGTAAACTCACGACGTATAAAGTCAATGAGTCTTGAAACAGCCGTTGACGTTTTTCTTCATTATTTATTGTGGACGCCACAGTGACAAAATGGTTACGCAAATGTGTAGGCACATCAAACAGTCATTATCACAGCAACATTCAATACAGCAATAAACGGTAGACAGCATTACAATGATGAGTCAGATGCATGTTATATTTCATAGTGCTGTAAATGTAGTCAGGTGGAAAACTCCATCCTTTTCTATAACAGCCAGGAGATAACCAGATGTATGAGATCAGTTCACTCTCCTTAGTTTGACTTCAGCAAGACAGACACGTCTGCCGAAGTATAAATAATGTCCTCAAAAATATCCTCTAGATAATAAAGGTTTTCTAAACCTAGTTCATTTAACAAAGTAGCAAGTAATGGTCCTTGGTACCTGCATCAACCGATGCAGTACAATGCAGCGACATGTGAGCTGGGAAAAACATCTCGTGACGACGACTTTCGGAGACAGGCTATGAATCGAAATCGCTCACGACCCAAAATCGATAGAGTTAATGAAAAAGTCAATTTACCTTGCTTTCATGAAATACACAGAAATATCACGCCTCCCGACATGTGGGAAAACACTAGAGGTATCATCTCGACTAAACGAAATATCCATAAGAGGACTACACATCCCTGACAGAACAAAAAAAAGCGGAGATCCCCTCTTCAACGAGGCATCTCTTTCGCCATTCCAAATCGCTCACTCCCACTAGTGGTGGGCGGAAACCGATCGACCAAACAACAAGACAAGTCATGCGCAGTCCAGCGCAAAAATGACCACAGCTCAAAAGTTAACTGCATTCGATACCAACGCGAGAAGACAAATGCTTACCGAGAAAAGTGACTATAAATTTCAAGCAGTTGTTGCCCTTGCGTTATAAAACAGATATTGAAATAAAACGATGTTGCGAGAATTTATCACGCAACATATCACCACCTCCTCCCGATAAAAAAAAAATGTGGAACATATTTTTTTTTTTCAATATCAAAGAGCATGCGATAAGCGGCTCAAAACGCACGAATTATGCGCTGATAATTAATTAAATTGCCAAACAATAGGCTAATTATAGAGTGTCTGGTGAGGATATACCTCAACAGAAAAATAAATATGTCTCAAAAAATATTCACATCGGGGAGGTGTCACCAACACACATCACGTTAGCATGTAAACACAATATACGTATGCAAGTTACTATAATCATCATTAAACAGCATACTCTAATATTGTCTTTAAAAATGGATGTACAAATCTGATAGGAAAATTTAAATAGTACATTCTTTGACATGTAATGACATAAGTACATAGTAAAGTTAAACTACATGACGATCCAGGACATATGCTCTGGTATTCCGAGGGTAAGTACACAATCTAGAACTCGTCATGCTTGAAACTAGTAAGGTAAGCCCTCAGCTCAACAATGACATTCTGAGAAAGTACAAGCAATATAATGCTAATTAATAACTAATATGCTTCATAAGGTACAATACATTATTAATAATTGTGGCTGTTTAGTAAACTAACGGCCCTTATATTAACTACTCAGTCCTCCTCTATCATCTTAAAAAACGAACAGAAGAAGATGACAACAAAGCACGATAGTGTGTACATATAAAGTAAGTACAGATGTGCTAATCTATTGTAGAAATATAGGTGTGTTATGACTCTGTAATATATGGAAATATAGGACAGAAGTATTAGTTGGAGTCATGTGGGCATCTAGACAAAATGTCAGCCATCACATTATCCGCACCACGGATAGCTCGTACCGTGAAGTGAAAAGGTTGAAGAGCTATAGCATATCGAGTGGATCTCGAACTCTTCAAATTCTTAGTCTGAATAGCTGTAAGAGCTTTCTGATCAGTCTCTAGAATGAAATGTGCGCCCAGGAGGAATCTTTGTAGCTTTAGAATTGACCAAACCATCGCTAACAACTCACGGTCTAAAACCGAGTAGTTCCTCTCTGCCGCATTTAGTTTTCTAGAAATGTACATAACAGGATGCAGAGTATTTGCATATTCTTGCATCAGTGCTGCTCCAATCCCAGTGGATGAAGCATCACTCCGAAGAACAAAAGTCCTATCAAGAGTAGGTAATCTTAAGATGGGAGGAGAAGAAAATATATTCTTGATTTGGTCTAGTGAAGATTGGCATTCTTCAGACCAACGGACCAGATTAGGCGAACCTTTCTTCAACAATGTTGAGAGAGGTGCCATGATCGAAGATAAATTTGGAATAAATCTCCCATAAAATTGAATTAAACCTAAGAGACTCCTAACTTGTTTCTTCGTTTTAGGAACAGAGATGTTCAGTATTTTGGAAGTATTGTGGTCTTCTGTCTTCAAGAGACCATGACCAACACGATGACCCAGGAAAGAGATTTCACCAAAACCAACAAAAGCTTTAGAAGGTTTTGCTGTCAAATTATTCTCACGTAGAGTGGACAGTAAGTCATATAACCCTAAATAGTGATCTTCCCAGGTATCACTGAAGAGACAGATGTCATCTAAGTATGCGATGACATCCGAACGATGTGACAGAATTCGACGCATCATGCGAACGAAAGTGGCAGGGGCGTTCATGAGACCAAAAGGCATAACATTCCATTGAAATAGACCCCTAGGTGTAGAAAAAGCAGTAAGAGGTTTGGCATGCTCTGCTAAAGGCACTTGCCAATAACCTTTAGACAAGTCAAGTTTAGTGAAGAATCTAGAATTAGAAAGTCTAATCAGTAGATCTTCTAACAAAGGCATCGGTTCAGCGTCGAACTTTGTGACCTGATTCAATTTGCGATAATCAACGCAAATTCGTATGTTCTTATCCTTCTTCCGGACAATAACCATGGAAGAAGAATATGGTGAAGTCGATGGTTCAATTATATTTAATTGAATCATTTCATCCAATTCCTTTTCCACTTGCGACTGAAAGTGTATAGGAATAGGATACGGCCTAACCCTAATTGGATTATTGTCGGTAAGAATTATGTCATGTTCTATGACATCTGTGTGTCCAGGAATGTCAGTGAGAACATCCTGAAATGTTTGTAACATCGACGAGACTTGTCGATGTTCGTCACCAGAAAGATTAGGAGAAACAGAAACGTTTTTCCAAGATTCCGTGGAATGTAATGGAACCACTGGAAGGGGAAGGTTGACATCAGAGAAGGTAGCTTCCTCATCCTGAATGACAGACAGGGATGAATAATGACCGTGAGGTGCAGGAGCATCATCCGTTGCCTGGAAAATAGGCAGCAAATAGTCCGGACGTTCGTGAAATTCCGAAAGCATGTTTATGTGGAAAGTTTTATGCTTTCCATCAATATCGACCACATAGTCAACATCGGAAATCCGAGAGACTATTGCATACGGACCTTTCCATGCAATAAGAAGTCTATTTTCCCTACTGGGGAGTAGGACGAATGCTTTGTCACCTGGACAAAGTTGTCGTAGACATCTATTCTTGTTAGCAAACTGCCTTGCCTTCTCTTTAGCAATTTCTGATGAAGCAGTTGCTAGCTTACATGCCTCAATGATCTTTTGTCTAAGAGCAATGACATACTCATATGAGGATTGAGTTTCATCGCTAATATCATCGGCAGTGATGAGATCGTGTAATAAAGACATAGGGCCGCGTGGACGCGCGCCAAAGACAAGTTCGAAGGGAGAAAATCCTGTGTGTTCATTAGGGACTTCTCTATAGGCAAAGAGAGCCGCGGGTAAAACCCTGTCCCAATCTTGAGGATGATCTTCAGTTATCTTACCAAGCAAAGTCTTGAGCGTTCTATTCAGACGCTCAACTAACCCATTAGACATAGGATGGTAGATACTACTGAGAGATCGTTCAATATGTAAGGTAGACATTACCTGTGACATAGTGTCAGATATGAGTTGAGTGCCATGGTCTGACAATATTTCTCTGGGGAACCCCAAGCGAGAAAATATCAACCAAAGAGCATCTGCGATATCTGTAGTAGATATGCTCTTAAGAGGAATAGCCTCTGGCCAACGTGTGCACATATCGACACATGTAAGGATAAACTGATGTCCTCTGGCCGACTTGACCTTAAAAGGGCCAATAATATCTATGGCCATTTTCTGAAACGGCCGAATAGGAATGTCAGCAGCCTGGATAGGCGCAGCATGTCGTGGTCCTCTAGATTTGACCTCCTGACATACCTTGCATGATCGGCAGTAAATACGAATGTCCTTATTGACAAAAGGCCAAAAGAAAGCCGCAAGGACTCTCGACTTCGTACGGGCAAAACCCATATGTCCAGCACATTGCGAGTCATGAGCATGTTGTAATATTTGGACTCTCATGCTCTTGGGAACAAGAATTTGCGAATGTGCCGACGTAGTCGAATCTTGTACCATACGTACAAGTACGCCGTTTCTCATTGCAATCCAAGATTTTCTATTTGTATCCTGATTCGGATCACCTTTCTTCGCAAGAACGAAGAATTTTTTTAAAGAAGGATCTTCTTCTTGCAATTTTATGAAAGAGTCACGAGTGATTACTAAGTGACTATCTTGGCTATCAACTTCATTATCACTATTCAGTGAAGTTTCGGGTGTTTGTAGAGCTTGTGCTCTTGTAACTACTGCATTTGTAGCTTGCATGTTATTATCTTCCCAAGCAGCAATCTGCTGTGGGGTACACTCCCTAACTCCGTGAATACGACCAATAATAAGGTCCGCAATAGGATTAGGTAAGAGACAAGCATGCACATCTCCAGTAAAGAAAGGAGTGGCAATGCGAATTACAGCAGTAGGATATTTTTCTAGAGTGCCGCCAAATGTGACACATTTAATAACCCTTCCTGTAGCACAAGATGGATCTACAAGCGATTGTCTAACACCAATAGTGGTGCATCCGGAATCGAAAAGTAGTGAGACCGGAGTATCATTAACAAGACCCTTATGTAGAATTAAAGAACCCCTCCCGTCATGCGCAACAGCAGCAGGAAGAGCGGGAAGTGGGTGACCACAACTCAAAGTAGTTATGGTACCCGGTTCGAATAAAGTACTGCATTGGGGGCATTTGTTTGCTCTCTCAAAGTCAAAAGCAGAACTAGTGACAGCGTCAAAGTTTTTACTATCAACAACATGATTACAGGCTCCCTCAGTTTCCTGTTGTACAGCATTAGCCTGCTGATATCTCTTTTTTTTGTGTTGAGATCTACCCCGACTATTATTACCTCTGAAGTTATCAGAGTTATTATTATCTCTGCAGTTATTATTGTCTCTATTGTAATTGTTATCCTGGTTCGAATTCCAGTTTCCACGATTACTATCATGTTCACATTGATGCGAACATCTATTTGTTTGGTTCTGAGGTCTTCGGCAGGAATAACCTCTATTACCATATCCTCTTTTGAAATGCTTATAATTATTAGGGTGATAGTAACGACCACTATCAGGTTGTCTCCAATTCTTCGAAGAAGAATCACCATGAAATTGGTTTCCATGATTTTGACAGAAATTACCGCTGCCCTTCTATCAAAATTTTGTTGGGATCTACGAGCAAAGTTTTGACCATACGGAGCTGCCGAAGCAACTGGTAAACCTTCTTTCACCTTAGAGTTACCCATGGTTATGTGTGGGTGCGCAGTTACGTATTGGCAACAGAAATCTTCCATTTCTTTTATTGTTTTAGGTTTACGTTCATGAAGGAAAGCAAGGAAAGACTCATTGACAGACGACATGACTTTGTCTCTAAGTATTAAGTCCATAAGTCCTTCATAAGTTTTTTCCGTCTTAGATAGTTCAACCCATCGTGAGAAAGTAATGCGTATTCTTGCAATAAACTCGGAGAATTCAACTCCATTTTCAGGTAACATGTTTTTAAATTGTAGACGATAGCCGTCTTCGTTAAGCTGATATTTCTTTAACAAAGCGGCCCTGACAACCTCATAATTGTTCTTGTCAGGTTCATCCACCATATTTAATATACTTAGAGCTTTACCTGTCAGTATCCCTGATAACTGATAAACATATTTTGCTTTGTCTATGTTATGAGCTGTACATGCTTGTTCAAATCTGTCCAGATAGAACATTATGTCATCACTGGAAGGACTAAATGTTGGTAACTTAATCTTAAAAGTATCATTATTAGCCTTACCAGAAGATGAACCCTTGTTTGAATCATTACCATTACTCATGCTCGTCAATTTCAATTTTTCCAACTCTAAAGCTAAGAGTTTTTCTTCATGTTCCATTTTTGCTTTCCTCTCATCAGACTCTCTTTGTAACTTCCTTTCTTCAGCTTGAGCCTGCATTTGAAGTCTTTCATTTTCAGCTTCTTTTTCAAGTCTTTTATTTTCAGCTTCTTTTTCAAGTCTTTTATTTTCAGCTTCTTTTTCAAGTCTTTTATTCTCAGCTTCTTTTTCAAGTCTTTTATTCTCAGCCTCTAGCTGTAGCTTTCTTTCCTCAGCTTCTGATTCCCTTTTTTGTTTTTCCATTTCCATTTGGAATCTCTTTTCATCCACCTGCATCTGCAGTTTCTTTTGTTCAGCTTCCATATGCAGTTTCTTTTGTTCAGCTTCCATTGCTTTATCATATCGAGCAGTTGCAAATTCTTCTAACTTATCACCAGTCTTCCCAAGCAATTTACCCTGCTCAATAAAGTGCTCAAATGTAGACATGTTGTCTAACATATGAGTCCAAAACCTGAAATAATTAACTAATTTATTTCAAACCTAAGTGTAACAAGTCTTAATTAAGCACTTGTATATTCACATCACATTATATTATCCCAGTCTCTGTGGGAAACAAGTCTCCAATCAAAGAACTTGTATATGAAATATCAGCACTCAATTCTTGATCATAAGTGCACTTCTCATTCAATAGTGCACGACACTATTCATCATTCATTTATCATCAGTGTAGTAGTAACAGTGCATTAGCATAGCCCATTAACTAATTACTATAACTGTAAACAATGACTATGTAAACACATGCAGAATGTAAACATTGAAAATGTAAACAATACAAACAATGTAAACAATAACAATGTAAACAATAACAAAGATCAGCAACAATACAAAAACGTTCGCAGAAATCAACTAAAAATAAAGCAGAAATTAATGAAATATCACAAAAAATGTGACGATATCTGCGATAGAATTAAACAAAATACATGACACCACAGTGTATAAACAAAAATGTTGTATGAAACTAAATTATAGACAAGAGTAGGCTAACAAATACAAACAAATCAAAACAAAACTAAAGAATGCGAAATAATAACGAAAACAATATTAAAACATGTCATCACAGCTAACATAAATAGCAACAGAAGTCGCTTAGCAAATTCCAGTAGCGGAAATTTGCAAACCCTACAGAAAACGCTCACAATAGACGACCTCTATGACGTGGCATAATCTAACGGAGACACCACCCAACCGAGAACCCGCTGAAATATAAACATATAAATATACAAATAACATATAGACATATAACATATAGAATGAGATGATACACAGAAGACTCAGCAGAAGTATAAGGGCACAGTTTACATACAAACAGGCCACTTAACTTATAGGCTTCCAATCGTAGAACAGCAGAAAAACGGATGTCAATCAACGTCCTAAAGAGCGAAGCTCCAACGATGATGGCACATCTGAACTGCTTCCACTGCTAACACGATGGTACAAGAGCTTCTGAAATACTGTGTGTTGAGTTGTTTCGGCACTTGACCTTCTAATCCAAAAGTAAGTTGATGGAAATCGGTACTTGGCCTTCTTCAGAAAACAACCCGTTTCAACCGGCACTTGACCTTCTCAAAAAACGACAGCACTGGAACCTTGACAGCAGCAACTTGCTTGACTTGCGTAAAAGATAACAGCAGTCCGAGTTATCCGGCAACATGTAACAACGCCGGGTACTGTCAAATTCTTGTTTCCGTCAAAAAGTTGAAATTTTGACTTTTACCGGGCAACGCCGAGTACTTTGAAAATTTTGAAGATGTTGACTGTATTGAAGAATGTTAATTTCTTGAAGGATGCTGATGAATTCTTGTTGAAAATGAAGTGGGTAAGGGACCCCGTGTTTGCTAGTACCAGAATCAAACCAGCTTATGGCCACCAAATGATGCGTGATGCCATATGATGATGGATGGCATCCGCATGTCTGGTTTTGTGTAGTGTGTAGATGTGTTCAGTCAAAACAATGTTCATGCAACAATAACAGGGCAATCCACATAGGACGTCAGTAAACTCACGACGTATAAAGTCAATGAGTCTTGAAACAGCCGTTGACGTTTTTCTTCATTATTTATTGTGGACGCCACAGTGACAAAATGGTTACGCAAATGTGTAGGCACATCAAACAGTCATTATCACAGCAACATTCAATACAGCAATAAACGGTAGACAGCATTACAATGATGAGTCAGATGCATGTTATATTTCATAGTGCTGTAAATGTAGTCAGGTGGAAAACTCCATCCTTTTCTATAACAGCCAGGAGATAACCAGATGTATGAGATCAGTTCACTCTCCTTAGTTTGACTTCAGCAAGACAGACACGTCTGCCGAAGTATAAATAATGTCCTCAAAAATATCCTCTAGATAATAAAGGTTTTCTAAACCTAGTTCATTTAACAAAGTAGCAAGTAATGGTCCTTGGTACATGCATCAACCGATGCAGTACAATGCAGCGACATGTGAGCTGGGAAAGAACATCTCGTGACGACGACTTTCGGAGACAGGCTATGAATCGAAATCGCTCACGACCCAAAATCGATAGAGTTAATGAAAAAGTCAATTTACCTTGCTTTCATGAAATACACAGAAATATCACGCCTCCCGACATGTGGGAAAACACTAGAGGTATTATCTCGACTAAACGAAATATCCATAAGAGGACTACACATCCCTGACAGAACAAAAAAAAAAGCGGAGATCCCCTCTTCAACGAGGCATCTCTTTCGCCATTCCAAATCGCTCACTCCCACTAGTGGTGGGCGGAAACCGATCGACCAAACAACAAGACAAGTCATGCGCAGTCCAGCGCAAAAATGACCACAGCTCAAAAGTTAACTGCATTCGATACCAACGCGAGAAGACAAATGCTTACCGAGAAAAGTGACTATAAATTTCAAGCAGTTGTTGCCCTTGCGTTATAAAACAGATATTGAAATAAAACGATGTTGCGAGAATTTATCACGCAACAGTGATCTCAGAGGTTTAGCAGCTCTAGGAGCATAGGGTACCAGCAGCTGGGTACTGAACTCTGCCTTCCTAATAATGGTTTTTTTTAGGATTCACCAAAACTGGTCCCAACTCGAGAACTCGATCAAGGCTGTGATACCAGACCTTTGACTTAATGGTGGCTTCCAGGTTTTCGTCCCAGGTGGCGTGTGTAAGTTTGCCTTCTGTGCTGTGAAGATACGATAAATACAAGCCATAAGCTAGTCACCTAAATTAGGGTCCACTAGCTAATAATACCTATGCCTATCTCTACACCAAGACAAGTACTGTTTACATACAATCAACCCCGCGCTCCCCTTATCCCAAGTTATCTTGAAGCGTCAAACTGGTTTTTGCTGGCTGATTCAGCACATTCACAACCGTCTCTCATTGCCGTGGTATCAGCCAATTGATAACCACGCAATACGTTGGGGTAGGGACAGCCCTACGCTCGCACAGTGAGGTTGCGTAACGGTCTAAGGCTTGAATATAAACAAACTCGCAGGTATGGCAGGCCAGCGCAAAAAAATGTTCCGCCCGTGAGGCGTCTATCCTTCAAACCCCACATCGGGTTACACACAACAATAAAATCAATATTTACACACATGGCCCCTAACCATAACTTATCCGGGAACTCATAAGTATCCCGTTATACAAATGATTTGTATAAGTCGTCAGGTACGCACACATTTATACATCTCTAGGGAAGAAAAAAAAACACACATCTCTCAAGGAACTTGCTGCGATAAAAAAAATGGAGTTTACAGTTGTATTAGCAAAATTGATATAAACCCACTGTGATGAATTTACCGTGATACAACGTTAAAATATCTCCAATTATAAAGATAACATTATGGGGATAAAAAATAATGCGTAAGATACTAGGAGACATGCTCGCCCATGCCCGCATTTCCTACCGCCATTCAAACTAACTAGTTAGACGTGCAGACGAAACGGTACCCTTGTAGACGGGAGGATAACGGAGATATAAAAAAGGAAAAATATGACTGAACACGTGTTTGAACCTAATGGGCAAAAAGACGCAATTGGTAATAAAAGAGAAAAAAAATTCATGCCACTAGTTAACACAATGTAAGGAAATGGACAGAAAAGACCTTAGCTCTTATTCGAAACAGTCATTTCTTGGACGTTTTACGATACTTGGTTGTTTTATTTGAATTCAGCGGCAAACGCCGTGGAGAAGGTTCGGAAGACAAATTTCAAAAAACTAACCTTGAGAAAAAAAATGTTTTTTCTTAATACTAAAGTTATGAATATAAA
Source organism: Oreohelix idahoensis (assembly GCA_024509875.1). Taxonomy (NCBI): domain Eukaryota; kingdom Metazoa; phylum Mollusca; class Gastropoda; order Stylommatophora; family Oreohelicidae; genus Oreohelix; species Oreohelix idahoensis. The sequence goes on from JAMPIV010002930.1 coordinate 83,040, forward strand.
ACGTAGCTAGTTTGATAGCCCATCTTAAGCAGAGAAATAATATACTTTAAATTATCCAGACGGATAGATAACAAGGAAGATATTGACAAAAGACTGTATTGTTCATATCAGACTAGCGACAGTATTGTTGTGCACACTTTCACTAAAGCCTCAAAATTGCGTCCTTGAGACACGGAAATGCTAAAATCTAGCTGTAATGAACGAGAGGGGGAAGATGGAGAATTGTGGCTAAAAATAACTTAGGAGGCAGATTTGTGTAGGTTTTGTGTATAGTTGGTCCAAGAAACAAGTGTGTTTTTGTGAAAAACCAAGTAGAGACAGACGGACCAACAGACAATAATACATACTTGACTGAGATCTGACTGAAATTTGACTTTTGGTTGAAGATTTGAAAAAGTTAGGGGGGAAGTCTGTGATTGGACAAATGTATTCATATTAGCGGGGTAGAGACGCGCAATTTTGCCATTTGCTATAAGTCTGTCCAGTAGACACAGTAAATAATTACCAGTGGTGTTTTTCCCAGAAGATATTACATACATTTTAGTGGGACGCCATACTATAGCCAGCAGCTCAGCTGAGTTTTGCTAGTAATAACTGTGTTCTCAATTCTGAATTGTGAGTTTCTGTTGTGGCACTAAGGTAGTGCCACATACTTAAGCAAGAATACACAAGCAGATGTGTGTGCCGCCTAACGTTTGTGTCGGTGCAGCCTAGCATTGTATTACAGCTACAGAGAGGAGTGGGCCACAGAAATCCAGTATCGGATCTTCACAGACAAGATGAGTGAATACGTGGCCTGCTGAAGATTCACCAGTATTCACAAATATTTCCCCATCAAAAATATACTTAATTCTTGGGAAATATAACAGTTAACTACAGTTTATAAGTCAATGGACAAAGCTTGTTGTAGTCACAGAGTGGGTGTGATGACACCATCCCAACAGCACATCCAGTAATAGTTCTCCCAGAGATATCATTAATATTAACCAGTCTTATCAAATACCTATGTACACAAATTCCATTTTTATTATGCCATAGATTTATGCATTCTATTTATAACACCATAACGTTTCATATGTTCTGACCAAAGTAAAACATTGGTTCAGAACAAATAAATTTAGAAAAAATTGTTAAAATCAAAACTAAAACAGTCTGAGTTAGTTCAGTGTGTTATAGATTTTATTAATATTATTTGACTTATTAATTACCTGTGTGTGTTTGTATATTCTATTACAACACATTACATTTTAGTACCCTAGACTTTTTAACGTAGCTACATTCATAATAGTAAAAGAGATCTGTTTGAGGTCGTAGTGGTAGTAAGAAGGGCCTTCTGTAATTCACATAAACATTTATCTCAGGAGCCTTCACAGCTGACCTCATACATTACACTAGATAACATAACCACCATACAATACCATCAAAAACCACTACACCCACCCTCACTGTCCTTTGAATAAGATTATAAAAGGTCCCATTAATGTAGTCTTAGTGGTACACAGTCAACTTAAAATGTATCCACTTTCCTGTTATGAAATGAGATATTAAAATTTACTGCTATACGCGTTCGCCCACTGATGATAGATTCTACATACACAAACTATCTAAATAAAAGAAGAATGTGCAGAAATCCACTAACACCAACAGTAGCTGGTCGAATCTGCCAAATAAATATGACAGCGTCCATTCTACTAGAATTCCTGGAGTATTAAGTGCCAGACAACTAAAGAGTTCAGATTTTATTTCAAAACTCAGGCCACAGATGTTCGGCCACCTACGATTTCGAGAGAATCTTTTGCCTGGGTTGCAACATATCATGACGCAACCGCTGCGGAACCCCGAGAACTCATTTCCCTTGCTCCGCGGACGGAAGCCGAACTAAAAAAGAGAGACTGCCATTTCTAGCGTAATCGGGTCTACCCGTGGACACATGAAAAGCGATGGCTTTCCCTGGTGTCAAAGGCCAGGAAAAGTCGGCCGCTCTACTACCCAAAACTGAGTGCCAGGTTTTAACTCGTGGTCAAAGAACTCTAAGAAATATGCCAGCTACCGCGACAGAGCATCCTGGATGCGTAAAAAATGTCTCCTACCAACATTAAAGAAAAAGGGGAGTGAGCATGTCCGATTACAGTGACAGGCCAGTTACCCCACTTTACAACTACAGGAGACCGAAAAACAATGAAATGGGCCGGCTTAAAATCAAAAAGGAATTAAGGGAGGTCTTAGCCCCCCTGAGTGCCACAATTTCTAACCAAGCACCACAATCCCCAGCATTAACATTTATAAGCTGATCAATTTTCAGTTCTGCTCTCCCATTGGCCCAAGTTCGGCATTCTCTACCAAGGCTGATGATGACTTGCTGGAAGTTCATCCAGCTCTCATCTGACTTACTCCACTCTTCTCCCTTGAATATATTTTCAACTGTGGTCATCTGTCTTATACCCTCCTCTGCCTGCGCCATCCATGACACCCCACTCTTTATTCTTGCTCCTTTGATGTCGGCTATTATCCCATGCAGGGGGTGCCTTTTGTCTGTAGTTACTAGCATTTACCTGGGCCATCGTATATCTGGATCTAACTGACATCAATCCAAGCATGTGCTGCATCATCAGAATGGTGGTATCTCGCGTACAGCCCAAGACTATACACATCTCTTCGTTTTGAATGCATTTCAGTCGTTCACATTGTGATATTGACAGCGTGAGTATTCCCAAGCCATACTCGATTACAGACAAGACCAGCTGATGATACAGGAGAGACAGTAGTCTCTGCTCCAGGTGCGCTGCAGTCATTATTTTTAGGGCTGCCAGACCTCTCTTGCACTTCTGTATGATGTGATCAACGTGGTGCTTACATGATAGCCCACGATCGAATGTTACTCCAAGGTATTTCAACTGGTTCTGCCTTTCAATTTCTGTCCACTAAGAGTAAAGTCTGGAACATCTGCTTTCAATATGGAGTTATTCAAGCAGCACCAACGCAAACATGCTTTGTTGGGATTGACCTTGGAGCTGGTTTCGTCGCACCATTTATAAACTACCTGAAATGTATCATGTATGCTTTTAACAATTTCATGTCTATCTGAACCAGTCCTGTAAATGAGCAAGTCATCGGCAAAAGTTAAATATTCGTCCCAAACCTGTTGGTTGGATTGCAGCTATTCTTGCTGTATAGATGTTAAACAGCACCGGTGATAATGGAGAACTCTGGGGTAATCCTAGGCAAATGTGCAGTGGTTTTGATGTCCATGTTCCCAAGCGAAATGCAACTGCTTTCTCAGTTAAGGCAGCTGCTATCCACCTTGTTAGCTATTGGTTTACACCACATTCCATTACACAGTCCATCAATGTTGCAAAGTCAATACTGTTGTAAGCATCCTCTAGGTCAATTGCCACAGCCACCGTTTCTTATTTACCCTGGAAACCCTCATATACATCGTATGCAAATGTTCCAGCGTTAGCCCATGTTATTTTTATTGGCTATAAATGCCAAGGGTGTCAGGGAGGATGTTGTAATGTTATGATGTATGTATATAGGCGTTACTACGTCCTCTTCACAGGCACACACAAGTTTCACAATGCACGCAGTAAAGCGTGATCAGTTTGCAGCCATCTTTATTTACAGAATGCTCGTACATGTGTAGTTTCGTATTTTAATGTATTATATTACAATGTGTAGTTTCGCATTTTAATGTATTATATTACAGATGTGTGCATTTTCAAGGGATTCATTTATTGTCTCGACACTATCTTCTCAAGTAATTTACCGGAAAAACTCTACGGAGATATCAACAACCTCAAGCTGACCTCTCCTTTCTTTTTGAAAATGTTAAACCTGACGTCTCAAAGTGAACGAAGAAGAAGAAGATACAACTTTTTGTTTTTAAGCAGTAGAAAACAATTCATTAAACTTAAGACTATACAGTAAGAATTTAAAAAATGTGATTACTTCACCAGCTAACATGCACATTTTAATCGCAGACCGATACGAAGCCACCACATACAGAACGTTACATCAGGAGACAATCTGATCATCCAGTGGGACAAGTGTTTCAGTCCTTTAATCTCATTTTGAGGTGGGCGAGCTGTCCTGAGTTCCACAGCCAGTTGCGGTTGTTCCACAGCCAACACGATCCCCTTTTCGAAGTTTCACCGAGTCTCTTACGTGCCCTTGGTCTTGACTGTCCTGTCATAGTAGATCATACACTGAGGCAGCCACTAGACCTCTTGCACCTACCTCTACAGCTATGACTTTTGCTGTGGATCAGTCATGTCTCAAGTCCGTGACCAGATCATTATACTTGGCCAATTTGAATGAGTGTTGCTCGTCTAATCTGGATTCAAATGGCATTCTCAACACAATCATTATAATCTGGTGCGACGCTGAGGAGTGCGTGTTCGAGATCTCATATATCCGTTATCCTGCCCGAATGTTTGTTTATTATTACTGTTATTTCAATAAATTTTAAAGTTATTATTCGTATATATAGTGTATACTGTATAGCTTTTATAAACTATCCTCGCTCGAGAGGGGTAGGCTCTACGCCGGTAAGACTGAACTATTGTAAAGGGCGGGTATGCGATTATTTTAAGTTTGGGTAACACTTTCAAGACGATTTTATTTTCCCAGGTTGCATCTCGCTAAGCATCATTCACATAAACGAGTAATTCATAATAACAAAATAAAACACTTATGAAAATGTAACTATTGACTGCTCGCCTGTCTTCGTGAATTCAAATTGCTTGTTAGAACATAGCCTAACAAATGGTATCGCAAAATTAAGAGCACTTGTCGATAGAACTTGCAAGGGGTGCGGGTGGTGGCTGCCGATACTATTCAATCACGTGGCGATACGATACAATACAGATCATATTAGGGCATAGATATTAAAAGTATCGATTTCTAAATATGAAGGGTTATAATTTCGTTAGGCATGTAAAGCATTGTTCTCAAGCATATTAAATCTAACTTGAAAACTGCGTTGTTCTTTATTATTGTTTCCTCCTACATATCTCGCTCGGTTTCGCAGTTGTTCACACTTAAAAAAAAAACTAGTTCCTTCGCGCCAAGTTTCTGCGCGACTTGTTGACCTACTTAGTGACGTCACACATCCCTAACAGACGCCATATTGATCGTCGACGAGTTTATACGTGACGGAGATAATGTTCATTATCCTTTAGTATGATCTCTATGGAACTTTTGAACTGTGTTTTATTAGCTTATACATCTTTCACAACTTTTTTTGCGCTAAGAAATAGAATAAGTAATCGGAATTTTCGTAGTATCGTGGTAGGACATGATCATGAGCAATCAAGGTATCGATCAGCCATGTTGGATGGACATGGGCGCGTGAATGTGACATTGGATTCGATACAAAATCATTGTTTACCGTTACAGACGAGAAACTTAAAGACTGAATATGTCAGTTCTAGCAGGTGGTCACTGATGCTGATTATCAGGATCAGATAGTAATGGATGTTTTCCAAGGTTTGATTACAAAGCTCGTCAGATGCAAGTCTGTCGAGCGTGCGATAGCACCCTTGGCATCACAAGTAAGAATAGTTTGTAGCTACTTCATATGAGGTTGAAATGAACAACAGTGAGCCATCTGTTCTATAGCGCCTACGGCCTTAAAAAAAGAATTCAGAGACGCATTAAAAAAAAGGGTAAGAGTTAGGTTTAGGAATCATAACCATAGGCCTACTCCTAACCCTAAAGGCGCTGGCAATTTATTTGAATTATATAGAAGAACACGTCCCACTGTTCTTCATTTCAACCACAGATTGCTTCCGCCTGACGTCACTATGTTTATGCTGAGCAAAATTGTTCACAATGCTAATGACGTTATTGTTCAGAATCTAGGCTACATAATTTCACTCCTGGCAATCTCATGGGTGCACTGTCTCCCTCAGCAAATGTCAAAGGGGGTAGATGAGGAGGATAGTAGGCTAGGGGTAATCTTTACCTTTAGTGCCGTCGAGTATGTATAATATGTTTATTTTCGTACCATTTAGAGTTAGGGTTAACCCCAACCCTAACTCAATACACATTATACATAGCCTACTCGACGGCACTAAAGGTAAAGATTACCTAGACTAGGTCCACCATGTTGCCCAAGTGGCTGTCCATATTTATGTTCCTCCAGCTAGCCATAAGCTAACCCCAACCCTGTTTCAAGCTGACAAACAGCTAGCCTTAAGCTAACGCCAACACTGTTTCGAGCTTTCTCAAAATTAATAACCCCCGACAAATACAGGCCTTTTTTTAAAGTTAAAAAAAAATTCCAGCTTGACGCCAAACACCACGTATTTGACCAATGTGGTTGACAGTATATACTGTCTCCAACTTGAACCGTTGAAGAGTAAGAATGCTGATTGTCCATGTAGTGTACTGGGATGTGCCAGTGCTTGACCCATCCTCTCATACGTCAGGGTGACCATACGTCCGAATGTGTCCGGCTTTCAGCATCTAAATTTGGGTGGAAAAAATCAGAAAATTGAAATGTGGTTAAATCTGGCCATGTTGACATCTTTCCAGATTTAATAGAAAGTATCCATCATTATTTATTCTACTTTGATCACACAAATTTGGTTTTGATTTACTCTATTTGGACTCAGTGGGGGGGGGGGGGGAAGGTACTATATTTGAGTATTGGAAATCTGACTTTATTTTCTTGAATTAGTACACCATATGTCCTAATTATAACCCATCAAAGGTTGAACGGGATACTTTCAACAACAAAAAAACACTAACCTCAATCTACATCAATCAACTGAAATTTTAGCTTTATTCTTGTTGTTCATTGAGTTAGTAATATTATAATCTGAATGGTAATACTTTTATTGAATTACTGGCACATGAAAAGTGGACCAAATTCTTTGAACAATCAAGAAATGTAGAGTTACATTCTGAACTACTTCTAATTGCTCAATACTATTTTATGGTTTCAAGACATAATGATAATATGGACAGGCTTTTTCTTTAATGGAAAGTCAGTGGACAAAGGACAGAAACCGATTCACTGTTAAATGTATTAAAAGGAATGTTACAAAGTTCAATACAATTATAAGCATTTTTCTTGTACAGAGCCCCATGAGTATTTTGTTGGAAATTCTGACTTTCTGAGAAAAATAATGTCAAGTGAAATGTTAAAGATTGAATATTTAGGGATGTTGAAAAAATAATACTTGATGGAAAAATTATTAAAACATGCATTTTATGAAGATTTTTTAAACATTTCTTCTTCCTCGTTCGCCCTGAAAAGGACGGTGGTTGCGTTGTGTCTGTTTGCGCCTAAGCTGTGATATCTGCACCTTTCGGTCGACACATCCGACTTCTGCACGGCATTTTTTAGGGACTGGGTTTGCCTTCCCATTTCGATCCGTACTCGCATAGCCAGACTGCACTGCTGCAGACTGTTTCCAGGACCACCACGTGGAGGTGGAGTACGGTCTTGACCAGCTCTGGTTCGCTGGTCCTGATGCAAGCAGTCAAGCTATGGGTCGCTGACTGCATTCACTATTGTTGCATCTTGGGGTTCCAAACATTTTATATTAAGTATTTCTATATATTTTATGATGATTTTTTTTTTTTTTTAACATAAATGTATTAAATTAGTGAAATCAATGTGTCCTCCTTTTCTTAAAAAGAGTCCCCATTTTGTCCTCTTTTTAGTCACAGAACCAGAAAATGTCCTCCTTAAAAAAAAATATTACGGTCGCCTTATCATATGTCCATCCCTGTTAGGTTTACGCTGGATGCCAAATTCCTGTAGTCTGTGTCGTGTTGATTCATAGATTTCTGCATCAGTCTCTAACAGGCGATCATTCATTGTCCTTATTATCTCTCCCTTATCCAATCCTGTCTCCATTGCGGGTGCTCTTGAGGCTAATCTGTCAGCTCTGTCATTGCTGCCAACTCCAGCATAACCAGGATAGTAGATCTGAACAGTTCCTGAAGGATAGTTTGTAACCACTTCAAGTAGAAGAAGTCGAGAACTTTTATAGTCGAAGTCGATGTGTTGTTATTTTGTGCATCACATTTATCACTGTTCTTTAAAATGGATTGCTTCACGCCATTACTTCAATGATGAGCAAAATTATTCACAATGCTGATGACTAGCAGAGCCAAAACATACATGGCTTAGCTGTTTTAACACTCGGTAAAACCAGTTATTACCAGCATTGGTTTACATTGCATGAAAAAATCAGTACAGTGGAATTGGTGAAAAGAACCAAACACCAATGGTAGTGGAGCCACATATGAAGAAAAGAAGTTCAGTTGATAGATTAAGGAAACCAGCTTATAGCAACTCATCACAAGGGAATTGATTTCCTGGAATCTCCATGAGGTAGAATCGTAAAATGGTAGAGACACATACATGTCTGCCAACTGCCTATTGATACGTTGTCTGGGTCGCTTGCACTTATTAAAATCATTCAAGCTGTTGCTAACTTCACCCTGTTTTTAGCTTTTTCTGACAAACATTGAGGCTGTACAGTAAGTTAAAAAAAAAAGTCTAACCACCCTTGAATTCTGCTAGTGCATGGAAAGCCATCAACATTCTTCCATTCAACCATATTTATATTTCCCTTACACTTTGGATATTCATAACAATCAGAAATGGAACCCTTGCAGGTACTTTAATTACTCTTATGAGACAGCACTTGCTTATCAAGCAGTCATTTGTTACACTTCTTCAAACATCTCCAAATCTGTCTACTATTCCACAGTTCAGCCTTTCCATGGTATATGAAGTAAGATTGAACAAAAACAAATGGACATGATTATGAGAAACAGACAAAAATTTATTAAGAAGAAGTAATGAATTAATTTGAACAACTGGTGCAAATCAGGAGGGATTAGCATGAAATAACTGAAGGCCTATGCCCCACAGGGAGATGACAGGCAATAATAGAAGAATACTGTTTACAGTTAAAAAGTTAAACAAGCAGAGAGTTACCAAATTTAGGCATAAAATAGGTTGTCAATTGTTACTTGTTTTTTTAAAATTCAAGGTGGAAAATGCAGTAGGATTACATTCCAGTACCGGTCTATAAACTTTTCTCTGAACACCCAAAAATTGAAATATTCTGAAAAACAAAAGTTTCTTATTAAGCTACATTTCGATCACAATTTAGGCGATTTATGACAGACAATTGCCAGTGGAACAAGAGATGAGAAGAAGACGGTGGTGATGGATAGGACACACACTGAGGAAACATCATTACAAGGCAGTCCTTGTTTTGGAACCCCCTGGGCAAGAGGGGCAGAGGTAGACCAAGAAGCACATGGAGAAGAGAGCTGGAAACAGGTGAAAATGAGAACATGGAAAGAACTTGAAATGATGGCACATGACAGGAGGACTTGGCATGTGTTTGTTGAAGGCCTATGCTCCTTGCAGAGTGGAGGGTTATGATGACTATTCTGGGTGAATTTGGGCTATTTTTTTAACACAATCAATCAGTACCTTTTGCTCTCCAAGGAGCATAGGCCTTCAACACATAAACATTTTTTGAACACAGTTTGGGCTGCCTTGAGGATTTTGCATAAAAGGTTACAGACTTGTATAAACATAGAAATGTTTATTGCTTTGGTGCTGGAATTGGCTGCCCGTATAGTTCACATATAGTGATGGAGTCTGTCTGTCTGCCAGTGAGGCACACCTAGTATCACTACTGTTTGTGTCTTCTCCCCCCCACTATCACACCCTCCCATATATTAAGGCTTTCTTTTCTCAGAAATTATAAAATGATTTTTTTTGGTTATACCCTGTGACATGAAAGGTACTACATGTATGTATCCTTTTATATGAAATCGTTGAGGACAGCTATGTTTAAGAAACCAGATTTTTTCAGTTTCCAGATGTCGCCCAAATCTTGTTAGAAAAGTTGCCTGTGTTAGAAAATCACCAAAAGTCATCCAAAGTGTGTTCAAAAAGTAGCCTAAAGCTGACCAAAGAAACTTTCATTTTTGATTTTATTTCAGTTTTCAGGTGTTCGGATAAAAGAATACAGACGTGCATATTGTTTGAACCCAACGGGCTGATCACCCGTTTGCCAGTCACTTTGATTACGGAAACAACGGCAAATGGATTGATTTGTCGTTGCCCTAAAGACGCCGTTAGGCGTGATGGGAACAACGGCAAAGAAAATCTATTCGCTGTTGCCCTTTAGACGCCACTAGGCGTAATGGCCACTGACTGCTTTGCCGGTCGTTGGCTAAGGACGGAAGAAGAAGAAGAATATTGTTTGAAGAAACAACATTTTACGCTGCATCATAAACATTCACATTTCAGTGGTCTGCAATAATTATATAGCATACATCATCATCATCATTCATTCACCCGTGTGTTACCGGGGCCCGAAAGGGGAGCAAAGAATAGTAACACTGTACCCTACCATGCATGTCGTAAAAAGCGACTAAGGAGGGTTGGGCATGGGGCTAGTTACCCCATCCTGTAAAAAAAACTTTTTACCAAAAAAGTAAACAAGCATGGACAAGTCAAATACGGAATATGAATCAACTCAGCCGCCCAAGACAGAAGAAGGTCCTCTGGAAAGGAGGTGCATGAAGCAACCCAGAGAAAGCCAAAAGGAATGGGTTGCTGACTAACCTTTTTTTGTCTAGGAAAATCTCCAGGATTGGCACCTGGAATGTTCGCACTCTATGTGAACAAGGGAAAACTGCACAGGTAGCAGCGGAAATGAAAAATTACAGGATTGATATCCTGGGTCTCTGCAAGACACGGTGGAAGAGCATAGAGAGGAGGAGATTGATCACAGGAGAAATGGTGTTGTCCTCAGCGCATGAGGAGGAAAGAGCCCACCACAGTGAAGGGGTGGCTATAATGCTGTTTAGGGAAGCACAGAAGGCACTTATAGAATGGGAAGCAATGGGACCCCGAATTATAACAGCAAGATTTAAATCAGCCAAAAAGAAAGTAAATATAAACATCAGTGTTATGCACCAACAAATAATAAAGACGAATCTGAGAAAGAAGACTTTTACACCAGACTACAAAATAATAATAATAATAAATTCTTTAAGCACCAAACACGGCGCATAAGGCAGAAACCAGTGCTCTCCAGGTTGTTCGTTGTGACGCCACTCCTCTTAGCTCTTGCACATTATTTAGGCCCAACGTTCTTCCTTCTCTTATTATTGTTCTTCTGAGTGTTTCTTTTGGTCTTCCTTTTTTCCTCTTACCCTCAGGAACCCAAGTGAGCGCCTGTAGTGGTATTCTGTTGTTTTGCATTCGTAGGACATGACCGATATATGACCATCGTCTTTTCCTTATATAGTCGGAGACATATTTCTGCCTAGAGTCTTCTCTTATTTGTCGATTAGTCTTGAATTCTTTCCAACTGATGTTCATGAGTTTTCTAAGACATTTGTTCTCGAATGTATTCAGCTTGTTCTCCAATGATTTTGTTATTTTCCAACTCTCACAGCCGTATGTTAACACTGAGATAACATTTGAATTAAACAGACGAAGCTTGGTATGTATATTCAATGATCGTAATTTCCAAATGTTAGATAATCTATTGAAGGCGCTAGCTGCCAAAGCAATTCTAGTATGGATTTCTCTTGTTGTGTCACCATCCTGAGTCATTTTACTGCCTAAATAATTGAAACTTTCAACTTTCTGTAGACTACAAAATATCTTGGACAAAAAGAAAAGAAAGGACATCACAATTTTGATGGGGGACCTAAACGCGAAAATAGGAACAGACAACACCGGCTTTGAAGAAATCATGGGAAAGCATGGATTGGGTATGCTGAATGAGAATGGGGAACTATTAGCTAACTTCTGTGCTTCAAATCAACTAGCTATAGGAGGAAGCATATTTCCACATAAAAGAATACATAAAGCAACATGGATATCACCAGACCACAGAACTGAGTATCAGATTGATCACATATGCATAAGTAAGAAGTTTAGGTCATCATTGCATTATGTAAAAGTATGTATAGGAGCAGATGTGTATCAGACCACCATCTTCTGTTGGCTAAAACAAAATTAAAACTCAAGAAATTTACAATAGTATATAGCTAAAGACAACAGTATAATGTGGGATATCTAAGAAATCAGGAAATAAGAGAAAAATTTTCATTCACAGTATCCAACAAATACAAAGTACTCCAACAGCTGGAAGATGAAGCAGCTACGGAAGACCACTGGCAACAAGTAAAAAATATATGGAATGAGACATGTGAAGAAGTACTGAGAAAAAGAGAACATCAGCACAAAGCATGGATAACAACAGAAACCATTAGCAAGATAGAAGACAGGAAAAACAAGAAAGCAGATTTAAACAGAAGCAAAACCAGAAGCTCCAAAGCCAAGGCACATGAAGTGTACATAGAAGCTCAGACGTCTACTTGAATATTTTCAAAGAAAGCAGTGGTCAGCTTGAAGCTGTTTGTATCTCCATAGAAATTTTCCAGGAATGATGCTATTGATGGTCATAAGTGCTTTCTCTGTTCCTCATGTTGGGCATCTTTGAAGCAGATGTGCAGCAGTCATTTTATCGGTGCCACAGTTACACTCATCGGTAGTTCCTATCTTTAGCATGTTGACTAGATAGTATCCAAATCTGTTCTGGTCCGGGTGGAGTCTGAAGGTTATCACTTGTTATCTTCTGCTGAACTGGTAATATGCATCATGTTTTTGGTGGCCTAGACCCTCCTTGTTCCTGTAACTGCTTCTTTATAAAACTCTTTGCCTCTTCAAAAGTTATGCTTGTATCTAGCTGAGGTGTCTTTCCACCTTCGTTTACCAATCTGTCAGCCTCTTCATTGTCAGGGATGTTTCAATGAAATGAGATCTATTGTACTACAACTCTTTTAAATTGCTGATATAGTTTGTGGAGTATTATTATCCAGGTCTGCATTATTCTGGCTCTTCAGCATTGCAATTACTGACAGTGCGTCTATGAAGAAACAAAGTTTCTGTTCTTTCCTCTGTCATTTGGAGTAATTGTGTCTGAGAATATACAGGAAAAGACATTATTAGAATAAATGTGGCAAATTATAGTCAGATAGCAGCTGGACAATACATCCCTACAGCATGTGGACTCACTACATAGATCTTGTCATCAATATAGATAAAGTTGGAAGAGCAGCTTTCATGGCACTGGGACATATATGGAAATCTAAAGAAAATCGTCCAATACAAAAGAAAAGAATTTTAGACTTTATCATCAAGGCAGGCCTATTGTATGGCTCTGAAGCATGGAGTTCAACAAAAACGACAACCGTAAAGTTATGGACAACTAATCCCCCAGACATTCAGCCAGCAGAAGAGGAGCAACATATCATCTGTGAACGACCAAGTAGAGAAGAAATAAAGAAAGCCATAAAGCTTCTGAAAGATGGAAAAGCAACTGGTCCAGATGGCATTCCAGCAGATGCCATCAAACCAGATATTGATACCTCTACTAGGCACATTCCCACTGGTAAATTCTGTTCCAACTATACAGCTGAGGTTCAAGCTCTAGAGCAAGCTGCAAATATGATTTATAACACCAACTCTGACTGCCACCAGGTAGTCATCCTCACAGATGCACTGTCTGTCCTGCAAGCTCTCAAGGGTGGTAAACTCCCGCATCTGAGAAATGAACTAAACAAGGTAGCTGCCAAAAAGAGAACCATACTTCAGTGGGTACCATCTCATTGTGGTGTACCCGGAAATGAAAAGGCAGATAAACTTGCAAAAAAGGGAGGAGAATGTGAACAAGAAGATAATGAAGTCACATACTTTGAGAAAAAGAGAGCTATCCAGACTATCAGAAGAGAACAGAACCAACCCAAAGACGACTATCACACTCTCGACCGGCAGGGACAGATAACTATTTTTCGACTCAGGACAGGGCATAACAAACTGAATAAACACATGCACAAGCTACGATTGTCTGCTTCACCACTGTGCACATGTGGATTAAACGAACAAACTGCTGAGCATGTTCTACAGGACTGTCCTCTGTATGACCAGTTAAGAAAGATATACTGGCCCAATGACTCAACACTAAACTCAGAGCTATATGGAGTTAAAGAGGAACTTCAAACAACAGTCGAATTCATCATGAGAACTCGTCTGACGGTGTAATCGTCAAAGATGCGATCGCAAGAAGAAGAAGAAGAAGATACCTCTACAGAGATATTATACAAACTACTTGGCAAAGTCTGGGGGAGAGAGGAACTACCAGCAGAATGGAAGGAAGGTTATCTGGTCAAGTTGCCTAAGAACGAACGAACGAACAAACTTATTTTCGAAGGGTTAAGAATTGGGCGCGCAGGCCCATCTAACATTCTGCCCAGGGAAATTTACCAGAGTGCACAAATTATAGAGGAATAATGTTACTATCAGTGCCAGGAAAGGTGCTAAACAGAATCATCCTTGAGAGATTAAAAGAGTCCATAGACAAGCAACTGAGAGATGAACAAGCAGGTTTTTGACAAAACAGATCCTGTACAGACCAGATAGCCACATTGAGAATAGTAGTTGAACAAAGTCTGGAATTGAATTCACCGCTATACATCAGATTCGTGGACTATGAAAAGGCATTTGACAGTGAAGACAGAGAATCACTTTGGAAATTGATGAGGCATTATAGAGTTGCCATGAAGATCATTAAATTAATAAGGAAGACTATGAAGACATGACATGCAGAGTTCTTCATGAAGGACAACTTACAGAACCGTTTAGGATTAGAGCAGGAGTGAGACAGGGATGCCTCTTGTCTCCATTTCTTTTCTTACTAGCTATAGATTGAGTTATGAAAACATCGACATCACACAACAGAAATGGAATCCAGTGGAATCTGACTAAACAGCTTGATGATCTGGATTTTGCAGATGACTTCGCTCTTCTGTCCCATAACCATAATCAGATGCAAGAGAAAATGAAAATTCGCGATAAGAGGTCACAACAAGTGGGCCTGAAAATACAGAGGGAAAAGTCAAAGATTATGAGAATAAATGCAAGAAATAATGCAAGGATAACAAGGTTGAACTTGAAAAAACACCACTAAAGGATGTAGAATCGTACACATATCTTGGCAGTAATATAGTGTTGGAGGGACAGACAATGATATCATAATAAAAATACAAAAAGCAAGAGGAGCTTTCATTGCATTGGGAAACATGGAGAACAAGAGAAATCAAGTCCAACAAGAAAATAAGAATCTTCAACTCAAATGTCAAGTCAGTCCTATTGTATGGCTCTGAGACATGGAGAACAACAAACAAAAAGCTACAGACTTTTATAAACAGGTGCTTGCGTAGAATAGAAGGACTGAAATGGTATGACAAAGTCACAAATGTGGAATTGATGACAAGAACCAGACAAGTTCCAGTGGAACACGAGTTGAGAAGAAGACGCTGGCGATGGAAAGGACACACATTGAGGAGACCTGTTGATAGAATTACAAGGCAGTCCCTTGTTCTGGAATCAACAGGGAAAGAGAGGCAGAGGTAGACCAAAAAACACATGGAGAAGAGAATTGGATACAGAGGTGAAAATGATGGAAGAAAACATGGAAAGAACTTGAGCGGTTGGCACAGGACATGAAGTTTTGGCATGTGTTTGTTGATGGCCTATGCTCCTCGGGGAGCTAAAGGGTATTGATTGATTGATTGTTCATCATTCATTATTTCCCTTTTTGCTCCTTGTGAAGCAGGAAGCTTTTAAAATTAACCTAATTTTAAACATGTTTATAATAACAGTGTATGATAACATTGACACACTACTAATATCTAGGTCAAGTGGTACTTCACAATGAAGAGAGAAATGAAAACAAGCTAGATAAGTAGATTCCTCATTGCTTTTTTTTTTTTTTTTGTTAGCAAAAAATCTTGTTTTTTTTAAAAGAGTGGTTAGTGAGAGAATTTATTATTCTAGTAAGTGTTAGAAGTTTTCATGTGTTACATTAAAAAAAAAAGAAAAAACACAGTGGTTGTAACTAGTAGTAAGCATTAAAAAAAATAATTCCAGTAAACTAAACAAGGACAATTTGTGAGATAGGTGTGGGTAAGGGATAGAAATTTATGGGTTAAGGCCCCTGCAATCTTGGAAAGGCTCCTGACAAATAGGGGCCCCAAATGTGCAAACTGCTCAAATGATTTATTCAGTCTTTTCTGTTACAACATGTCTGTAATGCGCAGATTTGTTCATACGTGATAGATAAATATGGAAATAAAATCACTAAAACGCAAACGTGCACTAGCTCAAACGCAATTTTTACAAGGTGACTGCTTTACGCTTTTGAGTAACACCAGATGAACGTGAAAAACGCCATCCAACTGAACTTAGTGACCGACGGAGGAATACACAAAACACACACACACACTTCATACCCTACAACTGTCTTTCGTGCTGTTCTCCCGAGTTTGTGTACTTGATAAATATTTATTTGTAAATATGTTAATGATCAGCAATCCAGCAGTTTTCAGACTTGCGAGCGAAAATACGGCAACTAATGAAGTCACACTGTGTCAGCTAGGAAGATATATCTGCTGTATTGAAGCAGTTTAGTGTATTCTGTTTCTACTAGCAACAACCTGCCAAAATTGGCAGGTTTTTAATTATAGTGTGTTGTTTCTGTTACATGTAGTACATTGCTGCTTCTTCTATAGTCTCGCTTGCTCGCTGTGAATGACGTGATCGTCTCTTCCTTTTAGCCATCTTATCATTTTGATCCATAATAATAAGTCTGCAATACTTTAAATTAAAATTTTGACTTGAAGAAACAATTAAAAAAACTTACATTTTAAGGTTATTTTGAAGAAAAATGATGAGTTAAATCCGTTTCACGAATGAAACTGGACAGAAGAGTGTCTTGATTGTCTGTTGATTTAATGCACACCGTCACATTTTTCTATTTTCGTGAGAGTACAAATAAGGGGAAACAATACAATTATTGTCTAACTTTCAACCCAGTTAGCTGTGGTTGAAAGTTAATGTACTCTCTTGAAAATAGAAAAAGTGCGCAAATGACGGTGTGCAAAATGTGACCGACCGACCGAAGTACTTACGGCAGGAATTATGGTATTGGATACTCATGAACATTGTCTATCTCAGTGTTCATCTAGAAAATGGGCAACAAGTTTATTTCTTGAAAATGTCCAAGAGAGAGCTGAGAGCACTAACTGCCTTCTTGCTTATTGTGTCATCACTAGCATTAGCTGTATATGAAGACAATGAAAAATTCCCAAATCCTGCAGGAGTGCCCCATCTTAGTGCTTGCAGTAGCTGGTTTAGTGGCTTCAAACACCACAATTTGTTATCGAGTTTGTTAGTCTTTTTTTTTATTGTAATGCTTATGAGACTACAGGTTTTGGGGGATCTATCCCCATTTCTCCCGTAACCACCACTATTGTTACTGCATGAAGTTGCTCAACCCGATGATTTTTAGGAACACATGTCCTGCGTTATCGAGCAACAATTGTATACCAAACTAGATTCCAATCTTCTGTTATGACAAACCAGATCTGCTTTGACGAGTTACGGTGTTTCAGAAATTTGAAAGATAAAATATGCAGCACTTAAATACTTTGAAAGTCCAGATAAAAAAAAAACTTACAACGGATTCATAGGCTTATGTATTTTGAGGCTATCTATTTATTTTCCTCTAATTGTAGCTTACCTGTGTCACAGAATTTGATTTTTAGGATTTGAGAATGTCCAGGAAGCGACTTTCCTGTACTTGATTGCTCATGGTCATTTTGCCTAACCTCCGAACTTATCATTAAATGTGCCATTTGTATTCCGTGAATCAATACCGCCCATGAGTATTGCTTGTGTTTGCTTTGACATTACTTAAGTACTTACTGTACCTAAAAGCATTTCTTTATCTTTCCGATTACTCATTGCGGCTTTGCAATACTTTTGTTCTTTTAGATTGATATTTGTTGTTAATTATTAGAAACTTTCAGTCATTGACACTAAAAAATTACAAGCATTTGTCCACTGCGGTGACACTGACTTTTGGGACATTTTATTAATTGCCTGTGTTACCCTTTTAACCATTGAGCCACGTAAGAGAAAAAGACTGATTCGTCAGGTCTCAGTCATGACGGACACTGTCTCCACCCTGAATCCTATAAAAAATAATAAAGGACCTAAGCGGCCACGCAGTGTTGTGTGGTATTACTTTGATAAACTAGAGGCACAGAAAGCCAAGTGCAGGATGTGTGAGGCCACATGCCATCATGCCAACAACACCTCTAACCTCTTCAAGCACTTACGAGTGAAACATCCAAAAATTTACAAAGAGGCAGAAGACCAGAGGGAAGCAGAGATGGAGCTGTACCTTGAACTCAAGGCCAAATCAGGAAGACCAGTTCCTAGAACAGGAATTAGAGGCAGACGACCTAAATCCTTGATCCAGGCTACAACACCACCTGTCGTGAAAGCCGAAGAAACGACATTCATGGTCAACAACAACAACAATACCTCCATTCCTCTTGTTCGAAAATCATATGGCACTGAAAAGGTCAAACAAACGAGAGCTATGCTGAAAATGATCACTGTGGACCTTCAACCCCCTACTATAGTAAATGGAAAAGGCTTTCGAGAATTTGTTCGCTCTTTGGATCCTCGTTTTGAACTTCCTTCTAAGAAAATCATAACAAAGAGCCTTCTTCCAGAGCTGGCAGAGGAAACCAAGCACAAGATCAAGCTTGACGTTGTCATTGCGTCCTACTTTGCTTTGACAGTTGAATCTTGGGATTACCAGGAATCTCAGTTCTTCATGACCGTGTCTGCTCATTTCATCAAAGACTCTTGGGAAATGTCCAGCATTGTGCTTGAGACTCTCGACTGCACGGAGGAGAAAACAGGTAAGATGCAGTTTTTTTTTGGGTGCTTTTAGCCACTGTATTCTCTAATAATTTGCTAGATATGTCTGCAAGTAACAAATGCAACGCTATGGAAGGCAATCATTAAAATAGTTAAGACTTAAAAAAAAACCACATAGATGAAGGCATGTCTGTGGTTTAGTGTTTAAAAAGTTTGCATTCCAAGCAAACTTTGTGCATTCAATTCCCAGCATTTTTTTAATTTGCTTTTTAAGAAAAAATATACTTAACCATTTATCTTCAGTTTTTATAATAGTGTTTTTGTTAATTATAGTTTCCAAGTGTTTGTTAATTATAGTTCCCAAGTGATTGTTAATTATAGTTCCCAAGTGTTTGTTAATTATAGTTCCCAAGTGTTTGTTAATTATAGTTCCCAAGTGTTTGTTAATTACAGTTCCCAAGTGCTTGTTAATTATAGTTCCCAAGTGTTTGTTAATTATAGTTTCCAAGTGTTTGTTAATTATAGTTTCCAAGTGTTTGTTAATTTTAGTTCCCAAGTGTTTGTTAATTATAGTTTCCAAGTGTTTGTTAATTATAGTTTCCAAGTATTTGTTAATTATAGTTCCCAAGTGATTGTTAATTATAGTTCCCTAGTGTTTGTTAATTATAGTTTCCAAGTGTTTGTTAATTATAGTTTCCAAGTGCTTGTTAATTATAGTTCCCAAGTGTTTGTTGATTATAGTTCCCAAGTGTTTGTTGATTATAGTTTCCAAGTGTTTGTTGATTATAGTTTCCAAGTGTTTGTTAATTATAGTTCCCAAGTGTTTGTTAATTATAGTTCCCAAGTGTTTGTTAATTATAGTTTCCAAGTGTTTGTTAATTATAGTTTCCAAGTGTTTGTTAATTATAGTTCCCAAGTGTTTGTTAATTATAGTTCCCAAGTGTTTGTTAATTATAGTTTCCAAGTGTTTGTTAATTTTAGTTCCCAAGTGTTTGTTAATTATAGTTTCCAAGTGTTTGTTAATTATAGTTTCCAAGTGTTTGTTAATTATAATTCCCAAGTGTTTGTTAATTGTAGTTTCCAAGTGTTTGTTAATTATAGTTCCCAAGTGTTTGTTAATTATAGTTTCCAAGTGTCTATGTTGATGGGTTTACTTGCTTGATGGAAGGTGACAGGAAATGGAAAGGAAGCAACTAAATACAGGAAAAAATTGGGTTGATGTTGGGCGCCTTGGGTTGACTACTGCCTTTATTAGAGTCATAAATGTGGAAGTCTGCCATCAATGGTACCTATACCTTGTAGCGGTATGGCAGCTTGCGTACCCTGACAATCCCCAGAGCTATGCCAGTGGGAGTTTTACTCCTGGTAGGTTCAACCAAGCTGGACTGGTCTGTGTGGGTAGGGGTCAGACAAAAGCTGGTACCCTGGTCCTCCAGGTTGGGGGTTTTAGCATAGGGCTGACACCCCTGTCTATGTAAAAAAAAACCGCACGTTACGGAAACAACAATAAATGGAAAAACTTTGCTGCGGGATGGACATTCGGAGTCTGTGGTTCGTATTACTGTCAGTGGTGAAAGCCGAAAGGAAGCCACTGACATGAAAATGGATGTCCTGACTGCAAAACAGAAATGAGAAACTATAGGTTACACATTCTAGGGATAAGCGAGAGCAGATGGACAGGGGCAGGAAAAGTTAAAACAGCAACAGGAGAAACAGTATTCTACTCTGGAAGAGAGGATGGACAGCACAATGAAGGCGTAGCCATTATTCTACAGAAAGGAATAGAAAGGACATTACTGGAATGGAAACCCATCAACAACAGACTGATAAGATTAAGATTGAGAGGGAGATTCATCAACACTACAATAATACAATGCTACGCACCAACGAATGATAGCGATGAGGAGGCCAAGGATGAATTCTATCAACAACTGCAGAAAGAAATGGAAGACACACCTAGATATGATCTTGTTATAGTAATGGGAGACCTCAATGCGAAAGTTGGTACACACAATACATATAATGAAAGAACAATGGGGAAATGCGGCAGCGGAACAGCAAATGAAAATGGGGATAAACTAATAAGTTTCTGTAGCATTAACAACCTGGTCATTGGAGGAACACTCTTCCCACATAAAGAAATTCACAAATTAACATGGGAATCACCAAATGGTCGGGACAGAAACCAGATAGACCACATCATGGTTAACGGTAGATGGAGACATGCATTACAAGATGTGAAGGTAAGAAGAGGTGCAGATGTGGGAAGTGATCACCATTTAGTAGTAGCAAAACTGAAAGTAAAACTAAGAAGGGCTGCACCAACTGTAACTACACAGAAAAGGTTTGACATCAGCAAATTGAAGGACTCCCTTACCAGAAAAGCTTTTGCGGCCGACATAAAGAAACGATATCAATTTGCCAAAAGTCAGGAAAAGACATTGACTGATAATATAGACCAGAATTTCAACACCATTTCAACAATATACAAAGAAAGCAGCAAATCATGCTTGGGATTCCAGGAAAGAAAGAAGCAAGACTGGATAACACCAGAAACATTAAACACCATAACGATGAGAAAGGAAATGAAAAGAAAGAAAACAGAAGCGAAGTCCCCCAGGTTAAAGCAACTATATAGCGAACAGTACAGTCAGCTGGACAAGGAAGTTAAACGCCAAACCCGAGCCAACAAAAGGAATTTCCTAGACGATCTTGCAAGACAGGCAGAGGAGGCAGCACTGAGAAATGAACAAAGCACCGTATACAAAATAACTAAATTCATCAGCGGAAAACGAGGTGCAAACAATATTACATTAGTAAAAGATAAGCAAGGAAATCTCATCACGACAGCAGAGGGACAGGAAACAAGATGGGCAGAGCACTTCAGAGAAACTCTGAACAAGGAACCACCAGAGACACAACTGAATGTTCCTGAAGCTGAAAACGATCTAGATGTGAATACAGACATTCCACGAAAAGAAGAAATCATCACAGCAATCAAAGGGTTAAAGAACGGCAAAGCTCCGGGCCATGATAACTTAAATGCAGAGCTATTTAAGACAGACCCTGAGCTAGCAGCAGAACTATTAGAACCACTATTTGCACAAGTCTGGAAAACGGGGACAACACCATCAGAGTGGAACAAAGGAATAATTGTCAAGTTGCCCAAGAAGGGAGATCTTGCAGACTGCAATAATTGGAGAGGAATCACTCTTCTCTCAGTTCCCAGCAAAATACTAGGCAGGATAATTATACAGAGAATTTCAAAGGCAGTAGACCACAAACTGAGGAAGGAACAAGCAGGATTTAGAAAGAACAGAAGATGTGTAGATCATATATTCACTCTCAGGAACATTATAGAGCAGTGCTCAGAATGGCAAAGACAGCTTTACATTAATTTCGTTGATTTTGAAAAGGCTTTTGACAGCATACATAGGGACAGTTTATGGAAAATACTGAGGGCTTATGGAATTCCAAGCTGCATAGTGTCAATTATAAAAAGCCTCTATGCCAACTTTACGTGTAGTGTTGGGCAGAGCAACCTAACCTTTGAGGAGTACGACAGGGATGCCCCTTGTCAACCACTCTATTTTTAACAGTCATAGACTGGGTGATGCGCCAGACAACAGAGGGCAGTCCAAGAGGAATAAGATGGACAACATTTTCTACTTTGGAAGATCTGGAATATGCAGATGACATTGCACTACTAGCACATTCACATCAACACATCCAGGAAAAAACAGATAGACTTAACAAGTTTAGCCAGCAGGTGGGCTTGAACATCAATTTAAAGAAGTCTGAGGTCATGACGCTCAATGTGAGCAACCCTGAGCCCATATCAGTAAGGAATCAGCAATTGGTACAGACAGATACCTTCACATACCTAGGAAGCATAGTAACACCAGACGGCGGGGCAGGCAAAGACATCAACATCAGAATGAATAAGGCAAGAACAGCCTTCTTTAGCCTAAACAACATCTGGAAGTCCTCCAAATACAGCACAAGCACAAAATTAAGATTATATCAGAGCTGTGTGCTTTCTTTGCTTCTCTATGGTGCGGAATGCTGGAGAGTTACAGAGAAGGAAATGTCGAAATTGTCCTCCTTTCACACAACATGCCTAAGAAAAATTGACCGAATCTTTTGGCCGAATACCATCACTAACCAAGATCTGCTTACTCGTAGCAAGCAAGAGGACATGCACACCATCATAGCTGGCAGACTCTGGAGCTGGGTTGGTCATGTCCTCAGAAGAGACCCCGATGCCATCACAAGAACAGCTATGCTTTGGACCCCTGAAGGAAAACGAAAGAGAGGCCGACCAAAAACAACCTGGCGGAGGACTGTGGAGGCTGAGATGCAGGGAATGAACCAGAGTTGGGGCACTGTACGAAGGATGGCCACCGACCGAGCAAAGTGGAATCAATTTGTTGTTGCCCTACAAGACGCCACTAGGCGTGATGGCCACTGACTGCTTTGACGGTCGGCGGCTAAGGATCAAAGAAGAAGAAGAAGAAGAAATGTGGAAGTCTGAAGGCGAACGAGGAAGAAGAAGAAGAATTTCTTGATGGGTTACATGTTATTTATGTGTTATTACATGTGGTTTATTACATATTTCTTGTCATGTCATATTCTTGTGGAGCAGACTGGAAACTGGCATAACACAGGCTAACAGGGCTGTGGCCACCTGGAGTTGGATGAGCTCAGCAAGGGTAGGAAAATACCTGAGACATGCCACTGATAGAACATAGTATGTAAACATATACTAGATCTATCATAGCTTGGTCTATCAAGGACAGCACTCAACACCAGACGGAAAGTGTGGTACTGGTGCAAACAGTGGTAGAATTTGAAGGGGAAATAACATGAGAATAGAAGTGTGCAATGTACACACTTTATACAAAACAGGAAAATTAAAAGAACCATGTATGTGAAATGAAAAATCATGACTGGCATATCTTAGGCATATATGAAACCAGATTAACACTTAATGTAGAATTAATCACTGATGGAGGCCATATGTTATACTACAGTTGTACGTAAAAAAAAAAGAAATCAATATTTTAATGGTGTAAGGTTCTTTATACCTAAGAATTCTTATGAGATTTCACTAGTCTCTGAAAGAAATAATCTCAGTGTACACCTGAAAACTCACAAAATTAAGGTTATATCAGAGCTGTGTGCTTTCTGTGCTTCTCTATGGTGCAGAATGCTGGAGAGTAACAGAGTAGGAAATGTCGAAATTGTCCTCTTTTCACACAACCTGCCTAAAAAAATTCTCAGAATCTTTTGGCCGAATACCATCACCAACCAAGATCTGCTTACTCGGAGCAAGCAAGAAGACATGCACACCATCATAGCTGGCAGACGCTGGAGTTGGGTTGGCCATGTCCTCAGAAGAGACCCCGATGCCATCACAAGAACTGCTATGCTATGGACCCCTGAAGGAAAACAAAAGAGAGGCCGACCAAAAACAACTTGGCGGAGGACTGTGGAGGCTGAGATGTAAAGAATGAACCAGAGTTGGGGCACTGTACGAAGGATGGCCACAGACCGAGCAAAGTGGAATCAGTTTGTTGTTGCCCTACAAGACGCCACCAGGTGTGATGCTTTGACAGTCGGCGGCTAAGGATCAAAGAAGACACCTGAAAACTGCATTAACCAACATAACGGTAATACAAGTTGTGGGTTATAATGATGAACAATATGAAAAAAGAACAGACAAATCTGCCTGTCGCTGAACTAACCTGACTAACAATCGATAGACAAAAGTGGTGACTACTAGTCAAGAGCTCACCATTTTTGTGCCCCAGTGACCAAGTGTTATGAGATGAGTCAAAATTGTTTTTCATGTATGCAGCCTTTTTGTGCAGGTCACACAAAAATCTTTTTCCTCTTTATTTATTGGCATCTTTGAAGCTTAAAGGTACAATTTTGGAAGTACCTGCCTTGTACTGTTTTGAATTGCAAATAAGAATATGAACATACACAGAAACTGGACATCATATTGAAAATTTAAAATTTTAAGTGCATTGATAGTCTGCACCAGGATTTATAGTGCTCAGCATAAGTGTTTGCAAGGGAAACATTTCAGCTGTCTATCATAACGTCATAAGACACTTGCTTAACTGAAATCAGGGCAGGAATTGTAAAAGGCAGAATCAGTACAAGATATATTGAAAATACTAGATGAGAGGTCACAGTAAGCGGATCTGAAAATACATAGGGAGAAAATGAAGATAATGAGAATAAATGCAGGAAATTATTAGAGCATTGCATGTGAAGAAAAAAAAAAAAAGCCTGTCATTTACAGCATCGATGAGAAGTCTTATAATGCTATGACATCCTGTTTTACTTTTTGCATGGAAATTAGAACAGAAAGAAAACTGACGCCAGCAGAGATATGGTTCCATAAAAAAAAGATACAGCGGGGTACCTAGGGCAGCCAGTAAATCAAATGAGGAAGTCCTGAGACAAACAGGGGACAGTCATCAGTTACTTGACCTGACACAGTGCAGGCAATCAAAGTTCTTTGGACAAGTCCAGAGAAGAAGACAGTTAGAGACGCAGGTACAAACTGGTAAATTCAACCCAAACAAAAGAATAGAAAGAAAGAGAGGTATCTAGAAACACTGACTACACGGTATGTACAGAAATTGAAGACACAGCAGATTCAGGGAGACCTGGGGGGGGTGGGGGGGGGGGGGTGTGTGTGTGTGTCATAATAGCCACTGCCAGTTGACACAGCACTTAATGAGTGAATGCTTAAGTATTTTTCAAGAATATCTCTTATATAACTTAGATAATATCTAAGGCAGTATGTGAGTATCTCTATTATCAGTACCTGGAAAATTATTATGTTGCATGATGTTAGAAAGACTTAAATTGCATGCTGACGAAAAGATCAGAGAAGAACAAGCGGGTTTCAGGCCGAAACGATCATGTATTGATCAAATATTCACACTAAGAACAATTATAGAAGAATCAGTGGAAAGGCAATCGCCACTTATTATCACCTTCGTCGATTTTCAAAAAGCCTTTGATAGTCTACACCGCCCATCATTGTGGAAGATACTTACAATCTATGGTTTTCCAACAAAATATGTGAATATAATCAAAGCGCTATATGACAATGCAAGATGTTATGTTAGAACAAATAAAGGGAATACAGAATGGTTTACAGTAGAAACAGGGGTGAAACAAGGCTGTATTATGTCACCACTACTTTTTGGAATAGCTATTGATTGGGTTATGAGAAACTATACCCACAATGAACAATTAGGTATAAAATGGACAAATGGAAAATTACTGGGGGACCTGGATTTCGCAGATGATGTAGCATTCTTAAGTTCAACACCAAGACAATCCCAAGAAGCAATAAATAATTTGTGTCATCTCTCGGTTAAAATAGGTCTCCAAATAAATGCCTCTAAAACTAAAGCTATGAACTTTTCTAACGAGACCTTTGATATCATCTTGAACGGGGAAAAACTACAGAAAGTTGAAAGTTTCAATTATTTAGGCAGTAAAATGACTCAGGATGGTGACACAACAAGAGAAATCCATACTAGAATTGCTTTGGCAGCTAGCGCCTTCAATAGATTATCTAACATTTGGAAATTACGATCATTGAATATACATACCAAGCTTCGTCTGTTTAATTCAAATGTTATCTCAGTGTTAACATACGGCTGTGAGAGTTGGAAAATAACAAAATCATTGGAGAACAAGCTGAATACATTCGAGAACAAATGTCTTAGAAAACTCATGAACATCAGTTGGAAAGAATTCAAGACTAATCGACAAATAAGAGAAGACTCTAGGCAGAAATATGTCTCCGACTATATAAGGAAAAGACGATGGTCATATATCGGTCATGTCCTACGAATGCAAAACAACAGAATACCACTACAGGCGCTCACTTGGGTTCCTGAGGGTAAGAAGAAAAAAGGAAGACCAAAAGAAACACTCAGAAGAACAATAATAAGAGAAGGAAGAACGTTGGGCCTAAATAATGTGCAAGAGCTAAGAGGAGTGGCGTCACAACGAACAACCTGGAGAGCACTGGTTTCTGCCTTATGCGCCGTGTTTGGTGCTTAAAGAATTTATTATTATTATGTGAGTAAGTAAGGTAGAGGGTGTGTCAAAAAGATGTTAAGAATTGGAAAGGACACACACACACACACACACTGAGTTACTTCTTTGACTAGCGTACACACACACACACACACACACACACTGAGTTACTTCTTTGACTAGCATTACAAAGAAATTCTTGTCCTGGAACCCCTTTTAGCAGAAAATTGAGAGGAATCGCAATAGCACATGGAGTAGATAACTGTTAGTAGAAATACGTACAAGAAAATTTTCTTTTCGATTTGTTTTTATAATTTTTAGCACATTGCCATACCTGATCAATTCCTGTAGGTTTCTAGTAGCCCTTCAGTTATTCAATACCCTTTAGCTTCTCAAGGAGCATAGGCCTTCAACAAACACTTCAGCCTCCTGTCACATGCTATCAGCTCTTCTATCCAAGTTTTCCTCATCATTTTCACCTCTGGCTCCAGGTCTCTTCTCCACGTGTTTTTTGGTCTACCTCTGCCTCTCTTTCCCTGGTGATTCCAGAACAAGTATTGTCTTGTAATGCTATCAGCAGGTTTCCTCTCTGTGTGTCCTATCCATTGCCAGCGTCTTCTTATCTCTTGTTCCACTGGCACTTGTCTGGTTTTTAGTAGCCCATAGACTTCTCTTCATATTTGTTCCAGCTATAAGTTTTGCGTCGTTCCAGGAAATATTAACTCTCTTAATCTCTGCAACGCAGTATATGTTTCCAAGGGGTCTGAGTAGAGTTGGGATAACTGCTTGCTCAGGCAATGTTGTAAGAACCAGCTGTTGTGAGGTTGTGCTTGCTCAGGCAATGTTGTAAGAGTCAGCTGTTGTGAGGTTGTGCTTGCTCAGGCAATGTTGTAAGAACCGGCTGTTATGAGATTGTGCATGCTCAGGCAATGTTGTAAGAGTCAGCTGTTGTGAGGTTGTGCTTACTCAGGCAATGTTGTAAGAACCGGCTGTTGTGATGTTGTGCTTGCTCAGGCAGTGTTGTAAGAGTCAGCTGTTGTGAGGTTGTGCTTGCTCAGGCAATGTTGTAAGAGTCAGCTGTTGTGAGGTTGTGCTTACTCAGGCAATGTTTTAAGAACCGGCTGTTATGAGGTTGTGCGTGCTCAGGCAATGTTGTAAGTCAGCTTTTGTGAGGTTGTGCTTGCTCAGGCAATGTTGTAAGAGTCAGCTGTTGTGAGGTTGTGCTTGCTCAGGCAATGTTGTAAGAACCGGCTGTTGTGATGTTATGCTTGCT
Source organism: Oreohelix idahoensis (assembly GCA_024509875.1). Taxonomy (NCBI): domain Eukaryota; kingdom Metazoa; phylum Mollusca; class Gastropoda; order Stylommatophora; family Oreohelicidae; genus Oreohelix; species Oreohelix idahoensis. The sequence continues at coordinate 111,191 of JAMPIV010002930.1, forward strand.
CAGGCAGTGTTGTAAGAGTTAGCTGTTGTGAGGTTGTGCTTGCTCAGGTAATGTTGTCAGAGTCAGCTGTTGTGAGGTTGTGCTTGCTCAGGCATGTTGTAAGGGCCAGCTGTTGTGAGGTTGTGCTTGCTCAGGCAATGTTGTAAGGGCCAGCTGTTGTGAGGTTGTGCTTGCTCAGGCAATGTTGTAAGGGCCAGCTGTTGTGAGGTTGTGCTTGCTCAGGCAATGTTGTAAGAGTCAGCTGTTGTGAGGTTGTGCTTGCTCAGGCAATGTTGTAATGGCCAGCTGTTGTGAGGTTGTGCTTGCCCAGGCAATGTTGTAAGGGCCAGCTGTTGTGAGGTTGTGCTTGCTCAGGCAATGTTATAAGGGCCAGCTGTTGTGAGGTTGTGCTTGCTCAGGCAATGTTGTAAGGGCCAGCTGTTGTGAGGTTGTGCTTGCCCAGGCAATGTTGTAAGGGCCAGCTGTTGTGAGGTTGTGCTTGCTCAGGCAATGTTGTAAGGGCCAGCTGTTGTGAGGTTGTGCTTGCTCAGGCAATGTTGTAAGAGTCAGCTGTTGTGAGGTTGTGCTTGCTCAGGCATCTTGTAAGAGCCAGCTGTTGTGAGGTTGTGCTTCTAACAGGCATGTTGTAAGAGCTAGCTGTTGTGCTTTGAGCTGGAATGTTGTAAGGGCCAGCTGTTGTGAGGTTGTGCTTGCTCAGGCATGTTGTAAGGGCCAGCTGTTGTGAGGTTGTGCTTGCTCAGGCATCTTGTAAGAGCCAGCTGTTGTGAGGTTGTGCTTCTAACTGGCATGTTGCAAGAGTCAGCTGTTGTGAGGTTGTGCTTTGAGCTGGAATGTTGTAAGGGCCAGCTGTTGTGAGGTTGTGCTTGCTCAGGCAATGTTGTAAGAGTCAGCTGTTGTGAGGTTGTGCTTGCTCAGGCAATGTTGTAAGGGCCAGCTGTTGTGAGTTTGTACTTGCTCAGGCAATGTTGTAAGAGTCATTGTGAGGTTGTGCTTGCTCAGGCAATGTTGTAAGAGTCAGCTGTTGTGCTTTGAGCTGGAATGTTGTAAGGGCCAGCTGTTGTGAGGTTGTGCTTGCTCAGGCAATGTTGTAAGAGCCAGCTGTTGTGCTTTGAGCTGGAATGTTGTAAGGGCCAGCTGTTGTGAGGTTGTGCTTGCTCAGGCAGTGTTGTAAGAGTCAGCTGTTGTGAGGTTGTGCTTGCTCAGGCAATGTTGTAAGAGTCAGCTGTTGTGAGGTTGTGCTTGCTCAGGCAATGTTGTAAGAGTCAGCTGTTGTGCTTTGAGCTGGAATGTTGTAAGGGCCAGCTGTTGTGAGGTTGTGCTTGCTCAGGCAATGTTGTAAGAGCCAGCTGTTGTGCTTTGAGCTGGAATGTTGTAAGGGCCAGCTGTTGTGAGGTTGTGATTGCTCAGGCAGTGTTGTAAGAGTCAGCTGTTGTGAGGTAGTGCTTGCTCAGGCAATGTTGTAAGAGTCAGCTGTTGTGCTTTGAGCTGGAATGTTGTAAGGGCCAGCTGTTGTGAGGTTGTGCTTGCTCAGGCAATGTTGTATGAGCCAGCTGTTGTGAGGCTGTGCTTGCTCAGGCAATGTTGTAAAAGTAGCTGCTGTGAGGTTGTGCTTGCTCAGGCATGTTGTAAGAGCCAGCTGTTGTAAGGTTTTGTTTCGGGTTGGCATCTTGTAAGAGCCAGCTGTTGTGAGGTTGTGCTTGCTCAGGCAATGTTGTAAGAGCCAGCTGTTGTGCTTCGAGCTGGCATGTTGTAAGGGCCAGCTGTTGTGAGGTTGTGCTTGCTCAGGCAATGTTGTAAGAGCCAGCTGTTGTGAGGTTGTGCTTGCTCAGGCAATGTTGTAAGAGTCAGCTGTTGTGAGGTGCATGCTCAGGCAGTGTTGTAAGAGTCAGCTGTTGTGAGGTAGTGCTTGCTCAGCCATGTTGTAAGAGTCAGCTGTTGTGAGGTTGTGCTTCAGGTTGGCATCTTGTAAGAACAATGAGTGGCAAACTGTACTGGTGACCTCATGCTCCTTAGGGAGCAAAACAGGAGTAAGAAGAAGACATATCCGTTCTTCTACTATGGTGTGTTTTTTTTATGTACATTATTGTTCCAGCTGCTGATCCCAGGCTTTTGTTTGAGCTATTTGTATAGTTTACAAAGCAGAAGTAGCCACATCAAGTTCTTTGTTTACGTGAATTAGAAGTTAAAGTAACGCAGTTTTTAACAGTTTAAAAAATTATGTTTTCGGGATGATCTCAAAGTTTAGGAGATTCCAGAAATAAAACTCGACTGTTGCCATTGGCGCACCATAAGGCTTTTCAAAACATGAAGCCATACTGCTGACCAAAAGGCAGCTCAGTAGGAATAATCTCGTTTTTTTTTGTTGAAGTTGAACCCATGTACTTTGAACATTCAGTCAGTTATATTTGAATTTGTAAGCTAATCAGATGAGACATAATTTTAAGTGCTGTTTCCTAGCATTGCGACTACTTTTTTTTTTTTTTTTTGAAAGCTTGTCACTGATTGTGTGCACATTAAAAAAAAAAATTCGCAGTAGTTGTATTAATTGCTTGCAATTTCTTTTTCTTTTGTAACAGTGCTTAATTAAAATTAGATAACACCAACAATACCCTTTTAGTCATATAAAATGATTTGACATTATAATGGCCTCACAATGTGCTGCAAATAATAGATTTTTTTTTTTGGCCAATGCAGATATACATGCAAGAGAGTTCCTATAGCACGTTTCACTAGCTTTGCCCAACTTCAAAATGCTATATCTCAGCGAATATATAACGCATATAAGTGAAATTTTGTGTGCGAATTTGAAATGGTATAGACCCTATCAATTAAATTTTTCATTAAAATGCGGCCATTGGTTTCAATTTTCATTTCTTTGCGATATAATATAAAATCCTACTTGCCAACACACATCACACGCACACATATTGAAATGTCTACAGTAAATTATACGACCTCATTTGCACATTTTTGGTTTATCAAGCAATTGGCATGATTTTTGAGTGAAATTGCGTGAAATCGCACTTCTTGAACATAAAACAGTTTATATCCGGTGCAACGCACACATTGTCAATCAGAGGTGTGTCTACAAAAATTATTGTGTGGTTAAGAAGGAAAAATGAGTCTGCGAGTACATTTTATGACATTACAGCAAATCACAAATAGGATTTTTAAGTATTTCTGCAATGAAGCTACTCGAGGAAAACTATATCATTCTATTTCAAACCCACAAAAGAGGACTATTCACGCCCTGGGGATAAGCAAACGATCATTGCACCGCTGGATAGCGACATCTGAAATGTCTAATTCCAGTGTTTTACACACGAAAATTAGGCCAAGAGTGGTGGATAATTTTGACAGAGAATTGATCCGCAGAGAAATTTGCAATATGTTTCACAATAATGAGGCAGTGACTTTAAGGAAATTGAAAATTTGATTAAGAAAGAATAATGACGTTGATATTTCCAAATCTACGCTATGGAGGACTATTAGGAGTTTGGGATTCACTTTTAGAAAATATGTTGGTGGTAGAAACCTTATTTGTGAGAAGCCTCATATAGTTGCAATGAGAAGCAAATATTTACGCGAGGTCAGAGAAATGAGAAGAGATTGTTATGATTTTGTGTATTTAGATGAAACTTGGATCAATGCGCACCACAGTAATGAACGAGAATGGCAATCATCTGATGGAACAACTAAGAGACTAGTACCAAGCAGCAAAGGACAGCGCCTAATAATTGCACATCCAGGAAGCAGCCATCATGGGCTTCTAAATAATACTGAACTCATATTTGTTTCAAAATCCACAGATAATAGGGATTACCATGCAGAGATGAATGGCAAGATATTTCAAGATTGGATTGTGAATCATGTACTTCCTTCCTTGGATAGACCGTGGTGTTTGATAATGGACAATGCCTCATATCACAACGTTGTGGCACCAGAAGATAAAGTTTCTAATTCACCAGGTATTAAAGATGTAATAAAGATTTGGCTGACCATAAACAACATTCCATTCAACGAAATGTCCATAAACCTGAATTACTTGGAATTGTAAAAAAAAGACACAGCATACAAAGATATTTCACATAGACAAGGCAATCCATGAACATGGTCACAGATGTTTAAGATTACCTCCTTACCATTCTCACTTAAACCCAATAGAATTAGTATGGGCTAAAATTAAGGAACAGGTAGCAACAGAAAATAGAACGTTCAAATTAAAAGATGTTGAAATACTTATAAAAGCCGCCATCTCCAATATAGCCAGGGATTATTGGAAGAAAAGTGAGAACCATGTGTTACAAGAGGAAGAGGAATATTGGAAGAATGATGGTTTGTCCTTCATTCAGCCGAGATTGATTTTCAATTTCTCAGAGACATCTGATTATGATTCGGATGAAGTTTAATTTCTTTAAAGATGACCTTACCGTTATTTACAAGCACATTAGAGGAGCAACGTTCCATTATGATATTTATGAACCGCAAAGAGATTATACCCATTGAAATAATTAGATCAAGGAAGGTCCAGTATGGTAGCGCATTAAATGTCAATGACAAACAATGTCACGAGTATCTCGCATGCAGATCATTTAAGAAATCATCTTCAACACGTATTCAATTGCAAACGTGATGGCCACATTATTGTAATAGTAGACACGCCTATGCCTAATCAATTCACAGAATCTGTGCATGAAGTGGTAAAATTTCTTTTCTCGATACACAATAATTAGTATGCCGACAAAGATCAAAGGATTTCATCCGTTTATGGGAACTGGACAAGATGCACAGATATAAAGTATATATTTGTTGGGGTCTAACCCAATATAACATCGTATGCACAAAATGGCATTAATACGTTAGACGGTTAATCAGATAATTACATTTGTTTGAGGGCAAAGCTAGTGAAACGTGCTATAGCTTTGACACAAGAACTAGATACTATTAAGTAATAATAGCCCCTTCAGTCATAACTGACTATGGGAATGTGCCCCTGAGGTGACAGCCTGAGCTGCTTACTTTCCTGGTGTTCCTTTCAACGTTTTCTCCTCTCTTCTGCTTGCTGTGAGAGCTTCTTTTCGCCCAATCTGAGTTGGCACCATAGAGACCATCACCACTTGGTGTGATTGGCAGCTTCATCCTCCCAGGTTGCTGGATTTATGTCCAGTGCCCTCATGTCTCTCTTGCACACATCTTTGAACCTCAGCTGCAGTCGCTCAAAAGCTTATTTTATTTCTATTTATTATTCATAACCATAATTGTTTCTATAATGATACTGTTTTATGTGAAAAAATTAGAAATAGGATCACTTGTGCTACAATACTTTATTGATTTTACATTTGCTTTAATGCCTATCATTTGCTTGCCTTTTTGTTTTACTAATCATTTGTCTTTCATATTTACTCTTAGAGACCAATGTAGCCACAAGCTTCAAGCGCATCACAGATGAATGGGGCATTTCAGAACGCATCATTGCTTTGATTGCGAACACAGCGGATGATGTGATTCCCAGTGCCACTCTGATCAATGGCTGGGACGAACTGGCTTGCTTTGGCAACACCATAAACCAGGTGGTCATAAATGCCTTGATGTCTGTATCTGAGCTGCTGAGAATTCAGAAAAAAACCAGCGATGCAGTGAACTACTTTGAGAAAAGTACCAAGGCCTCAGATACTTTGGCTGCTGTTCAGCAGCAGCACAGCTTGCCTGTTCACAAGCTGAAGCAGGAGAGTCCTCGCTACTGGACATCCACGTATGCTATGTTTGATAGGATGGTGGAGCAGTATGAAGCTGTAAACACGGTCTTATGTTTCCTTGGGAAAGATCATATGTGTCTTTGTGATGATGAAGTTGAGCTTATAAAATGTGTTATTGAGGTCTTGAGACCCTTTGAGGCTGCTACGAAGGAACTTTGCACGGAGCCGTACACCTGCATGTCCAAAGTAATTCCCATTGCTACTTTGCTGCAGCAGGTTACCTCTGCAGGTATCGCAATTCTTCCAGGGCCACAGTCTGCCCTCAAGAATGCTTTAATCACCCAGATGCAAACTCAGTTCTCCAATGTGGAAAACAATTATAAACTTGCAGTATCTACTTTGCTAGATCCACGCTTCAAGCGTCATGCATTCACTGATGGCTCAGCTCTTGAACTAGCTCAACAACGTCTGCTGAATGAAATCGCGGCTGTTGTTCAGAACTCTGATGCACAGAGCATGGCAAATGATAGCTCTTCATTTCCAGCTGACAGTTCCGTTTCATCATTTTGGAACATGTTTGACCGGAAAGTTTCAGAAGCTGGCGCAATGAAAACTTCCACCTCTGAGGCCGAGAATGAGTGCAGGAGATACTTCAAAGAGGCCAACATTCCCCGCAATGCCAGCCCTCTCAACTGGTGGAAGCTCAATGAAGTTCAATTTCCTCATTTAAAAGTGCTTGCTCAGAAATACCTATGCATCCCAGCAACAGCTACAGCATCCAATCGTTTGTTCACAAAAGAAGGAGATTTGATCTCCCTCAGACGAGAGCAGATTAAATCTAGCCACATCAACACTATGATCTTCCTGAACAAAAATCTGACTTAGTGCATTAAAAACTAATCATTTTATTTTATTTTATTTTTTTTTCAATACTGTTCAGTTTCATTTTATTAATTTAGGTATTCCCTGTTAAGGCATAGCTCAGAGACAAAGCTCATTTCTGCTGTGTTTGTTTGTTTGTTTTTTTTAAAATAAGAATTAACATGACTCATGAGCCTTGTGTACATTGTACATACTCGTATATTTAATTTTACACGTGATTATTTCCATTGATGGGAGAAAAATTCCGTCATCAACACTTTAACTTCAGGGGCTTGAAGATTACTTTTATCCCCCCTCCCCCTAGAATTTTCTCCCTTGTAGAACAAGTCTTGTAACTTACTACACTGGACACTAGTATCTTAGAACAGTGCTCCGCAACCAGTGTGCCGCGCAACACTAGTCTGTCGCCGATGTCTGTCTGGTGTGCCGTGACACCATGCAGAATACACCATATAATGGTAAACACAATTATATGTAATGGCAAAATATTACGAAAGAATCTCACATATATAATTTTACAAATAATAAGTTGAGTTATCATTATCCCCCGATTCATCAAAAATAAAATTAAGGAGCGTTGTTTTATGATTGCATTGAATTTTAAAATATTTGCCATACCCACATATTTAAATAGTTTAGTGTCCCGTGGAATTTTGAAAGGCACTTTTAAGTGTGCCGCGAAGGGAAAAAGGTTGCGGAGCACTGTCTAAGAAGTCAGTTGATGGCTTCTATTATAGGATCTGTTCTGGCATGACTGCTCTCCTGGGTAATGAGATACCCAATGACTGTTTGGGTGATAGGTGTGCCAGATCTGTTGTTCTGAACCACTATACTGTGAGGATCTTCAGATATTCAGCAAGATTTTGCTGAACTGCGAATAATAGGCCCAGGCCCATGTACATAACATAACATTTTTCATTATTTGTTTTATGTACATTTTTTTTTCTATAAAGGGGTCTGTAGCCTTCACTGAAAAATCAAAGGGGTCCATGGCACACAAAATAAGTTAAGAACCCCTGATCTAGATTGCGCCGGTAACCTGTCTCAACTGTCCGGGGATCTGTAGCTAGGTGCAAGACAGAGTGAGAATACTTGATGAAAGGTCACAGTAATTGGGTTTTCTTCTTCTACATTGTACATGCTCAGACGTCTACTGGAATATTTTCACAGAAAGCAGTAGTCAGCTTGAAGCTGTTTGTATCTCCATAGAATTTTTCCAGGAATGGTGCTATTGGCGGTCATAAGTGCTTTTCCTGTTCCTCATGTTGGGCATCTTTGAAGCAGATGTGCAGCAGTCATTTTATCGGTGCCACAGTTACAGTCATCGGTAGTTCCTATCTTTAGCATGTTGACTAGATAGTATCCCAAACTGTTGTGGTCCGGGTGGAGTCTGAAGGTTATCACTTGTTGTCTTCTGATGAACTGGTAAAATGCATCACCACCGTGTTCCTGTAACTGCTTCTTTATAAAACTCTTTGCCTCTTCAAAAGTTATTCTTGTATCTAGCTGAGGTAGCTTTACACCTTCATTTACCAATCTGTCAGCCTCTTCATTGTCAGGGATGTTTCAATGAAATGAGATCTATTGTACTACAACTCTTTTAAATTGCTGATATAGTTTGTGGAGTATTACTCTCAGGTCATCCAGGTCTGCATTATTCTGGCTCTTCAGCATTGCAATTACTGACAGTGCGTCTATGAAGAAACAAATTTTCTCTCTGTGCTTTCCTCTGTCATTTGGAGTAATTGTGTCTGAGAATATACAGGAAAAGACATTATTAGAATATATGTGGCAAATTATAGTCAGATAGCAGCTGGAGATACATGCCTACAGCATGTGGACTCACTACATAGATCTTGTCATCAATATAGATAAAGTTGTAATAGCAGCTTTCATGGCACTGGGACATATATGGAAATCTAAAGAAAATCGTCCAATACAAAAGATAAGAATTTTAAACTTTATCGTCAAGGCAGTCCTATTGTATGCCTCTGGAGCATGGAGTACAACAAAAACGACAACCGTAAAGTTATGGACTTTCATAAATGGGAACTTGCACAGAAAGTAAAGGTAGTCCCACAACAGATACAGCCGTAGGGGAGTGAAGTGTTAGAGACTTCACTATACTAGGTCCAGCATCGGGAGGTGGGGTGACCAGTTCCTTTCCTCTCTGCCTTTTCCTAACTTAAGAGCAAAGTCAGGTGCCCATTTACAGCTGGGTAGACTGGAGCATGTCAGTACTGTGAATCGCTCCGGCACCTTTGCTTCGAGAGACCAGTACTCTGACCACTTTGTCATTCGGACGCTGTTATCCTCATTACCAGATTTTATTGTACATTTTGTTATTTCTGACAGTGTTCACCTGTTAAAGATGTTATTCTATACTCATCAAATGTTTTTTGTGAGCTTGTCACAGCATTACTTTTTGCTCTCCACTGTTGGTATAATTATGGCCTTTGAACTTTAATCCTTTATGTAAATGCCCACAGAATGAACTGAGCAGGATATTTATGGAAACTTTGTACATCTAAGCTTAATTGATGATTGTCCAGGCACCTGGTGACTGGTGTGATGTTGTGCTGTAAAATGTACTCTGTTTTGGTGTGAAGTGAACGAAGAAAAATTAAATTAAGACATGAACGGAGAACACAGATCTTGAGGTTTTGATATGTGACAGATATCTGTTTCACGGCTATAAACTGAATTAATCTAGAGGCATCATTCCTTGGGAATGTCAGGTTTTTTTCTGTCGTAAACTGGTGATCTGGATGGTTTGGCCATGTCTGCAGAATGGAAGAAGATCGGCTGGCACAACAAGTATGGGAAACTAAGAGCCATGAATCCAGATCTCCAGGACGACCCAGAGTCTGCTGGAAGGACAACATTGGGCAGTCTCTTCTCTGATGGACAGAGGACTAGAATGGAACCAGGTCGGAAGGAAGTGAGCCAGTAGGATAGTATGGTGCTCCATCCTCCAAACCTCTACACCTCATGGTAGAAGATGGATGACTAAGTTAGTAAGCAAGCAAGCAAACTGTGGTGATCCACAGGCTTGACATGGGCTCTGAAATGTCAGTTTTGTCTATTGTAAACTTAGATAGCTGATATGTTCCACAGAGGTTCTAAAACTATTTAAGGAGTAAGGGAGCCTGTGTCATCATCATCATCATTTTCCTTTATGCTCCTTATGAAGCATGGGACCACCATTGTAGCTGGTCCTGCAGGGAGCCTGCACCAAGCACTTATGTGTTCTTGCATCGGTTGTTTCTGTGGCAGTTTTGTTTTACATGATCAGGTTGCCAACCCCATACACAACCTCATATTAGTCACCTTGTACGACACACCAGAGGGAGCATTAATCCTATTCTTTCCTCGTCTCGTCAGAGTTACCCAGGAACTACACGGGGCAAGAGAGTGTGTATAAAAAAGGGGGTAAGGGATCCTGTTACATGCCCATTGTGGCACATTGAGAATATGGTGTTAGGCCCATATTTTCTTGAGCATCGGCAGAGTGTGTATAGCATACAGTAATGTTTTGATTTATTAGAATTTGACTTTCCAACAACAACAAAATAAAGAGTGGTCAGAGTATGATATGGTTTTACAAATAAAAATACAGTAAAATATGGAGATAATTGATATTAACTATAAGAAATAAGACGTATAAAGACAACAGGAATGCTCTTTGTGCCTCTATGTAACTAAAACAAAATAATTCTAAGTAATGATTTTTATTCTCCTGTAGAAGACCATTTTAGTGTCTTTGTCACAGAAGTGTTATCTGTTACGGGTGATAATCTCTACTGGCAGTAATTAGTTGAGTATGTTATAAAGTTCAATGACAGTACATCCATCATACCAACAACACGAATGGAGACGGGTAAAATGAACATGACAGCAATCATGACAAATCCAAGCCGTGAGGTGGAAGGTCCACAAAATATAGTTGATATTTAATAACGGTTGAAGTAAACGACATCATGGAAATTGGCATGGCATCTTATGTAAGGCATACATGTTATAGTCCTGTCCTTCAAACAGTCACGTCTCATCATACATTCCTGGCCGCTGTACTAGAGGTGAGATCCACCCAAGTAATATGGGTCAGTTGAATGTAGAGTTAGAATTATATATTGAATACTTTGAATATCTTACGACCCTATCAGTAGGTCCTGAATCAACATCTTAATAATCGTGGCAGCCTTCAAATAATTACTTCATGCCACTTAGAGCTCTTTCTCTCATAATATATCTTAGGAGCTTGAATATCATACGTCTTATCACCAAGACTACAAATCACGAAAGGCCCAGAATATTAACCGTTTGTATAAATTAGTGCAGAACGCATTACGTCATCTACTGATGACGTATTAAATATGTCGCGTTCAATATAAGTAAAAACCCGTGCAAACACATGATTAAACACAGAGAGACATATTACCGAAAAACAACTGGTAATATGCCTGTGTGTGTCCAATGCAAAATTACATTAATATTATTTCTTTAACAATTACCTCCGTCGGTCAGGTTGAAAAAAATCAAGAATTTGATTTTTTTCACATTATATGAATTATAACCTATCAATTAAACAAGATATGAAACCGGAAAAAACCAAACGACCAGAATTGTTTACACAATAATGTCAACATTATAGTCATTGTCATATGATGTAATAATGTCAGTCAAAGCTGTATGCATATATATATGAATGGGAATCATGAAGGAAAATATAAATATGTTCATCAGAAGTGAAGAACAGAAAAGTAGATTATATAATGATAAAGGAGACAATTGTAAGTAAACATAAGCATATTATTTTCTGAAAGGAAAGAATCAGCAGCAAAGAGGAGTAACCAAAAACAGGATAGCATATAAAAAAAATTATTAAGTTTTATCTCCCCTAAGTACGTAAACAATAGAAATAAAAAATACATAGGGAAAGCAGCTGAGTGCAAAGTAGACATGAAAATGCTAAACTAAATGAAACTGTAAAAGTGTGAAATGTGAAGAAAGCGGACACATATCAACTACAGTTATAAGCTAGTGATAACAAACACCAGATTAATGTCAATAGGGTAACACTTTCCAGCATGAAAAATGTTTCTTAAACACAGCAATAGTTCAATAGTTTCAAAAACCACTGCGAACTGAGTCCATAGGAAAATAGTCATCATTCGTGTACCTGACAAAGTCAACCACAAAACCGTAGTTTTTCTTTCATAGTAATTATATATCGTAAGATACAGTTCATAGAGATATAGTCCAAAGGAGTGCGATCTGGGTGTGCAGTCAGAATATATCCGGAACATTCGGAATCATGGTAGTCAAACCAAAGCTGGAGCAGGAAATGCTGTGAGATCGCAGAAATGTTAAAAAATTTGTCACAGAAAAATCATCTGGAATTTCAAAGGATGCATCATGTACTATGATAAGTTGCATATCCACATCAAAATCAGAAAATGTCATTCAACAAAGTCTGTTCGTGAGCTTCAAACCCGTAAAAATGTGCTGTAGAGTCACATAGATGTGTCAGATACATAGAATCAGATACTGATGGAGCACATCGCGAGAGTGTGTCGGCAACAACATTAGTTGATCCAGGGATAGCCTGTATCTCGAACTGGAATGGCTGTAATAAAATTGAGAAATGTGCAAGTTTAGCTTTTTTATGATTAGCACGCTTGTGAGCAGATACAGACTTTTGATCCGTCTGAATAACAAATGGTGCTCCCAGCAGGTAACATTCAAGCTTCTGGATGGCCCAAACGACGGCTAAAAGTTCTTTCTCCAACACAGGGTATTTTCTCTCTGTGTTTCACAGCTTGCGGGAAATATACAGTTTAGGATGTAGGACGCCGTCAAATTCTTGCATCAGACACGCGCCCAATCCTAGAGAGCTAGCATCTGTGCAAAGAAAATAAATACGATTTAAGTCTGGTAACCTCAAAATGGGAGGTGTAGAAAAAATATGTAATATACTATCAAATGCAGCCTGGCACTCTTGTGACCAGTGTACGTTATTTGGTAAACCCTTTTGTAACAACAAGGATCGTAGTAGTGACAGTAACAAGAGTAGCAGATGTGGGATCGAACCCACGACTCGTGTTATCAGCACGAAACAGTGTGCTGGGCGAAAGCAATCTCGTAGTGAAAAGGTAAATGGGATGATTACAAAGCAGTGATTATATAGTGAAGGAATGACAAGGTTCATCATACTGTATAGGCTGAGTATGATGACAACCAGCAAACCAGATAATGCTGTGCCAAGGTATGATAGTATCATGATAGGTAAAGAAAGAGAACAAACTCAAAAGTAAAGGATCTAAGAAGTGTTCATTCTTACATAAGATGAAAAGATATATGTTACGTGTTAATATTTGCGTGGAGCAGAATCAGGAACCAATTGCAAATTGAGGAAATGGTGGTGAAAAGAAGCACCATTGTCCTGCCTTACCACCATAAGAGCGTCGCTATTGGTATAGAAGGAAACTAACGCCTCATTACACCTGATATTTGGAAGTGACAAAATACGTACAAACTTGACGTCTGCAGTGAAATGAAAAAAGTCACCCAGTGCCTGCCATGTAGTACCTGGTGGCAGATTTTGCACTAGTACGGTGCGTGAGTATGCTCTATTGCCTCGATAAGACATCCCATTTCCACAAAACTGTGAGCAGGGGTGGTAAGCACCCTTAGTCAAATGAGGAACATGGTCATTTATTTTACTCATGGATGGCATATCACTATTATATGAGGTATCATACAGATTGAACTGAGTATGATACTCATCCCTATTCAAGCCTGGAGGTTTGGAGCATGTCATAGGAGACAACTGAATAGGCACAGTTAAACATTTCTTTCCAGATGTACCTGTATTAGTTTGACCAAGTAAGTTTACACTATCTTTATCACCAACCCCATGTTGGTAAATTTTTTTTCACTCTTGACAACCTCATCTGTATTTGTAAAATCAGATGCACTGTGAGCATGTCTCCATGACTTACTCCCAGAAGAGGCAGTATTGTTTCGACTGGAAATACTGGCATCAGAGTGATGTCGAGGGAAGTTGTATCTGCCTCGAAATGATATTTTTACTTTTTTAGGTTGTATTGACATGTTTTTATCACATTTAGTACCACTGGCATGTTGTACAATCATTTTGTCATAACTGATGTTTGACAATATATTTTTGTTTAACACAACATCCAGCAAACCATCAACCCTTTTCCTCAATTTAGCAATTTCCAAATCCTTGAGTGAAATCTCTTCATTCTGCCTCTTATTTACCCCTTCAAGTTTTACATTTTTACTCCTCTCCTCCATGAGTAATGCCTCAAAGTTAGTCAATTTATTACGAGTCAAATTTTCATGTTGACTTTGAAGGCATCTGAGTTCTTGATTTTCAAGTTCAAGTGCTGCCACTTTACTCTCCAACTGACTCCAAGAACCATTCATGTCCCGGTCTGTTACCTCTTTTATATTAACCTTTAATCTCAAAAGATAAACCTCAGATGTCAGTTCTTGAATCTGAGCCACTTGTGTATGACAGTCTATCTTTAAAGCTGTATTAAGCTTATCAAGTTCACCACTGACACTCTTTTCTTTGTCAAGTAATTTTTTTAATGAGCTCACCTCATCCTCTAGCTTTCTTTTCTCCTTCTCAAGTTTATATTGTCTCATTTTATTCTCATGCTGAAGAGCTAATTCTTCCTGTATTCTCTTCCGTTCAGCTAATTCTTCCTCATCTCTTGCCATTTTTTCTAACCACTTTAATTTTCTTTCCAACTCAGTGGATGCAAATGTTTTAAAAGCTTCACCCTCCAAATCAAACTCCTTTCCAATCCTCATAAAATACTCCAAGGTAGCCATAATTCACTAATATTGTGACTGACTTAGTCGAAATATAAATATAATGGCTTGTTGCTGTCCAGTTTACTGTAAGCACAGAATGTGGCAGTAGTTTATAGCAATACTAACAATGCAAATTATATAATATCAATGTAGTGAAGCACACCCGTGTGTTGCCGGGGCCCGAAAGGGGAGCAAAGAATAGTAACACTGCACCCTACCACGCATGTCGTAAAAAGCGACTAAGGAGGGTTGGGCATGGGGCTGTTTACCCCATCCCGTAAAAACTTCGCACAGTGGGCTGATCACCTGCTTGCCAACCAATCTGATTACGGAAACAACGATAGATTGTTTGGTCTGTTTCTGTTCCACAAAGACGCCACTAGGCGTGGTGGAAACAGCGATAGATTGATCAATTTGTTGTTGCCCTAAGACGCCACTAGGCGTACTGGCCACATACTGCTTTGCCGGTTGGTGGCTAAGGATGGAAGAAGAAGAAGAGAATGTAGTGAAGCAGAACAACAATTATGGTGCAAGAAAAAATAATATATAAAGTAATAGTATAAGCAAAGAATATGGACAAACAGTGAAACACTAGCAATAAGAAAGAAAATTCTGATGGGAAACAAAAGGGAAAACAGCAAATAGGGCAATCTCACTGCTAAAATTAGACACTACAGGACCCAGACACGGTATAAACAGATACCTTGTATAAACTAAGCGATAGGCAGATGAGAAAAACAGCACGAACAAAACTATCACAAAAATAAGGAAAATGGAACTAGACAACAATGCATTTACACACGAATAAACGACACTTCACAACTAACATGAATTATCATAAAAAGCAAACAGTAGTCTGCACATCAGTGAGATTGTTCGAACCGGGAACACTTCTGAATGAGATTTACAAGAATAGTCCTACAGAACGTCTGACATGAGCCAGGATAACTCCAAGATAGATCTCATCATCAGAACACCAAGAAACATGAATAGTACAAGACAAAAAAAATGATAGAAGGATCTACCAAACGTAACTGCTCACAGTGCATAAAAAAACGGACTCCAACAGATGCTCGCTCGAACATCAAAATACGACGCTGTCTGAAGGTCGTTGCCACAATGAAATGTAGATATGAGTGCTCAAGGAAGTAAAGGCCACGAACACCAATGTTGAACACTGGTAGACATCTGAAGGTAAACTTTCATCTTGATAATCACTGCAGACATTACAGTGGGCAAACTGTCATCTTGTAGCCACAGCCGGTAGACATGCGCAGACGATACCAAAAATATGCAGATTAAGGTTGACGGTGACAAGATCATGTAACGTACCGGTACTTGAAAAAATTCAGTCAGTCTTTTCTTGATATTCAAAATTCGTTCTTGAATACGTTCACGTTCTTGAATATGAATCCCCATACTGGCCACCATATAATTCTCGTTGTTACGGGTGATAATCTCTACTGGCAGTAATTAGTTGAGTATGTTATAAAGTTCAATGACAGTACATGCATCGTACCAACAACACGAATGGAGACGAGTAAAACGAACATGGCATCAATCGTGACGAATCCAAGCCGTGAGGTGGAAGGTCCACAAAATATAGTTGATATTTAATAACGGTTGAAGTAAACGACATCATGGAAATTGGCATGGCATCTTATGTAAGGCATACATGTTATAGCCCTGTCCTTCAAACAGCCCGTCTCATCATACATTCCTGGCCGCTGTACTAGAGGTGAGATCCACCCAAGTAATGTGGGTCAGTCGAATGTAGAGTTATAATTATATATTGAATACTTTGAATATCTTACGACCCTCTCACTAGGTCCTGAATCAACATCTTAATAATCGTGGCGGCCTTCGAATAATTACTTCATGCCACTTGGAGCTCTTTCTCCCATAATATATCTTAGGAGCTTGAATATCATACGTCTTATCACCAAGACTACAAATCACGAAAGGCCCAGAATATTAACCGTTTGCATAAATTAGTGCAGAACGCATTACGTCATAATCTACCGATGACGTATTAAATATGTCGCGTTCAATATAAGTAAAAACCCGTGCAAACACATGATTAAACACAGAGAGACATTACCGAAAAACAACTGGTAATATGCCTATGTGTGTCCAATGCAAAATTACATTAATATTATTTCTTTAACATTATCATCATCTCCATTTTCACTCCTTATGGAACGTAGAGCCACAGCTGCAGATGGCCCTCATTGTGGAAGACTGTGCGAAAGCCCATACCCTTGCAGCCGTGGTTTATGTATCTGTTTGACATGATAATGTTGTTAGCCTCGCACGCAACCTCATATTAGTTGCTATTTATGGCATGCCTAAGGGCGCAGTTGTCACATGCTTTCTTTGTCCCCTCAAAGATCCTAGGAGCTACAGGGGTTATCATCATCATCATTCCTTTCTCTTCCCTGTGGAACATAGGGCTGAAACAGTTGCTCTTCATCGATTTCTATTCGGGACCCAAAGACGCAGCAATAGAGAACGCAGTCAGCGACTCAGCTTGACTGCCTGCGTCAGGACCAGCGAATCAGAGCTGGTCAAGACCGCACTCCACCTCCACCTGGTGGTCCTGGAAACAGTCTGCAGCAGTGCAGTCTGGCTGAGCGAGTGTGGATCGCAATGGGAAGGCAAACCCGGTCCTAAAAAATGCCGTGCAGAAGTCGGATGTGTCGACCGAAAGGTGCAGATATCACAGCTTAGGCGTAAACAGACACAACGCAACCACCGCCCTTTTCAGGGCGAACGAGGAAGAAGAAGAAGAAGATTTCTATTCTTGGCTGTCTTTTTCAGCTGTGCCAAAGTCATTACAGGGGCTATAGAAGTATTATAATTTTTTAAGTGTTACATAATGCAAGTTTTTGTTTCTGATGTTTGTGGGAAGGTTTAAAAAAAAAAACCTAAGGGTTTGCCCGGAGTGCAATGATGTCGATTCTGAACAACAACATTAACAATAACTGTTGAATGCCATTGCTCCTTTACAGCAGCCCACTTCATTATTTACACAAAATGTGTGTGTGTACCACTGTCACTTTGTCGTATCAGTTAATTTTTGTAAGCTAAAGAAGTGTGAAATACTAGTATACAAAACAATTGTAAAATAATGAAGTTGACTGATAAATATTATGTTAAGTTGTAATATTGAATAAAACCATTTTTTCCTTTAGCGTGATATCTTCTTCTTCTGTGATCCTTAGCCGCCAACTGTCAAAGCAGTCAGTGGCCATCACACCTGGTGTTGTAAGAAGTCATAAATGTGAAGTTCCTAAAGCTAGCAAATTCATCATGTAAGACAACTAGCTGCAGAAGCCACCAGCGCACGAGCATAAGAAGAGTTATATTGCTGGCTTCATGCTGCAGTAATGGCCCAGTAATCTTGAGGAGAAAAATAGAACAAGATGTAAAGCAATTGTAAAATAAACATACAACAAATGTTGGTGGTGACTTGGTACTGTATGGAAGTTTATGTGAACTGATGAAATGGCTGGCTTCCTTCCTGCAAGGTAGCCTGCTGCAATAGTGGTCCAATAACCTTACAGAGAATAAAAAGAGCAAGACTAAAGTAACTGTAAAATAAACATACAACAAATGTTGGTGGTGACTTGGTTCTGTATGGAAGTTTATGTGGTGACTTGGTTCTGTATGGAGGTTTATGAGAATGGTTTGTTAAAAGCAATGTTTAAATGTATGTTGCAATTATGCATATGATAAAGACGGTTGTATTCACCATGTTGATAATTAATAAACAGTTTTTAATCGAGTTAAATGTGTTCTTTTAATGACAGCATCAGTTTCTATATTTGCTTCTTTGTTCGTCATATGTTCAGTAGTATGTATTATGTTCATAGTTATATGTTGCTTTTATCTTTGGCTCTTCACATTACTATTTTATCCTCGCCTCACTTGTCTGTGACTCTTTGTCTTCCCCAACTATGTCATGGATGGTTAAGAAAGCTCAATCTGTAGAACAGACTGTCAATCACATGAAGATGTCATAGCTGACCAGTGGACTTTGTGCTTTTAGTATCGTATTGCGAGGCTGAAATTGTCATTAGAAGTCTTGAGTTCAGTTTGTTTGAAAGCTGCAACTATTTTGATTCCTTATCTCATGCTGCTAAAATACAAAGTGTCCCTTCTGAGTGCCAAAGTCTGCTCATCTTAACAGACATGTAGAGCCTATTTGTTCAGAAATGTTACAGTACTTTTGAAGTTCTCCACAACAGGTAAAATGATAGTTTCGTTGGTGTTAATTCTGCAGCTACCACGCATGTACATTCATACATGCCACACTTAAAGGTTTACCCATAATCTGTACGGGGTGTTTGCGTTTTCAGATGTGTACGGGCCGTACACGGGTCTGTACGGGTTTTTCGCCTAATTATTAAATATACATATAAATCTTGTGCCACTACACAATTTGCGTCATGAGATTCGTCGAGATTTTAAGCCAAGTGGATAAAAAAAAAAAATAACCAATGAAAATCAAGCTGCCTATTTTTCAATTGCCGCGGGATGTGCGTGGCGTGTTCATTCACAATTTTTCGCTAAAGCTAGCGCGAGGTTACTGATTATTTGAACGATTACGCAGCACTGAAATCTTTTTTGAGTCGAGCCTATTGTTTAGGATTAATTTCCAGTTTAGTATTGGTAAGTAATTCATTTTTAAAAAAATATTACAATAACATTGTTTAGATGAAGTTAGATTTAACTGTCAGATAACTTAGGCCTATGCTTTCTTTTCCCCTAAGGTTTAGCATAATTGATTATTTACGGCTGGTAAAAAAAAAAAGGCTGATACCACTACATATTATTTGATTTCACTAAAACTTGTAGAAAGTGCGTAAGAAATGTAAATTTGAAAAATAATACAATAGCCTACAAATTATGGGTAGCCTAATAACGTAATGACGGTCGCCGAATGCTCCGCATGTATTTTCGTACCATTTAGAGTTATAATTAGGGTTACAGCTAGGGTTAACCCTAAATCTAAATGGTACGAAAATACACGCGGAGCATTCGGCGAACGTCATTCCGATATTACCAAATTATGAAACTGAAAAGAAAAAAAAACCACAATAGCGTGGAAAATTTACATCTTAACTCGATCAGAGAAAAGTTTATTTGGAGTTAGCCTACTTCTCTTCTTAGTTTTAATTTCGTTTCTTTAAAAAACAATGTTATTTTGCCTTTGGTGGTCATCATTACGGTCATTCAATGATTTATAATTATTAAATAATTAATTAGCCTACTATCAATGTTTGATTGACACTAAAATTTGTATGGGAAGGTCTATTTAAAACTACCAGTTGGGCTTTAACGGCTATTCCAATTTTTGAAGTTCGGTAGAAAATATACAGGCTAATATTACGCCAGCGCTAGTTTATATTTTCATTACCAGCTTTAGCAAAAAATTTATTAGATTTTAAATTTAAGATTCCTAACCCATAATGCTTATTACTGGTCTCTTTAGGCCTGTACTTTTATAAGGCACTATAGAAAACACAGCAACTGTTCTTCATTTCAACCATAAATTGTATTAATTTTTTTCCAAGATTCTATTTCATTATATAATATTAAAATTACAAATAATTATATTTTTCAAATTGATTATTAATATTTGTATTTACTTTTTCACATTAATATTTTTTTTCTTTCTGTCTAGCAGGAAATATTGCATCCATCTAACAGCATGGCTGAGCCTAACTTTAAAAAAAGGAGGTTAGAAGAAGATCAACGTCGTGGGAAGTTTCAATCTGACTGGACAACTACATTCCCTGGGATTATTGAGACATCCAAATTAGGCTCTTCACATGCATACTGTAGAATATGCAATAGAGATATTAAAGTGATGGCATCTGGCTTACACGATGTGAGGGAGCATTTCAAAACAAAACTGCATGAAAGGAACTATCAGCTGAAGAACGGAAGTTCTATCAAGGCCTTCTTTACTCAGCCTCAACAAGAAGATGATAAAATAACGAGGGCTGAAGTTTTATTTGCAAATTTTATTGCTCAACACAACATAGCTGCTTCTATAGCTGACCATTTTTCAGACTTATCAGCTGAGATGTTTCCGAACAGTGCTATTGCCAAACGTTTCAAATGCAAGCGAACCAAAACAACAGCCATTATTAAAAACTGCTTGGCTCCATCTGCAACGGAGCCAGTCATCAAATTATGCAGGAAGACACCTTTCTCCTTGATGATCGATGAGTCAAATGATAGAAAAACTGACAAGTGTTTAGCTATAATGGTGAGGGTATTTGAAGATGGCATAGGACCTAGAACCAGGTTGCTGGGCATGCCGGTCGGTACTGGTGGAACCAGTGAAGCTATTTTCAGTGATATTGATGCTGTGTTCAGCGACTTACAAATCCCATGGATTAACTGTATAGGTTTTGCAAGTGACAACTGCAATGTAATGGTTGGCAAATCAAACTCTGTACTAACGCGAATCAAGAGCAAGAACCCTGATGTGTTTAGTATAGGGTGTATTTGCCACCTTGCAAATCTTTGTGCCAAGGAGGGTATAAAGCAGCTGACTATTCCTGTTGATGACCTTTTGATAGATATCTTCTATCATTTTGAGCATAGCTCAAAACGGAAAAAATCATACAGAGAGTTTCAACTGTTTACAGGAGTGGATGCACTAGACATACTAAAGCACTGCCAGACTCGCTGGCTTTCTTTGCAGAAAGTAGTGGACAGAATTTTAAATCAATATTCTGCTCTATCTTCATACTTCGAGAGCCACGACGATATGGAAAAACCATGCCGTGTCAAAAACATTCATCAGTTACTAAAATCACCACTGACCCAGATGACTCTACGTTTTCTCCAATTTGTGCTACCTCTGTTGACTGAATTTAACAAATTGTTTCAGACAGATGAGTCCCAAATAGGTGGTATGATGGATGAAATGGATCGTCTGCTACGAAAATTTATTGTCAAATTTGTAGAGATGAAATATGTAAAAGAGGTGAAAGATATAAGATTGTTAAAGTATGCTGAACGTGATCTACAGCATGATGACCATACACTTGCTGTTGGTCTGTCCAACAGGACATTACTGGAAGAGTTAGATATAAGTTCTCAAGTGAGAAATTCATTTTTCAGAGATGTGAGGAACTTTTATGTTGCTGTTGTGAAAAAGATATTGGATAAATTTCCATTTGAGAATGAAGTCCTTAAGGATATCAAAATTCTTGATCCAGCCTTTAAAGACACAGTTCAATATACAGCAATCTGTAAGCTGGCCAACACTTTTGCACCACATTTAGACCAAGAGGTGTTAAAGGATGAATTTGAAGATTATTGTTTGCTGCCTGATGAATGTATTTCAAGATTTGACGCTGGACAAAAAAGAAGCTTTTCTAGGTACTGGCTTGACATAATCAACCTGAAAACTAGCACTGGTCGTACACGATTTCCCAGTCTGGCAGTCATAGTGAAACGCTTATTGACATTGCCTCACAGCAATGCTGACTGTGAGAGGTCTTTCTCTATGATGAAAAAGATTCACACGGACTGCAGAAATAGACTAAATGATGATACAGTCACAGCATTTCTACAATGCAAAATAAATTCTAACTCTTGTTGTTTAGGTTTTAAAGCAAGTGAAGACATGCTTAAAAAGGCAAAGGCCGCATGTCACTATGATGGTGCAGAACCATCTAATTGAATATACTTTTACATGAATAAACTCTTTTGTTACGTTTTTCAGTCTTTGTACAGGTTTTGCGGGTCTTTGTACAGGTTTTGCGGGTCTTTGTACAGGTTTTTTTAATTTTTTGTACAGGTTTTTCATCTCTGAGGTGTGGCATGTATGTACATTTCTTCCTAAAGGTAAAGATATTCCCATAGCAGATACTGCCATGGGGAGTGAAGTGTTAGAGACTTCACTATACTAGGTCCAGCATCGAGAGGTGGGGTGACCAGTTCCCTTCCTCGCTGCCTTTTCCTTCCCTAACTCAAGAACAAAGTCAGGTACCTATTTACAGCTGGGTATACTGGAGCTTGATGTTACCGTGAATTGAACCCAGCACCATAGCCGCGGAGACCAGCGCTCTAACCATTCTGTCAATCTAACGCTCATATTTCTTCATATCACATCAAAATTCTTAAGCACACACTTCTCCATACCATCATTATCACATGTTCCATATACAGGGTGAGTGAAAAAGTCACATGTTTTTAAATGTTTATATTCTCACTTGTATCTGTTGGATTGAAATCAAACATACGTCACAACCAGGAGCAGTAGCTGTCGTTTGACTGAGTTTATATTCTTTTTATTGTCAGAAACCAAATAAAATCTTAAGTGGCCATTATCTGACATGTCAAGACAGAAACAAATTTCTGCCAGCTATGAAATCTTGCGTTTAACAAACCAGATCTGATGTTAAGTTGTAATGTTAATGGGATAAAGCATATTATGTAATGAAACGGCAGTTATCTATATTTTGATGTTTTTTTTCATATAATTTAGTTGGATAGGAGGGAAGAAAAAATGTAAAAATGGGATGCGGCTTTTCAATCACCCTAATGTATAGACATACTGTAAATATTTTTTTAAGTTTTACGTCATTGTGGCAAGGTTGCACCATTCAACCTAGACACAAGGTTATATTGGGACACATGTCCAAATATAAAAGATGTGATCTCTCAAGATCCTTGGAATATGATACATGAAGTATGTCACAAACAACAGTTTGATACAGGCTGTGGATTTATATAAAGATCTAACAACGATTTGGTTTGGCTTTAAGGACCATCCTCATTGCACACGGGCAACTCCATCAGTGCTCTGATCTCCTCCATTAGATCACAGGGAGGATCTCAGCACAGTGCACAAACTCTGTAGCACCGGCGAGAATCCCAATGTGTATATATAGGAATCACACATTAAATAAATATTTTTGTTGTGGGTAGGTTTCTACTTTTTAAATTTTGCCATGGTAGTGGCCTTATGGCCTACTCTTTATGATTTCCAACTGCCGTGGGATTTTTAATGTGCACAACTTGCACACAGGACCTCCTATTTTTTTGCCCTTATCCGAGAAGGCTGGGCATCCGATCTCACTACCCAGGAGACCAGGGGGAGTATGACATCATTAGGACCACTGGTTCTGAAAAAAATTTCCATAAATTATATTCCCTCAACTGGGAACCTCTAGAATTTGAGGTGGGCACCATACCTCTTAGCCACTCCAACCCCCACTAACAACTGTAATAATATGCAACTGCTCTGGTATGACCAAATTGCTGTCACAGTTACAATACACTTTTTAAGAAGTTAGCCATGCACAAGGTTCTGTCATACATCAAGACCTAGAGGTGTTATTAAATTACAGAACAAGTTTTATTAATGGTAACAAACTATTGGATCTTGCCGTCCATTTGGACATACCAGCTACGTGGGCAAAAGCTTGATCTCCATATAACCTTGTTTCTGCCCCGGAGAGGACACTCAAGTTTCACCCTTTGGTGTTGGCAATAATGCATGGGCCAACACATTGTTAAGCCGATAAAACAGCATAGCAGTGGGAAGTAAATAGCAGAGGCTTCAATCTGGGACGAGGAGCCAGGCTGTGAGTTCTGCTCCGTGCTGAGGGACCAGGCTGTAGTTCCTTGGTTCTTCCTCCTTTCATTTTGACTGCTTGTAAACTTTGTTTAAATTGTGTATATTTATTTAGTTTTCTAAGTCCACAATACACTGAGTTTTTAGGCGTACTAGTGAAAGGGCTGTGGCTGAGAGGCGACAGGCGATGTATACTATAAGGGGTGTCATGAAGAATTTCAGTGGCGAGCGCGCAGTGTCAAGTCTCGTTAGCTTCGCTCAGGTGACTCAGTGTGTGTCCGTAGTTGTGATGTGCTACGGAGCGAATGGAATAATTTGTCTTCTCTTTGTTACTTTCACAATTGCCTCCACGGCTGGCGGAGTTGTGGATTAAAGTTGCTACCATTAGTGAAATGAGTTCATTTTCGATACAAGACAACAGGAGGCTGAGACGCTTGGGAGTCATGACCCAAGTGGGCCCACCCCCCTTAGAGTGTAAAGGAGTATGTAGGGCCGAAACACTTGTTGGACGGGGGGACTACTTCTGATGATCAGATTGCTTCCTGTTGTATCGCTCTGTAAAGAGTTTCCTGTCATAGTTTTTAAAACCTAGCTCCAAGACCAAAGAGCCTATCGTGAAGTAGCGCCATACAGGGTAACATTAATCAAGTACAAACATTTCTATCGTCTTCATCATCGTACACTCTATTGAATATGTTTAAAGAAAACGTGGGTCAGCTTGAGGTTATTTATATCTCCATAGAGTTTTTCCAGGAATGGTACTGGTGATCGCCATATGTGCTTCTTCTGTGCCTAATATGTTGGGCATCTTTGAAGCAGATGTCAAGCAGTCATTTTATTGGTGCCACATATTGTGCACACACAGGCTATGAAATTAACCCTGAAAGGAAATTGAAAATGTCAAACAAGTATGATAATAATAAAATACGGTCATCATACATGCACTCAGTGTAGTCAGCACAAGTTCTTGTCACTGGGAAAAAAATTGCACGACTTGAAGTTTGTGTACACACAGATTGTTAAAAATATGAGGGCAAATTGATCGTCAGAATCTTCTCATTTCTTACATCACTGGTACTTATCTGGTTCTTGTCATTAGTTCCACATTGGTGATCTTGTCTTACCATTTGAATCCATCTATTCTACGCAAGCACCCGTTGATGAAAAGTCTGTAACTTCTGGGTTGTTGTCTTTTTTGTTGGTCTACATGTTTCACAGCCATACAATAGAACTGAGCTGACATTTGAATTGCAGATTATTATTTTTGTGTTGGACTTGATGTCTTTCTGGGTATATATAAACTACTTAGTGAATCATTTATTTTCATTATCAAATGCTCATTGTGGAGCATAGCCCTTCGTTAAACTAGTGCAAAGCCATCCTGTCCTGTGCCATCAGCTCATGGTCTTTTCATGTCAGCTGACTTGTACGTATTGTTGTTGAAGTCTCTGCAGCATAGAGTAGCCAGCCCCATGTCCAACTCTCCTTAGTTGCCTTACTTAGAAATACAGGAATATAAATGGTCTGGACATCTCATTATAGTTTAGCTCAGTCAGTAACCAGTTCAACCTTCAGCAGTGTAAAAAACCTTGCTAGAGGACATAGGAGAGGCAGGTGGGTAGACTGCATTAGTAAAGTCCTTAGGAAGCCTGTCCTGATTCTAGCCAAGGCAATACGTTATACACAAAAATGGAACTTCTTTGTAGTTCCCATGGGGGTGATTGAGGAGACTTAAAGAAAGAACAGTTCTACTACTCCTTCAGGCATGTTGAAAGAGGTGGCTAATATGAGGTTGTGCAAGGGTCTGGCAACTTCATCTAAAACAGACTGCTACAGAAACCACCCTAGTATAAGTGCCCATGAATACTTTGGTGCAGGCTTCATGCTACAGAAACCACCCTAGTATAAGTGCCCATGAATACTTTGGTGCAGGCTTCATGCTACAGAAACCACCCTAGTATAAGTACCCATGAATACTTTGGTGCAGGCTTTATGCTACAGAAACCACCCTAGTATAAGTACCCATGAATACTTTGGTGCAGGCTTCATGCTACAGAAACCACCCTAGTATAAGTACCCATGAGTACTTTGATGCAGACTTCATGCTACAGAAACCACCCTAGTATAAGTACCCATGAGTACTTTGATGCAGACTTCATGCTACAGAAACCACCCTAGTATAAGTACCCATGAATACTTTGATGCAGACTTCATGCTATAGAAACCACCCTAGTATAAGTACCCATGAATACTTTGATGCAGGCTTCATGCTACAGAAACCACCCTAGTATAAGTACCCATGAATACTTTGATGCAGACTTCATGCTACAGAAACCACCCTAGTATAAGTACCCATGAATACTTTGATGCAGGCTTCATGCTACAGAAACCACCCTAGTATAAGTACCCATGAATACTTTGATGCAGACTTCATGCTACAGAAACCACCCTAGTATAAGTACCCATGAATACTTTGATGCAGACTTCATGCTAGAGGACCAGCAGTAGTTGTTGTTTCATGCTTCATTCTCCATGGGAAGCAAAACGGCAAATGGGGATGATAAACAGAATTTAATTTATCTGAACTTTAAAATATAATTTAATATAAGCTGGATATATTAGGTTGTTGTATTTTTTTATAATTAATTATTTTGAGAAATATTACAAAAGTAACCACATTAAAAAAAAAAAACAATCTTTCCACATTCTGCATTTAAGTGTTGTAAGAATCTAAATTGCATGGGCTGTATTACTTATATTTATATTCCATGTTCCCTACTTAGCTGTCACTTTTTTTCCATTCAATTTTTGTTTGTTTGTCCGTGATGAAGGCCTTTTGGCCACATCATTGGCAATTTTCTTTGTTCTTTATCCTAATAAGAAGTTTTTTTACTTTTCTTGTCTAATCCACCTAAGAAGATATCTACATTATACTCAGCAATATAAGTATCCTTGGTATTTCATAGAAGGACAGTGATAAATGTCAAGGTGCTCTCATGCACTGGCCTTCAAAGCATGTATACCCTGCTTAGACAGCACAGATTATACTGCCATGGCCATGTTTGCTGCATGGAAGATGGTTGCTTCCCCAAAAGTATTTTCTGTGTACAGCTGGTAGATCAGAAATGAAAGTTGTGAAGAAGACATGGAAAAACCTTGAGCTGATGTCGTGCCAGGAGCATTTGGGACATGCATTTGTTGAAGGTCTGTACTCCTTGGAACAAGTTGAGAGTTTCTCTTATTCATATAATAACAGAAGATGGCAGATGCGAAACAGAAATCAAGAAGAGAATAGGAATGGCCTAAATTACATTCAGTGACATAAGAGTACAGATACTAACATCTAAACAACTAACTCACAAATTAAAACTGAGAATCATCAAATGCTATATAGATTTTCTTCATTACTGTATGGTGTAGAAACACGGACAATGAACAAGCAATTAGAAGAAAGAATTGAGGCCTTTGAGATGTGGATATATAGAAGAATGGGGCACGTCTCATGGAAAGAGAAGAAAACAAATAAAGATTTCCTAATGTTAATCAGAATTGACGTCATTGCACTCCAGGTAAACCCATAGGTGCTCAGTTTCCCTCAGCAAATGTCGAAGGGTATGAATGCTAATTGTTCCTGTTTGGCACTGTTTGTATACACGGCGGATGCGTCCTCTCATACGTCCATCCCTGCTGGTCTTATGTTTGATGCCAAATTCCAGCAGTCTTAACCTTGATGATTCATCGATTGTAATGTCATTCTCTAATAGACGAACATGAATTTCCCTCAGTATTTCTTCCTTATCCATGACCAATGCACCTTTTATGGGTGCTCTTGAAGCTAGTCTGTCAGCTCTTTCATTGCCACGTACTCTGGCATGACCAGGGCAGTAGATCCATATCAGTTCTTGAAGATTCGATGCTTCTATGGAGGTTTTCCATTCATGTCGAAGCCAACCATTTTGGACCTTTCGAAGCATGGATTGTGAGTCTGATACAATAACTGCCTTTGTTAATAAAGTCTCAGACAGCCATCTTAAGGCAGCAGTAACTGCCTCTACCTCCATTCTCATGCTGGAGGTTGTTACCATGTAAGCCCCGCTATGTTCAGCGACGGTTCTGCCCTTTACTCTAGCAGAGAAGCCCCAACCTGATTTATTACCACAGATTACAGACCAATCAGTGTACACAATGGCATCATCATCCCCAGCGTTATCATTTATAAGCTGATCAATTTCCAGCTCTGCTCTCCCATTGGCCAATGTTCTGCATTCTCTACCTAGACTGATGATGACTTGCTGGTAGTTCATCCAGCTCTCATCTGACTTACTCCACTCTTCTTCCTTGAATATATTTCCTAAAAAACCTAGGAATGAACAGAGAATTAATGAAGGTGATCAAAATTAGACAGCTAAAATATTTTGGCCATGTAAAATGACAACACCTTAGTGAAGACCATAATAGATGGCAAACGTGCAAGAGGAAGTCAGCGCTGTAAGTGGGAAGATAACATCAAGAGCTGGACAGAAAAGAGTATCAGAGTGCACCAACAAGACAAGAGACAGAAGATGTTGGAGATCCATTGCAGCTGACCTTTGATGTGGAGATGGCACCTGATGTAGATGTACTGCTTGAGGACCTAAAGGGTAAGGAATACATGTATGAACTGGCAGATGGCTAAAGAACAGCCTGGCGACCACATTGGAGGTTCAAAGGTGTGTGCAAGACAAACATGAAGGCACTAGACAAAAGTCCATCATCCTGGGAGGATGAAGCTGCCAATCACACCAAGTAGAGATGGGTGAAGAAAGGCTCCAACAACAAGCAGAAGAAAAAAGAACACGTTGAAAGGAACACCAACAGGCACCGCTTACACAGTGCAGTGAAAAGGGCATGCACACCATCATTGCAGGCAGATGCTAGAACAGGGTTGGCCATATCCTCAGAAGGGACCCTGACACCATCACCAGAACTGCTATGCTATGGACCCCAGAAGGAAGGTGAAAGAGAGGCAGACCAAAGACAACCTGGCAGACAACAGTGGAGGCTGAGATGTAAAGCATGAACCAGAGTTGGGACACAGCACGAAGGATGACCACCAACCGAGCAAAATGGGGACAGTTTGTTGCTGCCCTACAAGATGCCACTAGGTTTGATGGCCATTGACTGTTTTTTCAGACATGGGCTAAGGATCCTTGAAGAAGAAGAAAGGAACACCAGGCAAAACACTGCTGAGGGTTATCACTTCCAGGGCGCATCATCTCCATAGTCATTTATGATCGGAGGAGGCTACTATTATAAGTATACACTTCTACAGTTGGATCCTTGTCAGGAAACAGATTTCAATCTCCTACAAGAAAAATCAGGCTCCTAACTGCTATATACAAGAGCCCACTATTATCATGATGTTTTGGTTTTATTTATTATTTATTCTTAAATGTTTTGGTACTTTCTGAAGTTCTTCACCACAAATAAAATGGTAGTTTTGTCATTAAATTGTTGAGATATTTTTGTTTCAGGTTTCTCTTCTGACCATCATCTTGGAACAAGATGACAAAGAACAAGATGAAGCTGCAAGGACCAGTGTGGACACTAAGCAGGGCATTGCGGAACCATGCCTTAGTGTCTCTGCCTGTTCACAGAGGCTGGTGGAAACAGTTAATGGATTTATCAGTGCAGGAGAAAGGCAGAGTCAGGCATTAAGAGACCAGGTAGGGAATAGGCTTTGCTGTGAAAAATCTTACTGAAGCTGTTGGAAAGTACTCCTCAGGGTAAGAGAGGTAGAGAGAGACCGAGAAACACATGGAGAAGAGAATTGGAGGCAAATGTGGTAGGGATAAAAAAGACATTAAATGGATGATACAGGACAGGAAGGTTTGGCATAAATTTGTTGAAGGTCTATGCTCCTTAGGGAGCGGAGTGGTAAATGAGTTATAGGAGGGTGCTACCTCAGTGCAGATGATAATGGAACAAGAGATGAGAAGATGCTGATGATGGATAAGACACACATTGAGGAAACCTGTGGATAGCATTACAAGGCAGTCCTTGTTCTGGAATCCCCAGGGAAAGAGAGGCAGAAGTTGACCAAAAAAATGTATGGAGCAGAGAAATGGAGGCAGAAGTGAAAATGATGAAGACATGGAAAGAACTTGAGCTGTGGCACGTGACTCTTAGAAATAATGGAGATGTTGAGATTGCTATAAAAACGCTTGCTTATTCTATGGATCATTTTTCAGGAATAAGTTTCGTCTAGTGGAACCTGAGTTGCATTATACAAGAATATACTGTATATTACTATAATTATAGAATGGAAATTCACAGCACTGTCTTTAAGCTGTCCACTGCAAACCGTAAAAACCACACAACTTTTTAGACTATCAAAAAGAAGTACCTCCCTTCAGATAAAGCCTTTTGGCTCTGTTGTCATAAAGTGGTGCCATGTCATTCTAACTCCAAAAGATCTGAGATTTGAATTTCTACTTGCAGCATTCAGCTGTCTGATATTTTAGTGTATTCTTCTTTCGCTGCATCTTTCTGTGTTTTTTATTTCCCCCAGTAATATTAAAATTGTGTCATCATTATTTTATGTTGCTTGTAGGTGTTCACTGATCAGATGGCAGCCGCGTGTGAGATGTTGACATTAGTTTCAGACAACCTCTTCATTCAAGCTCAAAGATACGAGTCAAAACATGCCCCAGAGAACATCAAGTATATCTTGTGTCAGGCAGCCAAAGATGTATTGCAAGGAGTGCTCAAGGTGAAAATATTTTCTTTTTCGTATTTTGTTTTGGTGAATCTTGTGATACCGCTGAGACTTTCCATATTTTTTGCGTGATATTACTTTATAGCCATGTTGCAAATGGAGATATTTATTATAAGACTGCATTAGACACTTTATATTACTTTATAGCCATGTTGCAAATGGAGATATTTATTATAAGACCGCATTAGACACTTGATATTACTTTATAGTCATGTTGCTAATGGAGATATTTATTATAAGACCGCATTAGACACTTGATATTACTTAATACCCATGTTGCTAATGGAGATATTTATTATAAAACTGCATTAGACACTTGATATTACTTTATAGCCATGTTGCTAATGGAGATATTTATAATAAGACCACATTAGACACTTGATATTACTTTATAGCCATGTTGCTAATGGAGATATTTATTATAAGACCACATTAGACACTTGATATTACTTTATAGCCATGTTGCTAATGGAGATATTTATTATAAGACCGCATTAGACACTTGATATTACTTTATAACCATGTTGCTAATGGAGATATTTATTATAAGACCGCATTAGATACTTGATATTACTTTATAGCCATGTTGCTAATGGAGATATTTATTATGAGATCGCATTAGACACATGATATTACTTTATAGCCATGTTGCTAATGGAGATATTTATTATGAGACCACATTAGACACTTGATATTATGCTGTTAAAAAAAAGAAACGCATAGCTATCCGAGGGCGCGTTTTTATGAGTTTGTAAGTAAAATTTTGTGCTAGGGTATATAAAAACCAGCCTCAAATGTTCTTTACAGTGTCAAATGCACGTGTTGACCTGAATTGAATTCGTTTTTGTAATCGTTACAACGCAGTGGTCAATAGTGTTTATGACGCAATTTTTGACCACAGCTCATGTTGCGCGCACGTGAAAGCAACAAAATTTGGGGTGATCACTATTCACTGACTACGCAACTGAAACCCTATAAAAGGACAACGCTACACACAAAAAATTCAGTTCATTTTCAAGCAGACATTTATGGCGTCTCTATCGATAAATTTAAGGAACATTGCTATTGGCCGACTGCATGCAGGCGAAAGTCAAAGTCAGGTTGCCAGGCATCTAAATGTGCATCAGAGTACCATCAGTCGACTTTGGCACCAGTTCCAAGCCACTGGCTCAGTTGAAGACCGGCATCGCAGTGGACGACCCAGAGTGACAACAGCAGCGGAGGATCGCTTTATTCGGCTTCGTCACCCCAGAGACAGGTTTACAACAGCTTCCTCAACTGCCCAGTCATTGCCTGCAGGACGTCATGTGTCTGATCAAACTGTCCGGAATAGACTGCATGATGCTGGACTTTGGGCACAACGACCTCACCGAGGACCTGTCCTTATGCGCCGCCATTGCCAAAATCGACTTCTATGGCCAACCAGCATCATCCCTGGGCAGCTGACAATCAATGGAGACATGTCTGGTTTAGTGACGAATCTTTCTTTTTGTTGCAGCGTCATGATAGATGGCGTAGGGTCTACCGTAGGCGAAATGAACGTTTTGCCCAAAATTGCGTTGATGAAGCTCCACTGCATGGTGGTGGAGGTGCAATGATGTGGGGAATGATCAGTTACAACGGAAGGAGTCAATTGGTGCACATTGAAGGAGGCTTGAATGCGCAACGATATGTCAATGAAATTCTTCGACCCCATGTCCTTCCACTTTTGGCTGCCCAAAGGTCTGTGTTTCAACAGGACAACGCCAGACCCCATTGTGCATGGTTGACCATGCAGTTCCTGACTGCCAACAACATTCTCACCCTTCCCTGGCCATCCCTGTCTCCAGACATGAGTTCGATTGAGCACCTGTGGGATGAGCTGCATAGATGTGTTTGTCGCGGAGACGTTGCTCCAGCCAATCATCGTGATCTGTTCCAGGCACTCCAGGAAGAGTGGGCAGCCATCCCACAGGCCCACATCAGACGTCTGATCGCATCCATGCCCAGTAGATGCCAGTCACTGATCGATGCAAGAGGAGGCCACAGGTGTGGAAGACGGGGACAACACCATCAGAGTGGAAGAGGGGAATAATTGTCAGGTTGCCCGGGAGGGGAGATCTTGCGGACTGCAATGGTTGGAGAGGAGTCGCTCTTCTCTCAGTTCCCAGCAAAGTACTGGGCAGGATAATTATCCAGAGAATTTCAGGGGCAGTGGACTACGGGCTGAGGAGAGAGCGGGCGGGATTTGGAGAGAACAGAGGATGTGTAGACCATATATTCACTCTCGGGAACATTATAGGGCAGTGCTCAGAATGGCAAAGACAGCTTTACATAAATTTTGTTGATTTTGAGAGGGCTTTTGACAGCATACATGGGGACAGTTTGTGGAAAATGCTGAGGGCTTGTGGAATTCCGGGCTGCGTGGTGTCAATCGTAGAAAGCCTCTGTGCCAGCTTTACGTGTAGTGTTGGGCAGAGCAACCTAACCTTCGAGGTGAAGACAGGAGTACGACAGGGATGCCCCTTATCAACCACTCTATTTTTAACAGTCATAGACTGGGTGATGCGCCAGACAACAGAGGGCAGTCCAGGGGGAGTGGGATGGACTGCGTTTTCTGCATTGGAGGATCTGGGGTGTGCAGATGGCGTTGCACTGCTGGCGCATTCACATCAGCACATCCGGGGAGAAACGGATGGACTTAATGAAATTGGCCAGCGGGTGGGCTTGGGCGTCAATTTGAAGAAGTCTGGGGTCATGGCGCTCGGTGTGAGCAACCCTGGGCCCGTATCGGTAGGGAATCGGCGGCTGGTGCAGACAGATGCCTTCGCATGCCTAGGGGGCGTGGTGACACCCGACGGTGGGGCAGGCGGGGGCATCGGCGTC
Source organism: Oreohelix idahoensis (assembly GCA_024509875.1). Taxonomy (NCBI): domain Eukaryota; kingdom Metazoa; phylum Mollusca; class Gastropoda; order Stylommatophora; family Oreohelicidae; genus Oreohelix; species Oreohelix idahoensis. The sequence goes on from JAMPIV010002930.1 coordinate 144,849, forward strand.
AGAATGGGTGGGGCAAGAGCGGCCTTCTTTGGCCTAGATAGCGTCTGGAGGTCCTCCCGGTGCAGCACAGGCACAGAATTGGGATTGTACCAGAGTTGCGTGCTTTCTGTGCTTCTCTGTGGTGCGGAGTGCTGGAGAGTCACAGAGAAGGAAATGTCAAAATTGTCCTCTTTTCACACAACATGCCTAAGAAAAATTCACCGCATCTTTTGGCCGAATGCTATCGCCGACCGGGATCTGCTTGCTCGTAGCGGGCAAGAGGACATGCACACCATCATGGCTGGCAGACGCTGGAGCTGGGTTGGTCGTGTCCTCAGAAGAGACCCCGGTGCCGTCACGGGAGCAGCTATGTTTTGGACCCCTGGGGGAGGGCGAAAGAGAGGCCGACCGGAGACAACTTGGCGGAGGGCTGTGGAGGCTGGGATGCGGGGGGTGAACCAGAGTTGTGGCACTGTACGAAGGATGGCCACCGACCGTGCAAAGTGGAATCAATTTGTTGTTGCCCTACAAGACGCCACTAGGCGTGATGGCCACTGACTGCTTTGACGGTCGGTGGTTAAGGATCGAAGAAGAAGATGATCATGATAGGGAAATTGGAATGACTTGGGCATAGCTGAAAAAGACAGCCCAGAATAGAAATCGATGGAGAGCAACTGTTTCTGCCCTATGTTCCACAGGGAGCAAAATGGAATGATGATGATGGTGATCAACAGATCATCAAGACCAGTTACCATACATGTCAACAACATCAAGTTTAAACAGGTTGCAGAGTTCAAATACCTAAGAACAGCTTTGACAGAAAATGGAAGACTTGACACAGAAATGGAAACAAGATTAAAAAAGCCAGTGCAGTGACTTACTAACTGTCATCACCACTCAAAAATCTGAATGTCAATATGGAAACTAAATGACAGTTTTAAATAGTATATTCATACCTGCTCTTTGATATCAGTGTCAAAGATTGTCACTAACCAAAGCACAGGAGAGGAACACTGCATCCTGTGAGGTGAGATGCTAAAGAAAAGCCATTAATGTTACCAAGAGAGACAGAATGAGAAATGGTGACATCAGAAAAATTTTAGTTACTACATCCTTCATCAAGTACATAGAGAGGCCATCTTATGACAATGGAACCTGATAACGTCTATGCACCTACAACAGTAAAAGATCTGGTTTCAGAGCACAGGGAAGACCAAAAGGCAGATGGATAGACAACATCACAGACAATTTACAACTAGACAGACTCACTGCAACCAATGCAACACACTTGGCTCAAGAACATAAATTTCAGCTGCCCGCTATACTTTGCGGCACGAGTGGAACGAAAAATAAAGTAAGTAAGTATTACATCTCATATTTATGCATGCAGGCATATCTGGAGTCATCCACCAGCTATGCACAATGCTACAATATACATATGTGGAAGTGAACCTGTGTCTGTGAAGCTAATTACACCCTCATTGACTCTTGAAATCCTCCACACACTTTCAGGGATTCTCCCTGTAGTGAAACTTGTTGAGAACCCAGCATTGACACTAAGGTTGGAGAAGTCACTTGAGCCCCCAGAAGTGATTATTTGGCTTTGACCTGGTTGACTGCGTGCAGGAGGATCTCACTATGGACCCAGTGATAGGCAGGGGGAGCTAAGAAGTGGTTCTGTGCAGGACGTAACTACCCCTTGGGAGAGCTCACAACCAGAGCACAGTATTTTAGCTCTACATAGTTGGAGAGCCCCCTTGGATGTGGGGAATGCACAGCATGCCACAAGCTTCTTACTCCTAGTTTGAGACCAGATGTGACGATCCATTAAATGCCAGCCAAGCTGGAGAAACTGGAGCTCATGACTTCAACTTCAGCCTCATTTTGGAATGGTAGAAAAGCCACAGGAAAAGCCTAGATGTACAGTGTAGATAATACCAAGGAGTCTTCAACTTGGTACTGGCTGCAAAAAAGCAAGAAGCTCAGCAGCCCTAGTTAAACAACAACATCTCATATTTAATACAGAATTTTATTTTGTGTATTGTATGCTGTTTCTTGCAGGTCTTGCTTGTGAATGATGATTACAATGTCCGACAGTTGCTTGAGAAGGTAGACTCTGTTCTGAGTCTTATAAGAACTGTGGAAAGAGTAAGAGAAAAGTCTGACCTCATTTCTACATTCAAGGTAAAAATCTACTGCAGTTTTTACTTCCAAATTCATGAAATTCTTCGTATTCACATCATACTCTTTATTTTCTATTCATCTCTGTTCTCATTTTTCTACCTTCCCAGTTTAACAAATTTACTAGAATGTGTGCTGTGTTAATCTAATCATCTGTATTTTCTATTCATCTGTCGCATGAATAAGTGCTGTATAAATATTACAGCTAATAAGTGTGTGCAGCGTTTAGAGAAGCATACATAAATGAAAGTAGTAAACGCTGCACCACACTGCAACTAGAGTCCTATAAACAAGGCTCGCTCTATAATGAGAGAGGTCACACTCGAAACAATCTTAGAGACACCATATATAAAGAACAACTCTTATAAGGTTTGGCAATCTCAATATATATATTTGACAATCCGACAGATATCAGCATACAAATACAATGGGAACAGTGCGAATGCATAAAACCAAAATAACTGGGTAACAATACCTAAATGACATCATCAAAGTATCCTGCTAAGTTCACAAAATCAACATGGCGCACAACTCACTACTGGCACTGAAATATAGTGGAGATCAACAGAGACGCTGCGTCAAAAAGACTCACTGACTTGCAGAAGAAATCATGCTATACGGTCTCAAATATCACCAGCATCACGCTGGGTAAAACTTAGCAGGTATAAGCCAGACAGAGAAGATCCTCCATCCTCTTCTTCATATACATCTTCCATCAACGGCAATCTTGCTGGTCTCTCCCAACACACTGTCCGGTTGAACTATCTTCACGCAATCCTTTTGCGCAGCTCTCAGTCACATGACTGGCTATCTTTAGTTTAACTCCCAGACTTCATGTTATACACATGCCATCGTCAACAATGACAATCACTCACCCCCTAATATCTATACATGCTGCCTCTGAGGCACAAGTGAGTCACAGTTGTAAAACACTCTGTGACACATCTGTGTTCTTGTTTTTCTACCTTCAACTCTCTTCCCAGTTTAAAAATTTACCAGAATGTATGCTCTGTTGGACTGTGTTAGAATTTTTATAACATGATACTATTATTCTTTCTTGCTTAACATCTAAGCATATTTAGTGTACTTTAAGTGATGATGGGCTGCATGATTTATCTGCTGTTTGTCATTTTAAGTGTTCTGTGATTTACAGGGTCAATTGTCACTATTATTCTTAATTATCATAAATGAAATGAACATCTGGGCTTGTTCTCCATGTGCAAATGAATGGAACAAAGCAGTGTTTAATGAGTGGTTGAGTATGCTGTTATCCAGCAGTAAAACTTTAAAAAAGTGTGAAATCAAAAGTGATATAAAGTGATTTTAATACTGTGTTTATATGTAGAAATCAAAAGTGATCAAGTCCTATACCTCTCTTACTCTGTTGATTTGAAAAGAGGGACTACCTTGTAATGCTATCATCGGGTTTCCTCAATGTGTGTCATATCCATCACCATCTCTTGTTCCACTGGCACTTGTCTGGTTCTTGTCATCAATTTCACACATTGATGATGTCACACCATTGAAATCCTTCTGTTCTATGCCAGCGCCCATTTATGCAAGTCTGTAGCTTTATGGTTGTTGTTCTTTACGTTTCAGAGCTATACGGTAGGCCTGACTTAACATTTGAGTTGAAGATTCTTATTTTTGTGTTCGACTTTATTTCTCTAAAGTACGCAATAGTTAATAAGTTATTTTATCTTGGATAAAAATATTTTTCCCCTTAATCCAGTCATCCGAACCACCTTTGTGACAAATTAATTAGGATTATCAGCATTCTACTGTGTTGTATTAGTCTTTTTGTGTGGCTTGGATACATGTCTTCTTCTTGGATCCGTGGCCCCTGACTGACAAAGTAGTCAGTGGCCATCAGGCTAGTAGTGTCTTGTAAAGCAGCAAGAAACTGTCCCCATTTTGCTTGGTCAGTGGCCATCCTTCGTGCTATGTCCCAACTCTGGTTCATGCTTTGCATCTCAGCCTCCATTGTTCTCCGCCAGGTTGACTTTGGTCTGCCTCTCTTTCACTGTCCTTCGTCCATAGCATAGCAGTTCTGGCGATGGTGTATTAGATACATATAGGATAACTAAAATTACAACCTGTGAAAGTAGTGGAAAGAACTAGACAACAACCTGCAGAACACGCAATGAAGAGTAGATTTTTGAGGTGGCGCACAGAGAGGAAGTCATCAGCTAATTTCACAAGGCAGAGCTGGTTCATGACATCTCCATTGTAGAAGAAATAGAAGTCCCCCAAAATGCATAGAGAAGAAAACCAGGATTGGTAAGGACGACAGGCCATGGTTATCATGAAAGGAACTAATGATCTGATCAAGTGCCATCTTCAGGTTGAAGATTGGCTGCAGCGGATCTCTAACATCTTTTGCCATCTTGTCTTGATGGTACATTGTCACAGAAAATTTTCTGTCCATCTCTTAACGTTACCTTTCCACTTATAGCACTGTCATCTTCTCGCACGTTTGCCTTCAACTTTTCCTTCCATTATGGTTTTAAGCAAGGTTGTTTTTGTTTTAGATGTCCAAAATATTTTTCTGTTTGATTTTAATCTCATTCATTTCTCTTTTCATTCCTAGCTCTTATATCATTTGTTAATTTGTTTTTTTCTAGTTCCACACATTCTTTGTTGTAGATACATTACTATTTTCAAGATATATACATGGTAAGGCCCTCATTGCTTCAGTGGTGGCCAATCGTTATTCTTTTCTGTGTCCCGATACAGGTCTGGTGTGTCACATACTTTTCTGTTTCGATTTGTGAAGCATTGATCTTTGTGCCCTAGGGATTCCCTTGAGTAGGATTTCTACTACTTCACTCATGTTGTTAGTCAGTCAGTGGATTTATGTCGCTGTCTTTTTTAAGAAATAATTTTAAAATACTTCCTTTATTTATCTTCTCATTCACAGGCTATCACATTTGCAGTTCTGGCATTGAAGGTGGAGTTAGGAAAACGCTGTCAGAACCTCTGCAGTAAATCATGCAGAGATGAAATAATGATCTGGGTTGGTGTGTTGCAGAACAGCATTCCCAGCCTGAGCAAGGCTTCACAGACTTATCTCAAGTATAAGACCAGTGTGTCAGCTATGGTAAGTCATCTGTGCCATTACTTCTGTGTTATCATTCATCATCACCCTTCAGGTAATTGAAGAAGAAGGGAAATGGCATGACAAGGTGACCGACATGGAACTAATGACAAGAACCAGACAAGTACTAGTGGAACAAGAGATGAGAAGAAGAAGTGAAATGGCATGACAAGGTGACCAACATGGAACTAATGACAAGAACCAGACAAGTACTAGTGGAACAAGAGATGAGAAGAAGAAGCGAAATGGCATGACAAGGTGACCAACATGGAACTAATGACAAGAACCAGACAAGTACCAGTGGAACAAGAGATGAGAAGAAGAAGACTGGTGGTGGAGTGGACCCACATTGAGGTAATCTGTTGATAGCATTACCACGTAGTCCTTGTTCTATAATTCCTAGGGTATGAGAAGTAGAGGTAGACCAGAGAACCATACGGAGAAGAGAACTGGAGACAGAAATAACAATGACGAAGACATGGACAGACCTTGAGCAGATGGCACGTAACAGGAAGACTTGACATGGGCTTGTTGAAGGCTTATGCTCCTTGGGGAGCAATACCAACACATGGACAGTTTTCCCGTTTCTGTTTGTGCCTTCTTGACTGCATGTATTATTTACCTCCTAAGGTCTGATGTGTCTTTGTATTTTGTGATGTTGGGTTTCAAAGATATTCTCAGCTCCATAGCCATATCTTACCATCACTGATCTAGACATACACGTTTTTTTAACCATGCCTCAGATGTTCTGTCTGTGCTTTTAGCCTGAGTTATTTTATGTTTAATTTATTGTGCACATTGACAGTTTCTTTCATTGATAGTGTGGCAGATTATTAATGGTCAAAGAGAAGTAACTGGGTTTACTAGTGAATAATAATAAATGAGTAGTTGGGGATTTGCATAAGGAAGGGCAAGGATATATATATATCACGTGGTACAAGTTTGGGTAGGTCTATAAATAAGGGTAGACCACATGCCTCCAATCTCTTTCACGCCATGTAACTCGTTAGACAACAGCACAGAGGTGCTCAGCAACATTTTCGACATATGGTAGATTTCAGGTCTGCAGTGTGCGAGACTATCAAGTTACAGTGAGAGCAAGATGCTTGATGCCATGAGCATTGTAAAGTGATCAGCCTTGTACAGAGAGAGAAATGTTGGTTTGTAGAAAGCGTATATTAGAATGTGTAGCAATGCAGAGAAAACCAGTTAGATTGTGAACAGATGAGGCCATGTGCTGTGGGCACAAGACATTTTCTTGTAATAACTGTTTGCAGTTGAGATTAAAAGTACAGTATATGCTCAGGAAAAATTAACATAACCTGGAGGTTGTCTGGTAAATTACATCATAACCTGAAATCACATATACAAATCCAGAATAAAGATGTCCTGTAATATTTTAGCAGACAGAAGAACCACGTGTCAAGATTTGCCAATAGAAGATAAGCTTAACTTCCATGACCAACGAGAACACTATAATGCAGAGGTTTTCAAACTGTGCATCGCGGCTCCCAGGGGTGTCGAAGCCCTCGGCTAAGGGCGTCGCGGTGGCTTTGGAAAAGTGTTGGGCTCGATATTATGAGCCAGGGTCCATCAATAAATATAGATCTTCGTAGGACGACATGTTTGCGCCAAGGTATTATTACATGTACCAATACGTGTCATTAGGTACTAGAAGTTATTGACTAATGCACCATAAAACTCCAGAGCAGGTCTATGTTACGAACAGCTGATCACTAATAAAAATATGCACATTCAGAAGTCATTAATATCTTTTTGGGTACAATTGCTTATATATAATATATAGTATAGAACGAACGAACGAACGAACTTTATTTTCGAAGGGTAAAGAATTGGGCGCGCAGGCCCGTCTAACATTCTGCCCTTCCACTCTCATTAATCTTGCATACTATATCCTTTCATTCCCACATGATGCTTTAAGCATTAATTTAAAGGCATGCAACATTATAAAGTTACCATAACAGCATTCATTTACAGTATGCAAGCATAATAATAAAAAAATGAGTAGGGTTTTTTTTTTGAAACAAACAAGCTAGTAAATGGGGGAAAAAAGTAATAATAAAATAAAATAAATAAAACAATAAATAAAAATAAATAAATTCTGTATACCGACACTCACTCATGCGGTCAATCCGTCTACAATTAATCTGTATTTTTGGTATGCGGGTACATTCTCACGACTCACATTTCTAAAGTACAGTATTATGTGGGTACATTCACACATACATTACATTATATAATAATATTTTAAAGTGAATATAATAATGATATTACATGGATATAAAACAAATTATTCACACACAAAAATGAGCGGAAGAGGAAAAGAAATGTTGACCTATGGATGAGATGTTGACAGGCAAATACTGTTTCTATGGGGGTAGATAATCAGTGTTGAGGACGTGTTTGAAAAGTGCTTTGTTAAAAGAATATTGTGTAGGTTGGCTTTTTAGGTGGTGTGGAAGGCTGTTCCATAAGTAGGCACCAGAGTAGGCTAGACTCTTTTTGAACAGGTCGATCCTAGGTTTGGGCAGACGTAACTGATGTAATCGTTGTCCCTCCCTTCTACTGGTTTGAAACAATGATCTTAGGTACGACGGGGCATTGTTAGATAGAATTGTGTGAGTCAGCTTGGCTTTGTTGTAGAGAAGACGTTTTTTTAGCGACAGTATTTTGGGTTCTTTTCCTGTCCTTGTGTGTGGTGTCGTGCGATTATCGGTGATCAGACGCACTGCTCTCTTTTGCAGGGAGTGCAGTCTCTTCGAGGTGGAAGCAGGGCAGCAATCCCATAGTGTAGAGCAGTAATCTAGATGTGTCTGTATATGTGAGGTGTAGAACAATAGTCTAGTGTCTGCGTCTAAGAAGTGTTTTATTTTGGCTAGCTGGTACGTCTTTTGTGCTATGTGTTTGGTTAAATTCCGTACATGGGAGTTCCACGTTAAGTGCTGGTCAATCGTGATCCCCAGAACTTTGTGTTCTGTTACATGTTCAATTTGTATTGATTCTGCGTGTAGCTGTAGCGATCTTTTGGTGCAGCTTAGGAGTTTCTGTCTGGTGGTAATCAACATAGATTTCGTTTTTGTTGTGTTTACTGGCATACGATTCATATTACTCCATTTTGTTAGATTGTCTACATCGCTTTGAAGAGTCATTTCAAGTGCCACGCAGTCATTGTCACTAGTGTAGATAGTACAATCATCTGCAAAGAGGTCACAAGTTGAATATTTTAGATGTAGTGGCAGGTCGTTGATGAACATTGCGAAGAGTAGGGGCCCAAGAATAGAGCCCTGTGGTACTCCTGTAACTACCTTCGAGAAATCTGATGCCGAGTTGTTGTGAAGCACTAACTGTTGTTGATCTGCCAGGAATGATTTGATGATGTTTAGTGGATTAGAGCCTATTCTGAGGGTTTCCAACTTTTGAACCAAGATAGTGTGGTCAATCATGTCAAATGCTTTCTTGAAGTCGACAAAAACAGCACCACATAATTTTCCATCATTTATGTTCGACAGCCAGTTGTCTGCCATTTTGGTGAGCGCTGTGTGACAGGAATGTTTGGGTCTGAAACCTGACTGGCTATCAATGAGCAGTTTGTTTGTTGTTAAGTGTAGAAATGTGGTGTTGTAAATGTGTTTCTCTAGTGGTTTTGAAAGAGATGATAGAAGGGATATTGGTCTGTAGCTGTTGGGATCGCTATGTGAGCCAGATTTATAGAGGGGGTACACTTTGGCAGATTTAAATGCTGTGGGGAAGTAGTTGTGTGCAATACATTGGTTGTACACATAGGTTAAGGAGTCGCAAATGATAGGCGCAGCGTAACGTAGAATCTTATTGCTGATACCATCAAGCCCAGATGAATTGTTGTTTTTTAATGCCAAGATATATTTGAGAACTTCATGTACTGTTAGAAAAGGAATATGTCTTAGATCTGTTGTGGTGTGTTCAGTGTTGCAGAAGGCTGTCAATTTACTAATATCGCAGTCCATTGGCTTTAGTGTCGACTTGAGAAGGCTAATTTCTGTTTTGAAGTGGTTGCTAAAATGAGTTGCCGTGAGGGAGCAGCTTTTTGGTAAAGAGTTTAGTGACTTTGATTTGTGTGTTAGTGTTCTAATGGCTGCCCAGACTTCTTTGCTGTTTGCTTTGTCTTGAATCATCTTTCTGAAATGTAGTTTCTTTTCCTGACGAATGAGATATTGTACTTTGTTTCTAAGCATCCGATACCTGCTGAAATCTTTGAGCTTATGTGCTTTGTCCCGCTCTCTCATTGTTGATAGTATTTCGTTGGTTATCCATGGGGTCTTTCTGATGTTTTTGACCCGAACCTGCTTTATAGGAACATGTTTGTCGAATACGTTGTTGAAAGTTTGTGTCCAGTATGTTATGGCTTCTTCTGGATGCGGAAGTTGGTACACGTATGAGAGAGGGGATATTTGTAGGTCTTGTAGGAATAACTGAATGTTAAAGTTTTTGAAATTCCTGTAATGGACTGTGATGTGTTCCGTTTTAGGTGCTTTAAACCCCTTTCTCGTCCAGGTACAGCAAATAGGATAGTGGTCACTTAATGATGTCTGTGGGACTATGCATTCTATAATGTTTTCTGGGCAGGTCGTATAGATATGGTCAATTAGTGTAGATGATGAGTCTGTTACTCTCGTGGGTTGATTGATTAACTGTATGAGGTTGTATGAGATGGTGATATCATTCCACGTGTTGTTCGGTTTGTGAAGATCAATATTGAAATCCCCCAGTAGAATAATTTCCTTCGAAGAAGCCCAAACGTTGTCCATCATTCGTGAGAATATGTCAAACCATACAGCAGAAGAGCTAGGGTTTCGGTACAGGTAACCAATTAGAACGGGGGTCAGGTTGGGGAATTTTATTTCCAGCCATAAACATTCAATGCCAGTATGTTCTAGATCATCACGGCGTCTGTACTGAAGAGATGTTGAGATGTATATGACTAGCCCTGTTTCATGTTGTCTGTTAGGATCCCTGCGAATGGTGGTGAATCCATTAATCCTAATTTCGTCATCTGTAACTTTGTCATTGAGACGGGTTTCAGAAAAACCAAATATGTGGAAGTTTTGTTGGAGGGAGGTGGAGACTTCAGAAAGCTTACCTAGCAGGTGGTAAATGTTTAAATGACCAATTTTAAGTCCTGATAGTTTAAGCCATGAATTAGTGGTATTGCCTATATTTTGATTAGAGTTTTTGCACTCGGACATGATAATAGTCAATAGGAAAGAAATAATGAGGGGAGTAGGAATGAGTAAGAAGCAATAAAATTGGTACACAATGGTTTATACAAAATTGTAGACAAGTAATAAAATATGCACTGCTAGAGTCCGTGGACACTGTTTACAGTATCTTAATCTCTGCAAAAAGTGTGGTTTTTATCTTAAAATACAGTCTGTTCCGAACAAAAAGGAATATTTTTACTTCAACCACAGTCAATGTAGAGAATTAATCCTCCCGGGACAGTTAAAGGTCCACGCTGTGACTTAGTTAGTTAGTTTTGTGAGGATTTCCTAATTTTCCTCAATATGAAAAAACGAAGGTGCAGATGTATAAAAGATGTAAAAGAGAATGGTGAGCGTAGGAATGAGAGGAATAAGCACAGAGATAATAATAATAAGAAAACAATAGTATTAATACGATAGAGTTATTACTAAATCGGAAACAAATTTAGATACGCCCTGCTCTGACGAACAGAAAGAAATGTTTAAAAAGACAATGTAATAAAAAAAAATAAAAAAATTATTAACATCCAAAAGTGACAGTTAAAAGTTCAACGCTGATACTCAGCTATTTCTTTTATCTCAGGACAAAGGTCACTAAAGTGCTTCCGAAGAGAACGCGTCAGGTCGAATGTTACACTGCAAACTTGTTTTTAAAAAAAACAGTTTTAAGTTGCTTGGTTTTAATCTTGTTCTGTAGAGCCGTTTATAGACATCTGAAGAGCCTGCATTAATATTTCTGGACTATATTGAGTCAGTTGCCGTAAAACGGATGAATTGTGAGAATTCCGTTCTGTGCGGGTGGAGACGGGGTGAGAAAACTCCCATTTTCTTGCTGTAGTTCCTGCTTTGCGATTAAGTGAATGGGTGTTACTTGTAGTCCAATCTGTCCATCTGTCCAGTGGTGTCTGTTGTGCAGTTAGCAGCTGGCTGGACTGTTGTGTGGGTAGTGGCGGATACATTTGGTCATAAAGGTTAGCGTGGGAGGTGGGCTTAAATGTAGCTTTTCTAGATACTTGCTTGTCAGCTGAGGACGGTGATTGATGGTTATGAGCTGTTGTGCCTGGGTTTACTAAGTTAAGTGTATAATTTGTGTCCCTGGTGAATGAATGTGTGTATTACTGGTGTGTCCTCTGAGGAAACTTTAAATTTTTGGCTAGGTAGCTGGTCCCTAGTTTAGAAGTGTGTACCTGATCTCTGTATAGCAGTTTTTTTGGCGCACCTGACTTAGATATGAAAAAGGGTGTGTTGTTTATGAAAGACGTGTTATGCTTTGAACAAAAAGTGTAAAGCACCTTGTTGTTGATATCCACAGTTTGGCGTGCTTTACCATAGCTGGGTGGAATAATTGACGAAATATATGTGGATGTGTTGGGAAATTTTTGTTTTATGGTGTCAATCATTCTGGAGATGTCTGATAGGTTAAGAGTGTGTCCATTTGTGCTGTCATTTATCCCTACGTGTATTGTTGTTTTCTTTATGTTGGTGTTTGTGTTGAGACGGCTTATTTCATTGATAACTTCTACTATTCCGGCTCCAGGTAATGGTATAACAGTGACTAGTTCCCCTGGTGTTGTTGACATTCGATCGCTGTGAATGCCATTTAGCAATGAGTCTCCTATAATAATGTTGGTTGTGTTGTGAGGAATGTGACGATTAGGATGTGGCTGTGGTCGAGTACGACGGCGTTGTTGGTGCCATTGCTCGTTGTCTTGCAGTAGGTGGTCAGCAGAATCTTGTGTCAAGTGACATTGGAGTTTACGTGCCCTGTCATCTTCTTCTGAGGTTGCTGTTTCGGAATCTGCTTGTGTAGATAGGATTGATGGATTTCCAAATCGATTGCTAATTTTTACTTCAATTGGGAATGTTTTATTTGGTCCTAATCTTCTTCCTACACTGCTGCTAATGTCCTTTTGGCTTTTAACATTATGATGCTGTCCTGGGCATGCTTTGTTTTGAGGAATGAGTGTTGGAGAAGGGGTGGGTAAGTTAAGTGGTGTAACTGGAGATTCATGATGAATTGCTTCTCGTGGGCTGTCAATCACCTCCCCATTTTCTTTTTTCTTATTACTTGAAATAGGTTGGTGGTTTAGGTGATGAACCAACCTTGTGTTTTCTCTGCGGAGAGTCATAACTTCATGTCTCAGTGTTTCAAGCTCTGTTTTCAGTGAGCTTTCTATATCCTGCTTGAATTTTTCAATGACGTTTTTCAGAGAACTTTCAATTATAGTTTCCAGCTCCTGACAGAAGTGTTTCTCTGTTCGTTGGCTTAGTTGTTCCATAACACACTCATTTGCTAATAGATATTTTGTGGAGCATGAGTAGACATCTGCGCTATTGACAGGCACTTTTGTTTGGAAAGTAGCTGTATCTGGGAGGCATGATGGGCTGGTGTCGTTCATATTGGATGGGTTATCTGAAGAATTGGGGAATACATCACTCAAAGTGTGGTTTACACTGACTTGGAAAGTAGCTGTATCTGGGAGGCAGGATGGGTTGGTCTCGTTCATATTGGGTGGGTTATCTGAAGAAGTGATGAATGCATTTTTCAAAGTGTGGTTTACGCTGACTTCAGTGGGTTGGTTGATGTGAACTTCTAGATAATTTATTGTGGGCTTTTGAGCTGTCGGTCCATTAGAGGTGGGTCCTGTTGGATCAAATATGGGTGGTGTTGGATCGAAAGTGGGTGTTGTTGGATCACACGTTGGTGGTGTTAGATCAGGGGTAAAGGTGGGTCCTGTTGGATCAAATATGGGTGGTGTTGGATCACAGGTTGGTGGTATTAGATCAGGGGTAAAGGTGGGTCCTGTTGGATCAAATATGGGTGGTGTTGGATCAAAAGTGGGTGGTGTTGGATCACAGGTTGGTGGTGTTAGATCAGGGGTAAAGGTGGGTCCTGATGGATCAAATATGGGTGGTGTTGGATCGAAAGTGGGTGGTGTTGGATCACAGGTTGGTGGTGGTAGATCAGGGGTAGGAGGACTGGCTTCAATGGTTAGCTGAGATTTTGCGTTGGTAGACTCGTCTCCTATCATTGTTGGAGAAGAAGTAGGATCAGTTACAATCATGGTTTTATCTAGAGCTGATCTTTGGAGGTGAGAAAATTCGATGTCCAACCATGTCTGTACGCACTCTGTCGTTCCTTGTGTTAAAATCTTATTTTTTGTGTGATACAGATGTATTGTGAGGAGGTCCGTGCTTATTTTATCCTCAACAATAGCGTTTAGTTGATCGCTCCGGGTTTCAATGGAACAGCTTTTGTAGTATTCTAGACAAGTGTGTTTGAAAATTTCGTAATGTTGACTGTTACGGAATTCAACAGAGCAACATTGACCCTTGTTCGTTTGTTTGATGATCAGATGTGGAGGGTTGGTCCAGGCGTGAAGTTTTCTTTGTATGGCTTTTTCTTTGTTAAGGCAGTAGCTCTTAGTGACTGTAGAGGGACGTAATCTTCCATCTCTGGGTGGTTTTACTATCGCTGATACGACGACGCTGTTCTCCTCGCTCGCCATGATCACATTACATGCCTGAGGGCTGACAAGCCCTGTAATTTAACATTGTGTATTGTTCCATAGCCAGAAGGTCACCGTCAAAATTTAGAATGTGTAACAACTGTTGAAGTAGTTTTCGATTTATTGACAAATGGTGGCAGGACACAATACCGTCATTCCATACAGAAAAAACACAATATTAATACGTGAATTTAACACAATTGCAATATAAACAATTTCATTGTATGTCAAACAAAACCGCCAACACAGGGATGTATAAACCATCCATATTAAATGGGAACAACTTAGAATAAAATATCCAAAATGTAGAGCCAAATAAAAACACGTCCGCACATGTGTCCAGGTAGAGAGGAGCCGCGGTGATTTATGCACAGGTCAAGGGAGCCGCGGACCAAAAAAGTTTGAAAACCTCTACTATAATGTATGAAATTATTGTATTTGCAGAAGGAGATACGCCCTGCAGATTTTATGTTTACTTTCATTCCATTCTTGCCCCTTGTAAATATGTTAAATAAACGTTCTGAAGCAGCGCACGACTTGGTGTCAAGTCAGTCAGCCAATCTAGCTACATTCTATAATGTCTGTCATGTGAATTCATCATCATCATCATCATCCACGTCAAGAGACAAAGAACCTGCCACTATCAATCTTATATCACGAGCCAGTAAGTTTAATGTGCGGCCAACCTTCACCAAGGGGCTGAGCAGTCAGATCTGCAACAATAGCTTGTTTTTACCTTCAGTCAATCAATCAGCACCCTTCAGCTCCCCAAGGAGCACAGGCCTTCAATAAACACATGCTGAGTCCCGTCTCGTGCGGCGCCTTTTGCAAAAGGACGTTCCATGTCTTTCTGATCATTTTCATTTCTGTCTCCATTTCTCATCACCATGTGTTCTTCAGTCTGCCTTTGCTTCTGTTACCCTGGGGAGTCAAGAACAAGGACTGCCTGGTAAATGCTATCAACAGGTTTCCTCAGTGTGTGACCAATCCATTGCCAGCCTCTTTACCTTGCCATGACATCAATTTTTTGGCAGTTGTCAGAACATTGCCATTAATCACCCCCCCCTTCCCTTGTTTTATTTCCAGCCTTGCTTTCACTTTGTCATTATGTTAGTTGATATTGATGTTTTCACTTTGTCATTATGTTAGTTGATATTGATATTGATATGTATTGAATTGGTTGAATAGTAAAAAAAAAACACATGTAATCTCACTCTTCCCATGCTAGGCCAGCAGAGATTCAGTGATGCACGAAATTGTTGAAGCATGTAAGAAGATAAAGCAGCTGCTGCAGGCAGGTCCTCAAGATAAAGATGAGGATAGTGTCACCAGTTTTGTTACAACAGTGGACAAGGTAAGATTCTAGATTACTAAATGAATCCTAGATTCATGTTAAATTAAATAGACAGTAATCTGCAACATTATGTAAGCATCTCATTTTCTGTTTAACCTATCACAGTTCTGCAATCTTTTTTTCTGAAATTCGAAAAGCTCTGAAAACCAAACATTTTTCCATGCAGCATCACTTGCTTGTACAACGTGACCCAAGCCAGTGTTCAGCGTCAGTGGCATCATATTTCCTTGTCTGTGTTCTCAAATAGCCATGCTAGCACATATACAGTACATCAGATAAGTAGATGTAAGCGCCAGACCACTGTAAATGCATAGTGTGGTCATTTGTGCTTCAACATTGCTATCAGGCACTTGTGCACCTGTGTCTGTCAGATATTTATGTACTTTAAAAATTTTTTTTATTCATTGTAAAAATGTCAAGAAAGAGCTGCAGATATCCCTATGGGTAACAAACGGTGAGAAGAAAAATAGGCCTACCCTTATGGATAACAAATGGTGAGAAGAATACCCTTATGGGTAACTGACGGTGAGAAGAAGAATACCCCTATGGGTAACAAATGATGAGAAGAAAAATACCCTTATGGGTAACAAATGATGAGAAGAAGAATACCCTTATGGGTAACAGTGAGAAGCATATCACTATGGGTAACGGTGAGAAGACTACCCCTATGGGTTACAATTAGAATACCCTTATGGGTAATGGTGAGAAGAATATCCTTATGGGTAACTGACGGTGAGAAGAAGAATACCCCTATGGGTAACAAATGGTGAGAAGAAGAATACCCTTATGTGTAACAGTGAGAAGCATATCACTATGGGTAACGGTGAGAAGACTACCCCTATGGGTTACAATTAGAATACCCTTATGGGTAATGGTGAGAAGAATACCCTTATGGGTAATGGTGAGAATACCCCTATGAGAAACGGTGAGAAGAATACTCAGTGGGTAACAGTGAGAAGAATAATAGGAATTGTCTTTCATTATTGATAGTGCAGAAAGTGGAGTTATTGCAGAAGCTTGATCATGGTGTGTCTGTGTCACATCATACTAAAGAATATAGTGTGTCTGTGTCACATCATACTGGAGAATATGGTGTGTCTGTATCACATCATACTGAAGAACATAGTATGTCTGTGTCACATCATACTGGAGAATATGGTGTGTCTGGGTCACATCATTGTGGTGGGTTTAGATGTTAAGAAGAATGGTGTGCGTATAGTTGTACTTAAGTGAGATCAACTGTGAAGGTCTCTGAGGTAAACAATGGACAACTGTGTTACAGAGTACCTTTCTTGTTACCACCCTACTCTAAGTTATATTCTTTATTGACTAGCGTGACTGAAAGCTACATAAAGTGTCTAGGGTATTGTAAGAGTGTTGTTAAAGAATCTCAATACAAAAACATATACAAACATATACTAATTACTATGATAAACTCAACTAACTCCAGCTGTTAAATTTTATATTTAAAATTTCTTTTGTTAAACTTTATTGGTCCTGAGCCTAAAGTTGTTTTGGTCAGGACTTCAGTTCAAATGAGAATCAATTTAGATGGATAGATATATTTACACACATATATATATATAAAGATATTTACATACAACAGACAATATGTCCATAGTACATTGTTACAAATTTTCAAGTTGATGTTAATTACTCTATTTACTACTGGTACTAGAAGGCAGGTTGGGGATTATCATCATCCCAATGTTCTTTTGTTTCACCAGGATTGTTTATGTTAGTCTTTTGGAGGAACGTTTTGGTCTATACAGGAGATTTTTCTTTAATCGTGATAAGTTGTCCCAGGCCAGATATTGCACTTTTCTGGATCCTGGAATCACAGCAGTTGTAGTTGGGTTGGCCAGACACTTCAGTCTCCTCTGGTTTTGAACTTCTCTAATATCAGCAGGTACCAGAGACTCTTAAAAATCGTGCTGAATTTCTCTATCATCGAGTACCAGCACCAGACAAGTGCCAGCAGGAACCCCTGTCAATGCAAGTTATGGTTCTGTCTTAATATCAAACTAATTCCTCCTAATTTACATGTATTTAGATATTATAAATGAAGTATGGAGAGAAGAACAACCACCACAACAATGGAAAGACAGTATTATTGTAAAGTTACCGAAGAAAGGTGATCTATCAGACTGTAATAACTGGCGTGGTATATCTCTATTATCAGTACCTGGAAAATTATTATGTTGCATGATGTTAGAAAGACTTAAATTGCATGCTGACGAAAAGATCAGAGAAGAACAAGCGGGTTTCAGGCCGAAACGATCATGTATTGATCAAATATTCACACTAAGAACAATTATAGAAGAATCAGTGGAAAGGCAATCGCCACTTATTATCACCTTCGTCGATTTTCAAAAAGCCTTTGATAGTCTACACCGCCCATCATTGTGGAAGATACTTACAATCTATGGTTTTCCAACAAAATATGTGAATATAATCAAAGCGCTATATGACAATGCAAGATGTTGTGTTAGAACAAATAAAGGGAATACAGAATGGTTTACAGTAGAAACAGGGGTGAAACAAGGCTGTATTATGTCACCACTACTTTTTGGAATAGCTATTGATTGGGTTATGAGAAACTATACCCACAATGAACAATTGGGTATAAAATGGACAAATGGAAAATTCCTGGGGGACCTGGATTTCGCAGATGATGTAGCATTCTTAAGTTCAACACCAAGACAATCCCAGGAAGCAATAAATAATTTGTGTCATCTCTCGGTTAAAATTGGTCTCCAAATAAATGCCTCTAAAACTAAAGCTATGAACTTTTCTAACGAGACCTTTGATATCATCTTGAACGGGGAAAAACTACAGAAAGTTGAAAGTTTCAATTATTTAGGCAGTAAAATGACTCAGGATGGTGACACAACAAGAGAAATCCATACTAGAATTGCTTTGGCAGCTAGCGCCTTCAATAGATTATCTAACATTTGGAAATTACGATCATTGAATATACATACCAAGCTTCGTCTGTTTAATTCAAATGTTATCTCAGTGTTAACATACGGCTGTGAGAGTTGGAAAATAACAAAATCATTGGAGAACAAGCTGAATACATTCGAGAACAAATGTCTTAGAAAACTCATGAACATCAGTTGGAAAGAATTCAAGACTAATCGACAAATAAGAGAAGACTCTAGGCAGAAATATGTCTCCGACTATATAAGGAAAAGACGATGGTCATATATCGGTCATGTCCTACGAATGCAAAACAACAGAATACCACTACAGGCGCTCACTTGGGTTCCTGAGGGTAAGCGGAAAAAAGGAAGACCAAAAGAAACACTCAGAAGAACAATAATAAGAGAAGGAAGAACGTTGGGCCTAAATAATGTGCAAGAGCTAAGAGGAGTGGCGTCACAACGAACAACCTGGAGAGCACTGGTTTCTGCCTTATGCGCCGTGTTTGGCGCTTAAAGAATTTATTATTATTATTATACATTCAATACAAAAGAACATGGTCAGCTCTCTCTCTGACAACCCTGCTTCTCCACTTTAGTTTGATGGAACAAATTGTACCAGTTTTCTTTTCTCTTCCCTAATGGATGCTACGCCTCTGTCATTCCTGCAGTAATCTTTTCCATGCAATAAGATAGGTGTAATGTTCCTGTATGACCATCATATATATATAGTCCTGTAGTTTTAAACTTCTTAGATAGTCCCTTATATGATGGATCAACATCTAGGCCATGCCTAAGTCTGCCATGGAACCATTTAATTATAATCTTTTACATGGCCTTTTCTTTTTTCACACAACCCTTTTTTAATTAAAAAGTCAATAAAATCAATCTTACCACATATCAAGGAAATATAAACAAGTAACGATGAATTAGGCAATAGAATATGGCACACTTTCATCACTGCCTCTGTTCAGACTGCTTTCTGTTGTTATTTAGTTTAAAAACAAAGCACAAGTCTGCTCATCGCTGCTTGTTCCTCAGAATATTTAGAAAAAATGGCAGCGAGCAGCTTACTATTTCGTTAAAGTAAAAGGCTTTGGCCAATGAGACCAAGCATCTCTTTTCTTGAATGAAACTTTATTTAAAAAAATATCTCAAACCTCTATGTGTTACTATTACCAACTAGATTTGTATATTTAGGTTAGCCAATAATATTTCGGCTTCCTTTAAATTTAATCCAATCCACTTCATCGTACTATCTTAGCCTTTCTTTCACCTAATTTTTTCCCCCAAAAAAATATGCTATCCAATCTAAGCAGACATGACTTGACCTGACAGTTTCTTCGATTCTCTATGTATTATTACCAATATTTGATTATTTAATGGACTATTTAGACAACTAACAACATATTCTTGGTCAGCAAGTCTTCAGGTACACGAATATATGATTTTTATGGGGCTAAGTGGCTTGGTTCAAAATTCTATCTTTTTTTCTATGTTAGTTGTTTATTTTTAAACTACCTCCTGTTCAATTCTTTTTCCATGTACTTTCAAGCTAAATACGAGAGTCTCTCGTAATACACGAGAATTACGTCATTCGCAACAAGAGCTAAGCGTGTTTTCCTGACCGTAGTGTCCACATTTTCTTACGTTTACATCATAATTTGAAAACCGCCTAAGGCAAGGCTAGCAAGTTGGTTTTATTTTTAGAAACAATGTGAGACGTCATTTGCGTTGGTTATCTATCCGTCCCCCTCCCTTCCACAATGTATTCTAGGCAAATACTTCATTGAACTTGGAAAAGTGGTACGTTTGTCTCAAGGACGAATTTGAAAAATAGGGTACCCTTTTTGGTTCGGCCAAAGCGTTATCAAATAATACGCTGAAGGCGTAGGCGACGACTACCATTTTCGCCGAAAATTTGTAGTACTATCCTATCTTTGACTTTATGCACTATACTGTTATATTCTAATTTAGATATTGTATTTAGAAGTTCACCACAATCATACTGAAGAATATGGTGTGTCTGTATGACATCATACTGAAGAATATGGTGTGTCTGTGACATCATACTGGAGAATATGGTGTGTCTGGGTCACATCATACTGAAGAAAATGGTGTGTCTGGGTCACATCACACTGAAGAATATGGTGTGTCTGTGTGACATCATACTGAAGAATATGGTGTGTCTGTGTCACATCATACTGAAGAATATAGTGTGTCTGGGTCACATCATGCTGGAGAATATGGTGTGTCTAGGGCACATCATACTGGAGAATATGGTGTGTCTGTGTGACATCATACTGGAGAATATGGTGTGTCTGTGTCACATCATACTGAAGATTATAGTGTGTCTGTGTCACATCATACTGAAGAATATGGTGTGTCTGTGTCACATAATACTGGACAATATGGTCAGGGACATCTTAGAAACAGGCAACCTTTAAGTTGCTTGGCCTTGTAATGCTATCAGCAGGTTTCCTCAATGTGTGTCCTATCCATCTCCAGTGTCTTCTCTTATTCCATTGGCAGTTGTCAGGTTCTTGTCATCAGTTCCACATTAGTGATCTTGTCATCAGTTCCACATTAGTGATCTTGTCATACTACATCAATCCCTCTGTTTTAAGCAAACTGACCAAAAATGTTGTAAGGAACTGAAAATGTTAAACGTAGCAAATTAAATGTATATATAATATAATAAAATTCAATTTTAAATGTAGCAAACCAAAAGTATCATATTCAAAGGTGCCAAAAAAAAAAAACACATGTTCAAGTAGCTTCAGGAATAGAGTAGTTTCACTAAAGTGGCCCAACATCACAATCCCCCCCCCCCCCCAATGGGGAAACAGGATGAGAATCCAACATTGCACACAAAGCTTGGGGGAATCACTTGATTCCGGCTTTTACCTGGTTGCCTGCATGCAGGAAGATCTGACAGTGAATATATGTGATGGGGAGCTGGGAAGTGGCTCTGTGCAGGATATGGCGATTCATTTGGAAAACCCAGAACCCCAACAATGTTTAACTCTTTGATTCCATAATTATTTTCCACCCTGTGCCATAATTATTTTTTGAAAAATTCTAAACGGTGAAGTGTACTGACTTTAAGTGTAAATTTTATGTTAATCTTTTTCTGTGAACATGTACTTATTATATACCAAACTGTAGGGAAATGGATAGAGAATTGTAATATATAATGTCTTTGGTAGTATTAACACAAGTGTGTTCATTATACTTAAAACATTTTGCATGTAAAATTAAAAACACTAAAAAGTTAACTGTAGAATACGATCTTACCAAAGACAAATTACTGTTGTAGACAATAAAACTTTCTTTTTAGTCTTCAAACGTCAAGTTAATCCATATACAAAGTAAAAAAAAAAAACATGCTTATGGCCACAATTAGTACATTTAGTGTTATTCACACCAGTTTTTCTGTGGTCTTTTGTAAGAAAATATAAATTATGCAATCGTGCATTACGTAATTTTCAAACAAATAAAGAAGAATAACGTCATATAAAAACTTTTTTACTCTTGTTTAATGTTTTAATAGTATCCCTAGCTTCATCTTCTACCAAGAACTAGTGATTAGATGTTACGGTAGGTCTAGTTTTGTTGCTTTTTGATCGGCCAGAATATGACTACGCCTACTCATCAACTAATTCTAGTGTGTCTACTTTTCTGCACAGATTCCATATTTTGACAACAAACTGTGACTACCAAACAATCATCATCAATGTCAGCAATGTTTCAAAGTAGTTTGACACAATTATTTGCTTAGGAGACTTAGAAAATGTAAATATAAAGCGTGACATATTTCTCTAGCAATAACAACGAAAAACGCAAACACGTGAATCTTCACAAAAATTGTGATAATAACATCAAAACACGCACATGTGCTTATTAACTACAGTCAAATTAGTTGTTTAAATAGTAGCAGAAGTCATTCTACAGGTTTTAATATATGAACTGCATTAAATGGACGATTTTTAGGGTTTATTTGTGATAAACTAAAAACCATGCTCTGAGCGTTGCTCTGGCACGGCGCGTTGAATTTTGCAGTGCTCAGAGCGTTGGTCTGGAGTCAAAGAGTTAATATGCCATCCCTTTCCCCATCTACCTTGGAACCAGATTTGAGGATCCTTTAAGGGGAGGAGCTACACTGAAATGCTATTTTCGTTATTAATTGCTGGATTTCAATGAAAATGCACAGACTTAACCTATATCAATACTAGATATGCAAAATGAAGAGTTTGATGGCACTGCACTACTGGTTGCCCTAGAAACGGTTACCATATTGGATTCTATTGTTCTATTTCAATTTGCTAAGGCTTTTTTTATTTATTAAGCTATGAATACCAAATTTGAACACAGCGTTTATCATTATATTTTAAAACTTTTTTATGATGGATTTTTGATAACTTTAATACAAAAGAAGTTGTTGGACTTTGAATATAGTGTCAAAAAATAGTAACAAATGTTGCTAAATTTTACATTACTTTTTGCAATAAATCAAAAGTTTGATCAGATACTAAAAATCCATCACACAAAAAGCTTTAAAAGATTATGGGCAACATATGTGCCAATTCTCATGTCAGTTAATTTATAAGTGTGGAAGTTTTAAGAAAATTAGGATGAGAAAAAGAGATTTTTAGAAAATCGCATTTTTCTCCATAAATAGACTACAATTAAATAAGTATGTAATACTGTCCCTGAAAAATTGCTTACTTGTCATTTAGAACATACTGGCAGAATAGCCAGCTTCCTCTGCAGCTTCCTATCTGGCTTTCTATTGAGATTTGTGCCTAATTTCCTTCCTTATCTTAGTGCAGTTTTCTGCCGTTTTAGAGCTGAGCACGAGACGTTTACGCTTTCTTGCTCCTGCCAGTCGACAAGCCTCTTTTCCACTGTTCAGCCCCAGGACTTTCTTGAAAAATATAGCAGCCTCAAGTCCTTCATTAAATTCAGCAACTGCACTTAGAAGGCAGAATTCCACACGCTTTCGTGAATAGAAGATATGCTTTGGCACTTTATTCCAAATAACTGAATGAAGGCTCTCATTGGAGTTTTGGGTAGCCTTTCTTTCACAGCGACTCAACAGTTTCAGATTTGTCAGCCTGTCATACACTGGTGTCAAATGTCTTTTCAACAGCTTAAAGTCCAGGGGTGTATGTATACGTTTTTGATGCCCAAAAGCATACTCATTCCTAGATAATGCTGCTTTATAGAAACACCAAGAGTCTTGGCCAGTAGGACAAAACTGATGCTGGGGATAATCATCAGTTGAATAGCAATGATGTAGGCTAGCCATAATAGCATTCTTCATATCAGCTGCAGTAGCAGGTTGCCTGATAGCCCTGGAATAATAAATACCAAGCTTTCGGATGGCTGCATCTGTCAGACAGTCACGGCCATGTCCTCCAAGCGTAACTTTTTGCTTGCGGCAATCAGCAACTAAATTACGAAGAGCTGTATGCATTCTTTTTCCTACATGATTGATACACTCTTCTTTGATGATTTCAACATTAGGGCCATATGGTTTAATTTCCATGATCTTATTGAATGCTTTGCTATCACCATCACTTAACATGGTGGTGTAGCGAAATTTGTGTCGTGTCACAGACTGGCTCCATAAAACACTAGCTGCCTCAGCCTCCATCACACCTGAACTTCCTAGAAAGAAGAAGAGGTATGAATTAGTAACACTTAAAATAATGATGTAAGCAAACATTGAACACTTTCCTTTACAATGTAGAAGCAAATGTAGTACAATGGAAGCAAAGCAAACACATGTAAGTAATAAATTATGTTACTAAAACTGATACTTATGGAGAAATAAAAATTACATCAGTTTAAATTTTTAGACAAGGAGAAGGAGAAACCAAAAATAAGATTCAGAAGTAAATACCTTCAAAATTTATATCACATCCTTGCTTCACATGCTCCTCTTTCCATTTGCTGAAGTTTCCCGGGGCTTCCTTCTGGTGCCAAGAACCAGTTGTAGCACATGTCTGACAGTATTTTGAAAGCACATGGGCATCTATAACTGTGGTGAATTTGATGTTAATAGATGTTATCATTCAATATTCCTAGTGTACTGAATGAGGTCAGCTGTGAAGGTCCCTGATTATAACAAATTTTGGGTTGAGTTATCAGAGTACCTTTCTGCTACCACCTTATGACCTCAATCAGACCTATTCTTGACTAGTATGTATGATAGCTACGTATAATGTCTAGGGTTATGCTAATGTGTAATGTAGTGTAAGTAAATTTACTACAAATACATTTAAATTCTATCACATATAGATATAAGACAGGGTCAATACCACAACCACAAACAAACTGACACTCTATTATATATCTTATAGAAGTCTGTGGCTGAAAATTATGTAATATGCTAGATTACAATTTATGTGCCCTGATTCAGAATTTTCTGAGTCAGGACCAACAACAAAATGAAATTTATGGTTTTAATTACATAAATATTAATAACACACTGGATCTTCTGTCCATACAAAGGACTATTATAATCAAATTATATTTAGGTATTTCTCTAAACTGGGTGACACTGGTAACTACTGGTGGGGTGGGGTGTTGTCATCATTCCCCTTCTTTATATTAATATCTTGTGGAAAAGTTATTGAATAATCAAAGATTTTATGTCTCTGTTAATAAAGTCAGTGGATGACCGTTGTAGTGCCGACACATAGGCACTTATCTGTATGTTGATAGTAGATATGATGCTGAAAATTTCCTTTCGTTCACTCGAATGACCAGACTGACACAGTCCCTGGTGTAGTATAGTATAGTAACCGCTTGGTCCAGTAAAGTTTCACTTTCTCTCTCTCAAGTAAATTCACCAGGGTCCAGGTACTACCGTAGCACCAGAACAAAAAACCCTGAAACAAGGTTATGATTCTTTATAACATATCTACAATAACATTCCACAAGTAATACATGGCATAATTCAATAAAAGAAAAGGGTCAGATCTCTCTGACCACCCCATTTCAACCATTTTCCTCTGAGACAACAACTCATACCAGTGCTCCTGTTCTTTTCCCTAATGGCTACAACGCCTCTGACACTGCAACAATGATTCTCTCCCATAGAATAATGTGGGTTAGCCTTCCCACTGGTAACTGTGGAAATCATTTTAAGTCATACAACTCATGTCAATTTTTACTGCTTGTGTGCAACACCACAGGCCCTGCATAAGTCTGCTGGGGACCTCTATACTTAGTCGTAAAGCCTTCCCAATCAAGCAGTATCTCATACGCCAAATTTGGTTGTAATAATAAGATTAATAAATTCATTCTTACCACAATTCAAAGAAATATCACAAACATACGTTGACTGGCATTAGCATTAATATGTAAGTTCAGCTTTGCCCCGGTCCAGACTGCCAAGGTTTATTATTCCACTCTAGGCACTGCTGTTCTCAACGCAGCTTGCTTACAAAACTTTCTGTATCAACTGGCGACAAGCCTTTGAGAGCTTTTGCCAATATTATCAGACCGGCCCAATCAGCGAGGGTCTAGCTTTTTAATTCAAATTTAAAAAAACAAAACTCCAAACTTCTAGGAGTGTCACAAAGTGGTTTTAAAGTT
Organism: Oreohelix idahoensis; assembly: GCA_024509875.1. Classification (NCBI taxonomy): domain Eukaryota; kingdom Metazoa; phylum Mollusca; class Gastropoda; order Stylommatophora; family Oreohelicidae; genus Oreohelix; species Oreohelix idahoensis. Next base: position 170,759 of record JAMPIV010002930.1, read on the forward strand.
TATAGAGTTTGCCTGAATGAAAGCAAGACCCTAGTATGAGAAAGTCTGAGAAGATAGAATTTAGATGGAAAATGACATGCCTGTGGACAGATGAGACTATTGGCTCAAGGGATAGAACCAGGTTTAGACTCGCCCTTGCCGCTTCGTGAATTCAGAAAGGCTATAATCTCACCCTCCTCTTCTTCTTCCATCCTTAGCCACCGACCGTCAAAGCAGTCAGTGGCCATTACGCCTAGTGGCGTCTTAGGGCAACAGCAGATAGGTTTTCTTTGCCATTGTTTCCTATCACGCCTAATGGCGTCTTTAGGGCAACGGCAAATCAATCCATTTGCTGTTGTTTACGTAATCGAAGTGACTGGCAAACGGGTGATCAGCCCGTTGTGTCACCCTCCTCTGACTACCTTTAAATACAAGGAGATAAGGTGTATAAAACGACCACAGACACCACTATACAGACGACATAAAGTAAGTATAGTAAAGAGTAGAAGCTGATCCAGTAAATATATTATAGATAAATTTATTTACACACAGAAATCATTAAGTTCATCATACATAAATTACAAAAAAAATTAGCGTGCACTGTTGCATGGCCTGGAAAAAACAAGGTAACAAGTACATTGATAGACACTAGAAAAAAAACCCCCACATCACATTCACTCTTTCTGTCACCCTGCTGAGGAACAATAAAATGATTAGTGATTTAAATAACTCTACTATTGTGGGGGCTGTCCACTTTAGCCTCCACTCTCTAACACAAATAAGATTCTACTGTCTCAGTCCGGTTGACTCTTCCTCAACGAAAACGTCTACACAGCTTCCAACTTGGTAGGCGATATGCGCCGCTATCTAACACCACTGGAGATGCTAAAATAATAGACTTGGAGTAACACAATGGCTCAGTGTCTATCCTTCAATGGATAATGAACAGACCCTACCGGTCCTGTCTATTTTCTCCCTCCTTTCCTCTCTCTCTCTCCCTCTCTCTCTTGGTCTCAGTGTCTCTCTAACACTCGACGACTGATGATGCGGCGTCTCCGTTACGCTCTTCTCTCGTTACTTTCAAGACCCAGGTATTTTAACCCTCTCACCTGTTCCTGAATTCTGCGATGATGATGATGAAGTTCTGGCGTCAAGCATGAGGTACTTGATTAACTGTCGAAAAACAAAACTTCTCTGCTGCTGAATAGCTTCCCTCTTTTAACCCGCTCCGGAGTTAGAGGAAAAACACAGCCTTGATTTCCGGCTGTACGCAATTGAAACCAGTCTCGCTGAAGAATTGAACTTCACTGCAATAGACCGTTTAGGTTGTGTTCTTTTGCTCCTGACGATAACTCGAGTACTCTGACCCTGAGATATGTCTTTTTGCCGTGGATAATTTTATTAGACCAAATTTATGCTCCCCCACTGTTTCGCCGTGACTCGCTGAAATTAAAAGAAAATGCGTCTATTGTATAACCATCCCAACATAACGCATCTCTAACCCATTAATCTTTATAACTCCCTTACTCAGTACTTCACTCGTCATGTACAACAATACATAAAATAATATTACCCACGTGGCACTCGTCATGTACAACAATACAAAAAATAATATTACCCACGTGGCACTTAAATCTCACTCCTCCTACTCCCCTTCTCTCGTTCTGAAAAAACCGATACATAGAATATTTCTATTCCCCGGGTCTCTTCATTCTCACTCCTTCCCCCTCTCTCTCTCAACTATAATCTGCCAGGGAAGTAAACAGAAACCTCCCGACCTGTCTGCCTCTTATCTATTTGTTACGCGTGGCTACCCACATGTCCAAACATTCAAACTAGGAAATCCTTTGTCCGAAATCCCGTGGCCTCCTTTTTAACATTTACACATGAGGTTTCCTACTTAAGCCCCAATTTAAATGAAATCTTGCTATAGGAATAGTTTACTCCTCTAAGCAGTATAATTCACTTATAACATACATCTTTACTCTCCGACTGCATTTCTTACATTTAAGGCATAATAAAATTTAGTACACACAATCGATTCCCAATAAAATTACATTTGTAAATACACAGGAATAAATGGTGGTTTTACATAACATTCTACAAATATGAGCACACGTGTAGCTTATAACTTCACACGTTCCTATCTACAGCCAAAATCATAGAAAGAATAAGCACACTGTTGCATTTACGTCATTCTTCAAAAATGATAATGGATGGCACTATCTTTTTTTTAAAACTGAAAAGTTAATGTCCCCCGAAGAAATTAACTACGGGCGAAATTCTCAAAAACCCACTAATAAGTAAAACGATAATAAAACTAATACATACCAATTATCGCTGTTTTCCCCCACAGTGGAAACGATAATACGTAGTCGACCGGCAGCAATATTTGTTCAGAGAGACTTGCCCGCCGTTTAACTGGCTATTTATACACACCGGGGCCACCCCCGCGTGTTCTCTCCTACGCATACCCTAGCTTTCCCTCGGACCAATGGAAACACTAGAAAAATAAAATAACTATGAGCTACGCCAATCAAATTTGAAAACAACGCGAAAACCGCATGTCCAAAATTGCATCACGTCCACGTGTGTTTCTGACGAGTCATACAGGCGTGCCCAAAAAATAGCGATTTCCGTAAACACTGAAAATCAGAAGAAAGAAAAACTGGTCGAGTGTAAAATAAACCTACCATCATAAAACGACCCCATTTAATTATCTACCCAAAAATACCAAACACGATATATATACAAATGAGAAGAAAAAAGATGATGAAAATTCAAAATAGAACCACAGAATCGGGCTGGTTGAAGGATAGAATTACAGTGCAGCATCACATAAGTCCCCCCTTTGAAGTGCGGGAATCCGTGCTAAATCACTGAAATCTCTGGGTTTCATACTGGCCCGTATCTAGATCTACATCCCGATCTAATCACTGTCATAAGTAGGATTGTCATAGAGGCCCCTCTCCATATCCTTGAAAATCTGTGCAAGCACTGGATTGTGAGGGCCACGCCTGGTGATTTCCTCCTGGCAACTGCAACCTGACTTGTCACCCTTCCTCCTCCCTCTCATGTGTTTCCTTCGCCCACGAATTTTCCTGGCATCGCATGGTAAATAATGATTACCCAATGGTGCGACCTCCCAGTGTTTTGAAACAGTCTGACTGGCTGGGCCAGACATCGCCGTAACAGGGCGTAACTGTTTACGGTTGACTGAAGAACCGTGCACATGTTCCTTCTTGTCAGTACTTCCCTCCCTTGAGAGATGTGATACCATCGGAGGCCTAATTCCCGACTAAAAAGAAGGTACTTCCGAAATCAGAGGCGTCACCACTGTTTGGCCATTAGGCTGAACAGGGCTGACAGGCGAATACGTCTCTGTAGATAACATTCCCCTGTCTTTAGAGGCTTCCATCCTCTTCATCGCAAGACAAGGATGTTTGAGCTCCCGTGGGGCTCCGTGAATTTGGGGCTTTCCCCTTTCACTTCTCTGGCCTGCAGGAGGCCCCCTTGCATTAGCAAGGATCGGCGTGGTTGGGTTTCCCAAAACTAAGTATGGGCTTCCCAGGATGAAATCATGTGCTGGCTGTGCCATTACAGCTGCCTTGATGGTGCCAGACACAAACATGCATTTCACCTCAATATTGGCTACAGGCAGACGCTGTGAGATCCCTCTTCTCAAAATGCCACCAATCTCAACTATTTCTCCTGTCCACTGCCCTGGTTTCACCAAATGATGAGCGACGATACTGGGGTATGTGAGCCCGCTGTCAAACAAACACGTAGTGGCCGTCCCATTCACTACGGCTGGTCCACTGTTAGAGAACAACTTCTCTGCCTGGACTGGTTCCCATTTATTCCCTTTAATCCATCTCACCGGTCTTAAACAAGCTGCATGATGAGCTGGTGGTTTGTTCATGCACCGAGATGTCCAGTGGGAAGTGGTTCTACAATTCTGACAATACCTCTCATTATCTCCCCTGTTCCTAGCGGGTTCCTGAGATGGTGTTGGCTGTGCTCTGTTATGCGGCTGGGGGCGCAAGTTATAACCTGAATGAGGCTCCTTGCGAGAAGGCCCTGGTTGCTGATGAGCTGGTGAAGTAGCTGACTGCGATGATGAAGCTCCTTTGTCTGGGGCTGGCAGGTCTGGGTTTTTCCGTTTCTGTCCCAGTACTTCGGCCTGTGCTGTCTGGTACCTTTCGGCGAACATGATAATCTGATAAAGTTGCTGGGCACCCTGATCCGCCAGATACCGCCTCAAGTCGGGGGACATGTTGGCCTTTACTTGTTCACACAGAACCAACTCCTCCAACCCCTCAAAAGTTTTCGCCAGTCCTGACAGTTCCCTCCACCGGGTTAGGTAATTTCTTACCCGCTCGGCAAACTGTGCGAAACTCTCTCCCTTCTCCGGCCTGCTCTCCCTGAACATGGTTTGGCATTTACGGGGTGTCCACTGAAACCTTTGCAGCAAAGCGTTTTGCAGTGCCTCAAAGTTGTTCTGATCGTCTATAAGCAGCTTATTATAGACGTCATACGCATGACCTTTGAGCGATTGCGATAATTTTAGGCACCAAAGACTCTCATCCAACCCGTATGCCTTTGCCATTCTTTGAAATTTTTCCAAAAACACATCAATCTTTTCATTCCCATTAGGGAACGAGTCAAATGGGAAGCTCATGGCTGCCATCCGGGGCCCTCCGTTTCCTGAGGTGTCTCTCGCTCCTGCTCCAGGAGAATCTCCATTAGCTGAACTGCCTTCCAAAGCTCGGTACTGCAGTTCCAGAGAACGCATGGCAAGTTCATGCTGTCTCTCTGCTGCCTCTCCTGTGCTTCCCTTTCTGCTGCCTTCTCCTGTGCTTCCAATTTCCAAAGTTCCATCTCGGCCTGCCTCTCCGCTGCTTCTGCGGCGGCTGCCCTATCCTCTTTTTCTTTCTCTCGCTGAATATGCCTATCATTTTCCCTTATCAGGTAGGCCTTAGTCTCCTCCTTATCCATTCCCATGTCTTGAGCAGCCTCGCGCCAGGCAGCTCGTAACTTGGCCATATCCGCCATCTTACCTGTAACTGCTATACAGAGAAATGACAGAAAAGGAAAAGAGAAGGAACAACCTGTTACGTAATAGGAAATATTCCCTCTATAACCACTGTCCCAAAACCAGAACTCAGACTAGCACCAAGTCTGAATAATAACCTAAAAAAATTGTGTTAAGAAGTTACCAAAACCCAAAATTACCTTCCTGTTAAAGAAAAATTTCAGTAAGCCATCAATTACCACTTAGTCATATAAATCAAAAATACCACAAAAATCTACTAGACTGCAACCTGTGGAAAAACCTATAACTGGATCAGTTCTAATAGCTCAAGTCTAGGGGATATTGAAAGAAACTATATTCTCAGAAAACTTTCTATAGAGACAATCTATGAATATAGATCACAGAATTGATCTCACCAGAATGATCCACCGGACGAACGCCGCCACTTGTCACGAAGTGGTTTTAAAGTTTATAGAGTTTGCCTGAATGAAAGCAAGACCCTAGTATGAGAAAGTCTGAGAAGATAGAAATTAGATGGAAAATGACATGCCTGTGGACAGATGAGACTATTGGCTCAAGGGATAGAACCAGGTTTAGACTCGCCCTTGCCGCTTCGTGACTTCAGAAAGGCTATAATCTCACCCTCCTCTGACTACCTTTAAATACAAGGAGATAAGGTGTATAAAACGACCACAGACACCACTATACAGACGACATAAAGTAAGTATAGTAAAGAGTAGAAGCTGATCCAGTAAATATATTATAGATAAATTTATTTACACACAGAAATCATTAAAGTTCATCATACATAAATTACAAAAAAAATTAGCGTGCACTGTTGCACGGCCTGGAAAAAACAAGGTAACAAGTACATTGATAGACACTAGAAAAAAAAACCCCACATCACATTCACTCTTTCTGTCACCCTGCTGAGGAACAATAAAATGATTAGTGATTTAAATAACTCTACTATTGTGGGGGCTGTCCACTTTAGCCTCCACTCTCTAACACAAATAAGATTTTACTGTCTCAGTCCGGTTGACTCTTCCTCAACGAAAACGTCTACACAGCTTCCAACTTGGTAGGCGATATGCGCCGTTATCTAACAACACTGAAGATGCTAAAATAATAGACTTGGAGTAACACAATGGCTCAGTGTCTATCCTTCAATGGATAATGAACAGACCCTACCGGTCCTGTCTATTTTCTCCCTCCTTTCCTCTCTCTCTCTCCCTCTCTCTCTCTTGGTCTCAGTGTCTCTCTAACACTCGACGACTGATGATGCGGCATCTCCGTTACGCTCTTCTCTCGTTACTTTCAAGACCCAGGTATTTTAACCCTCTCACCTGTTCCTGAATTCTGCGATGATGATGATGAAGTTCTGGCGTCAAGCATGAGGTACTTGATTAACTGTCGAAAAACAAAACTTCTCTGCTGCTGAATAGCTTCCCTCTTTTAACCCGCTCCGGAGTTAGAGGAAAAACACAGCCTTGATTTCCGGCTGTACGCAATTGAAACCAGTCTCGCTGAAGAATTGAACTTCACTGCAATAGACCGTTTAGGTTGTGTTCTTTTGCTCCTGACGATAACTCGAGTACTCTGACCCTGAGATATGTCTTTTTGCCGTGGATAATTTTATTAGACCAAATTTATGCTCCCCCACTGTTTCGCCGTGACTCGCTGAAATTAAAAGAAAATGCGTCTATTGTATAACCATCCCAACATAACGCATCTCTAACCCATTAATCTTTATAACTCCCTTACTCAGTACTTCACTCGTCATGTACAACAATACATAAAATAATATTACCCACGTGGCACTCGTCATGTACAACAATACAAAAAATAATATTACCCACGTGGCACTTAAATCTCACTCCTCCTACTCCCCTTCTCTCGTTCTGAAAAAACCGATACATAGAATATTTCTATTCCCCGGGTCTCTTCATTCTCACTCCTTCCCCCTCTCTCTCTCAACTATAATCTGCCAGGGAAGTAAACAGAAACCTCCCGACCTGTCTGCCTCTTATCTATTTGTTACGCGTGGCTACCCACGTGTCCAAACATTCAAACTAGGAAATCCTTTGTCCGAAATCCCGTGGCCTCCTTTTTAACATTTACACATGAGGTTTCCTACTTAAGCCCCAATTTAAATGAAATCTCGCTATAGGAATAGTTTACTCCTCTAAGCAGTATAATTCACTTATAACATACATCTTTACTCTCTGACTGCATTTCTTACATTTAAGGCATAATAAAATTTAGTACACACAATCGATTCCCAATAAAATTACATTTGTAAATACACAGGAATAAATGGTGGTTTTACATAACATTCTACAAATATGAGCACACGTGTAGCTTATAACTTCACACGTTCCTATCTACAGCCAAAATCATAGAAAGAATAAGCACACTGTTGCATTTACGTCGTTCTTCAAAAATGATAATGGATGGCACTATCATTTTTTTTAAACTGAAAAGTTAATGTCCCCGAAGAAATTAACTACGGGCGAAATTCTCAAAAACCCACTAATAAGTAAAACGATAATAAAACTAATACATACCAATTATCGCTGTTTTCCCCACAGTGGAAACGATAATACGAAGTCGACCGGCAGCAATATTTCTTCAGAGAGACTTGCCCGCCGTTTAACTGGCTATTTATACACACCGGGGCCACCCCCGCGTGTTCTCTCCTACGCATACCCTAGCTTTCCCTCGGACCAATGGAAACGCTAGAAAAATAAAATAACTATGAGCTACGCTAATCAAATTTGAAAACAACGCGAAAACCGCGGTCCAAAATTGCATCACGTCCACGTGTGTTTCTGACGAGTCATACAGGCGTGCCCAAAAAATAGCGATTTCCGTAAACACTGAAAATCAGAAGAAAGAAAAACTGGTCGAGTGTAAAATAAACCTACCATCATAAAACGACCCGCTTTAATTATCTACCCAAAAATACCAAACACGATATATATACAAATGAGAAGAAAAAAGATGATGAAAATTCAAAATAGAACCACAGAATCGGGCTGGTTGAAGGATAGAATTACAGTGCAGCATCACATAAGTCCCCCCTTTGAAGTGCGGGAATCCGTGCTAAATCACTGAAATCTCTGGGTTTCATACTGGCCCGTATCTAGATCTACATCCCGATCTAATCACTGTCATAAGTAGGATTGTCATAGAGGCCCCTCTCCATATCCTTGAAAATCTGTGCAAGCACTGGATTGTGAGGGCCACGCCTGGTGATTTCCTCCTGGCAACTGCAACCTGACTTGTCACCCTTCCTCCTCCCTCTCATGTGTTTCCTTCGCCCACGAATTTTCCTGGCATCGCATGGTAAATAATGATTACCCAATGGTGCGACCTCCCAGTGTTTTGAAACAGTCTGACTGGCTGGGCCAGACATCGCCGTAACAGGGCGTAACTGTTTACGGTTGACTGAAGAACCGTGCACATGTTCCTTCTTGTCAGTACTTCCCTCCCTTGAGAGATGTGATACCATCGGAGGCCTAATTCCCGACTAAAAAGAAGGTACTTCCGAAATCAGAGGCGTCACCACTGTTTGGCCATTAGGCTGAACAGGGCTGACAGGCGAATACGCCTCTGTAGATAACATTCCCCTGTCTTTAGAGGCTTCCATCCTCTTCATCGCAAGACAAGGATGTTTGAGCTCCCGTGGGGCTCCGTGAATTTGGGGCTTTCCCCTTTCACTTCTCTGGCCTGCAGTAGGCCCCCTTGCATTAGCAAGGATCGGTGTGGTTGGGTTTCCCAAAACTAAGTATGGGCTTCCCAGGATGAAATCATGTGCTGGCTGTGCCATTACAGCTGCCTTGATGGTGCCAGACACAAACTTGCATTTCACCTCAATATTGGCTACAGGCAGACGCTGTGAGATCCCTCTTCTCAAAATGCCACCAATCTCAACTATTTCTCCTGTCCACTGCCCTGGTTTCACCAAATGATGAGCGACGATACTGGGGTATGTGAGCCCGCTGTCAAACAAACACGTAGTGGCCGTCCCATTCACTACGGCTGGTCCACTGTTAGAGAACAACTTCTCTGCCTGGACTGGTTCCCATTTATTCCCTTTAATCCATCTCACCGGTCTTAAACAAGCTGCATGATGAGCTGGTGGTTTGTTCATGCACCGAGATGTCCAGTGGGAAGTGGTTCTACAATTCTGACAATACCTCTCATTATCTCCCCTGTTCCTAGCGGGTTCCTGAGATGGTGTTGGCTGTGCTCTGTTATGCGGCTGGGGGCGCAAGTTATAACCTGAATGAGGCTCCTTGCGAGAAGGCCCTGGTTGCTGATGAGCTGGTGAAGTAGCCGACTGCGATGATGAAGCTCCTTTGTCTGGGGCTGGCAGGTCTGGGTTTTTCCGTTTCTGTCCCAGTACTTCGGCCTGTGCTGTCTGGTACCTTTCGGCGAACATGATAATCTGATCAAGTTGCTGGGCACCCTGCTCCGCCAGATACCGCCTCAAGTCGCGGGACATGTTGGCCTTTACTTGTTCACACAGAACCAACTCCTCCAACCCCTCAAAAGTTTTCGCCAGTCCTGACAGTTCCCTCCACCGGGTTAGGTAATTTCTTACCCGCTCGGCAAACTGTGCGAAACTCTCTCCCTTCTCCGGCCTGCTCTCCCTGAACATGGTTTGGCATTTACGGGGTGTCCACTGAAACCTTTGCAGCAAAGCGTTTTGCAGTGCCTCAAAGTTGTTCTGATCGTCTATGAGCAGCTTATTATAGACGTCATACGCATGTCCTTTGAGCGATTGCGATAATTTTAGGCACCAAAGACTCTCATCCAACCCGTATGTCTTTGCCATCCTTTGAAATTTTTCCAGAAACACGTCAATCTTTTTATTCCCATTAGGGAACGAGTCAAATGGGAAGCTCATGGCTGCCATCCGGGGCCCTCCGTTTCCTGAGGTGTCTCTCGCTCCTGCTCCAGGAGAATCTCCATTAGCTGAACTGCCTTCCAAAGCTCGGTACTGCAGTTCCAGAGAACGCATGGCAAGTTCATGCTGTCTCTCTGCTGCCTCTCCTGTGCTTCCCTTTCTGCTGCCTTCTCCTGTGCTTCCAATTTCCAAAGTTCCATCTCGGCCTGCCTCTCCGCTGCTTCTGCGGCGGCTGCCCTATCCTCTTTTTCTTTCTCTCGCTGAATATGCCTATCATTTTCCCTTATCAGGTAGGCCTTAGTCTCCTCCTTATCCATTCCCATGTCTTGAGCAGCCTCGCGCCAGGCAGCTCGTAACTTGGCCATATCCGCCATCTTACCTGTAACTGCTATACAGAGAAATGACAGAAAAGGAAAAGAGAAGGAACAACCTGTTACGTAATAGGAAATATTCCCTCTATAACCACTGTCCCAAAACCAGAACTCAGACTAGCACCAAGTCTGAATAATAACCTAAAAAAATTGTGTTAAGAAGTTACCAAAACCCAAAATTACCTTCCTGTTAAAGAAAAATTTCAGTAAGCCATCAATTACCACTTAGTCATATAAATCAAAAATACCACAAAAATCTACTAGACTGCAACCTGTGGAAAAACCTATAACTGGATCAGTTCTAATAGCTCAAGTCTAGGGGATATTGAAAGAAACTATATTCTCAGAAAACTTTCTATAGAGACAATCTATGAATATAGATCACAGAATTGATCTCACCAGAATGATCCACCGGACGAACGCCGCCACTTGTCACGAAGTGGTTTTAAAGTTTATAGAGTTTGCCTGAATGAAAGCAAGACCCTAGTATGAGAAAGTCTGAGAAGATAGAAATTAGATGGAAAATGACATGCCTGTGGACAGATGAGACTATTGGCTCAAGGGATAGAACCAGGTTTAGACTCGCCCTTGCCGCTTCGTGACTTCAGAAAGGCTATAATCTCACCCTCCTCTGACTACCTTTAAATACAAGGAGATAAGGTGTATAAAACGACCACAGACACCACTATACAGACGACATAAAGTAAGTATAGTAAAGAGTAGAAGCTGATCCAGTAAATATATTATAGATAAATTTATTTACACACAGAAATCATTAAAGTTCATCATACATAAATTACAAAAAAAATTAGCGTGCACTGTTGCACGGCCTGGAAAAAACAAGGTAACAAGTACATTGATAGACACTAGAAAAAAAAACCCCACATCACATTCACTCTTTCTGTCACCCTGCTGAGGAACAATAAAATGATTAGTGATTTAAATAACTCTACTATTGTGGGGGCTGTCCACTTTAGCCTCCACTCTCTAACACAAATAAGATTTTACTGTCTCAGTCCGGTTGACTCTTCCTCAACGAAAACGTCTACACAGCTTCCAACTTGGTAGGCGATATGCGCCGTTATCTAACAACACTGAAGATGCTAAAATAATAGACTTGGAGTAACACAATGGCTCAGTGTCTATCCTTCAATGGATAATGAACAGACCCTACCGGTCCTGTCTATTTTCTCCCTCCTTTCCTCTCTCTCTCTCCCTCTCTCTCTCTTGGTCTCAGTGTCTCTCTAACACTCGACGACTGATGATGCGGCGTCTCCGTTACGCTCTTCTCTCGTTACTTTCAAGACCCAGGTATTTTAACCCTCTCACCTGTTCCTGAATTCTGCGATGATGATGATGAAGTTCTGGCGTCAAGCATGAGGTACTTGATTAACTGTCGAAAAACAAAACTTCTCTGCTGCTGAATAGCTTCCCTCTTTTAACCCGCTCCGGAGTTAGAGGAAAAACACAGCCTTGATTTCCGGCTGTACGCAATTGAAACCAGTCTTGCTGAAGAATTGAACTTCACTGCAATAGACTGTTTAGGTTGTGTTCTTTTGCTCCTGACGATAACTCGAGTACTCTGACCCTGAGATATGTCTTTTTGCCGTGGATAATTTTATTAGACCAAATTTATGCTCCCCCACTGTTTCGCCGTGACTCGCTGAAATTAAAAGAAAATGCGTCTATTGTATAACCATCCCAACATAACGCATCTCTAACCCATTAATCTTTATAACTCCCTTACTCAGTACTTCACTCGTCATGTACAACAATACATAAAATAATATTACCCACGTGGCACTCATCATGTACAACAATACAAAAAATAATATTACCCACGTGGCACTTAAATCTCACTCCTCCTACTCCCCTTCTCGTTCTGAAAAAACCGATACATAGAATATTTCTATTCCCCGGGTCTCTTCATTCTCACTCCTTCCCCCTCTCTCTCTCAACTATAATCTGCCAGGGAAGTAAACAGAAACCTCCCGACCTGTCTGCCTCTTATCTATTTGTTACGCGTGGCTACCCACATGTCCAAACATTCAAACTAGGAAATCCTTTGTCCGAAATCCTGTGGCCTCCTTTTTAACATTTACACATGAGGTTTCCTACTTAAGCCCCAATTTAAATGAAATCTCGCTATAGGAATAGTTTACTCCTCTAAGCAGTATAATTCACTTATAACATACATCTTTACTCTCCGACTGCATTTCTTACATTTAAGGCATAATAAAATTTAGTACACACAATCGATTCCCAATAAAATTACATTTGTAAATACACAGGAATAAATGGTGGTTTTACATAACATTCTACAAATATGAGCACACGTGTAGCTTATAACTTCACACGTTCCTATCTACAGCCAAAATCATAGAAAGAATAAGCACACTGTTGCATTTACGTCGTTCTTCAAAAATGATAATGGATGGCACTATCGTTTTTTTAAAACTGAAAAGTTAATGTCCCCCGAAGAAATTAACTACGGGCGAAATTCTCAAAAAACCCACTAATAAGTAAAACGATAATAAAACGACTACATACCAATTATCGCTGTTTTTCCCCACAGTGGAGACGATAATACGAAGTCGACCGGCGGCAATATTTGTTCAGAGAGACTTGCCCGCCGTTTAACTGGCTATTTATACACACCGGGGCCACCCCCGCGTGTTCTCTCCTACGCATACCCTAGCTTTCCCTCGGACCAATGGAAACGCTAGAAAAATAAAATAACTATGAACTACGCCAATCAAATTTGAAAACAACGTGAAAACCGCATGTCCAAAATTGCTTCACGTCCACGTGCGTTTCTGACGCGTCATACAGGCGTGCCCGAAAAATAGCGATTTCCGTAAACACGGAAAATCAGAAGAAAGAAAAACTGGTCGAGTGTAAAATAAACCTACCATCATAAACGACCCCATTTAATTATCTACCCAAAAATACCAAACACGATATATATATATACAAATGAGAAGAAAAAAGATGATGAAAATTCAAAATAGAACCACAGAATCGGACCGGTTGAAGGACAGAATTACAGTGCAGCATCACAAGGAGTGAGTCTTCAAAATATATTTAGCTTTTTTGCCTAACCAATACCCTCCTTCCTATACTCTTCTACCATCCAATCAGATTTGAATCAATCTAATGCCTCTTTTTAAACTGGCGTCCCCCACTAACATTATGGATAAATGAGCAAGACCACCAGGATGTCTTAGTGTTCATAGACATATAGTATTATTTCAGTATCTTGGCTAATAATTAGACTACCATATATATTAAGGCATATTATTGCTCAGGGGATCCTAAGCTATCTTTATATATGATTTTTATGGCCCTAATATTTGTCGTTTAGATTTTCAGTTTTGTCACTGTTAATCGTCAATTTCAACTTTTCCAAAAGTCGGCCATCTTTCCCCCTCCTTTTCTATCATTTTTTCATTCAAATAAACCAACTAGTTGTGTTACGTCAGAAATACACTACTTGGCGAGAATTGAAAACTGTCTGTGTGTTTATGTATTCTGGCTTGTCCAACAGAGAGGTTATATTAGTCCCGCGTGCAGAACGAAGAGGGGTTTTTGCCAAGCGTTGGTAGTATTTGCGTTAATTATTACAGTCGTTTCGTTCTTACTACTGAAAAATGTCCAAGTTACTACTAATTTAGGCGTTAAAGTTAAAATCGTACGATAATTCAGACGGTAGGTTGGTGTCACAGTTCTGGCAGATCGTTAATTGTAAGTCTCAAAACCGAAACTAGGAAAGCGGGTTAGATTTTTATGGCAGGATCGTTTTATAAGCATTTCCTCTGCACAAAAGGCAGCGCTCTACTGGCGTAGAGATTTCTATAGGTAGACACTTACGGCCGGGTTTATTTATTATCATAGGATTAAAATCTTACTGAATTTAGTGATTATTTCACAGATTTCGCTACAATAACAAGACCTGTCAAGATCTCCACAACACAACCAATACCAATTTTTGAACTGTGGCCCCTTGTGAGCCAGCTGCCATCAAAACTGACTTCAATATCCATAATATATTCATGATATGGTTGATTGCTCTGAGCACAGTTTACGCTGCGTGCTTGCTCAGCAGCGTGATCAAATATTAATTTTGCGAGTTCTGGTGTTTGCAAATAAAATTTTTTTGCAATTGTGTTGAAAGTTTTTTTGATGCAGGCCAGGCATATCCATGTTCTGTGCAAAGTAGTTAAATTTATAGGGTCCCATCCCTGATAACAATGGTGATAGAACTGCAACTTTGTTCACACTGAATGAATTATGTTCATCAACCGATGATGTGTACGTTGATACAATGGTTTTGTTGCAAACACAACAATTCACTTTGATGTGTTGAACAAGACCTCTCTTGGCCTGATTATTAATTTCTGCAGACAGCTTCCCATAGCATTCTGGACATGCAAGCTGACTAACAAGGTTGCATATCTCAGACATATCAACTATAGTTCTGGAGACCGTATTGTTAGGCGTTGTAGCTTCTTGCACCGATGAGGCACTTAGTTCCAACTTTTTACAGAACCGTGGTGTGCTGTGGGATAAAGAGGTAGAAGTTGTAGAGGAGCTTGTGCTGGCTCCTTCATTTACAGCTGAAGCTGACAGTATAACCTCAGGCAGACTAGGCTCATTAGGGGGACCATTTAGTTCTGAAAAAAGTACATAAGAAATAATCACAGCTCAAGAAACATATGTCACATGCTTATAAATACCATGATAATTTATCGTATAATGTGGAATCATGTCATTTTGTCAAACCAGAAAAATGTGATCACTCTTTACTGCCAACGCGTTTACTAATAGCTTGCAAATATATAAATTTAAAAAAATAATAGCTTATTCACATGTGACTTTTTTTTTAAAGTATATCGTTGAACCCTTTATGGGTTATAATTAGGACATATTGTGTATTAATTCAAGAAAATTAAGTCAGATTTCCAATATCCAAATATAGTACCTTCTTCCCCCCGCCACTCAGTCCTAACAGAGTAAATCAAAACTAAATTTGTGTAGCCTAAATGTTTTTGTGCGTGGACTCACCACATGTGATTCTACAGTGATTCATTTTGTACCATTACCATAACAGAATTAGCCACTTTTACCTGCACTATCTTGGTTCCATCGCTTCGCCTTGGCCGTTTCCAGTTTTAGATGATGAAAGAAATCCTTTTTTCGAGGCATTTTCACACAAAAAGTTCTGAAAAATGAGACTAGGCCTAACTAAATGTGTATACAGAATTTATGAATTGGACGCCATAATGAAATGTCAACACTGTTACAAGTCACGTGGATTCACGCAGCCAATGAACAGTTTAGAATAGTGTGCGGAAAAGGCTGATCTCAATGAACGCCCGACGATTTCCATATATGGAAGTAATCGGTAAAAAATGCGACCTATAAATTCTCGATCTTGGCAAGTATAATTTTGTTACCAAAATAAATGAACTACATCACCGGATTCCCCAAATCTAGGCGAATCCAACGATGTATAATACGTAGGGGTGTAAGCTTGGTTGCTATGTAAGAAACAAGGTCTAATTAGACATATTTTCTCGAGTTTGAGAAAATCTCTCCATACCATACCTTTTTCAAAGTCAAAATACATATTTTTAGAATGCATTTTGACATTTAATTCTGTTACATTTAGATTCAGGAGATGCTAAAGTATCAGAAAATGGACTAATCCCAAAATCCATCATTTTTGTATTTTGACGCAAATTTAATGGCCGCTCCTCCCAAACCAGGATAAAATTCTCAGGAAAGAAACTGGAGCTCATTAATCCAACACAACAAGTTTTGGAATGGCAGAAAAGCCAAATGAAAAGCCTAGATGTACAATGTGGACAATGCCAAGGAATCTGTAACTTGGCATTGTCTGCGAAAAGCAACAAACTCAGCAGCTGAAGTTAAACAACAGCAACACTTGGGATTAATGTGATGGAAGAAGCAGTGATTAAACCACTACTAATTTCTTACTTGTAACATATCTACAGTATACTATATCTGCATTGTTACATATCTACAGTGTACCATATCAACATTGTAACATGTCTACAGTGTAACGTATCTACAGTGTAACATATCTACAGTGTAACATATCTACAGTGTAACATAACTACAATATAACATATCTACAATGTAACATATCTACAATGTAACATATCTACAATGTAACATATCTACAGTGTAGCATATCTACAATGTAACATATCTACAGTGTAACATATCTACAGTGTAACATATCTACAGTGTAACATATCTACAATGTAACATATCTACAATGTAACATATGTACAGTGTAACATATGTACAGTGTAACATATTTACAGTGTAACATATCTGCAGTGTAACATATCTACAGTGTAACATATCTACAGTGTAACATATCTGCAGTGTAACATATCTGCAGTGTAACATATCTGCAGTGTAACATATCTACAGTGTAACATATCTACAGTGTTACATATCTAGTGTTACATATCTACAGTGTTACATATCAACAACATACCATATCTACAGTGTAACATATCTACACTGTAACAAAACTATAATGTAAGATCTATTTACAGGTCATTGAAAGCTTGTCAGAAGTCAACCGTGGAACCTTGAACCCAGATATTGAAAGTGATATTGTCTTTCTAGTTCATCACAGTATGTCTGTTGCTCATTTTGCCCAGGGTGTTTATAAAGAATTGGTTGTTGCATCATGTCACAGGGTTAGTATATGCTATTTTAAAATACCGTTATGTGTCATGCTTGGTGGTAATGTTGTTTTCCTTCAGTTTTTGTCTGTCTCTTGAGCATTCCAGAACTTATGAGAACTTCCATTTTCTCAGCTATTTTGTTATTCCATTCCCTAATTTTCCCTTTGAGGACTTTGAGATGTAGATATATAGAACATCTTATGGAAAGAGAAGAAAACAAGAGGTCTATGTAAAGCTGGAAATGGAAAGAGAAATAGTGAATGAGATCAAAGTCAGGCTGATTACATACTTTGGTCATATAAAAAAGACATAAAGTTGTTCGTCCATCACGGGTGATGAAGACCACTCTGTTCATCCAATTGTTTAGGAATATGTTAGGTTAGTCTATGGGTACGAAGGTGACTGATGAGCCCGATGTGGGCCTGGAAAGATCTCGGACAGTGTGGGCAGGGAATGTTTGCTTCATGTGAAGGTTTTATTACACGGTCCTTTCTAGCTTGTCTCCTCTGTTCCGCTGCTGCTCTTCTGGATGATTCGCATGCCGCTGCACCTTTACGAAGAGATGTGCGCCAAGCAGTTCGGTCTTGCGCAGCAGCTTCCCATGTGTCTGGGTTTATGTTAAAGGTTTTCAATGATGTCTTTAACGTGTCTTTGAAGCGCTTCTTTTGGCCACCATGGGAGCGTTTACCCTTCTGTATCTCACCATAAAAAAGTATCTTTGGCAGTCGATGGTCTGGCATGCGGACTACATGACCTGCCCAGCGAATCTGTGACTGCATCAGAATAGTATCAATACTAGGGATACCAGCTCTGACAAGAACGGCGGTATCCGGGATCTTGTCTTGCCATTTGATGTTCATTATCTTCCTGAGACAGACTGTATGGAAGTGGTTTAGCTTCTTTACGTGGCGCCTGTATACAGTCCATGTTTCACATGCATAAAGCAGCACTGGAAGCACCGCAGCTCTGTACACCTTCAGCTTTGTCTGTAGACTAATGCCACTTCGATGCCAAACGTTGGTGTATAGTCTGCCAAATGTGCTGCTGGCTTTGGAGATCCTGGTGTTCACCTCATCATCAATGACAATGTTCTGGGATAGTGTGCTACCAAGGTATGTGAATCTATTCACAACATTCAGTTTCTCACCATTAACCTTGATGATTGGCTCAGTATAAACTGTGCCAGGAGCTGGTTGGTACATGATTTCTGTTTTCTTCGTGTTGATGGTAAGCCCAAAGTTGGCGCAGGCTTCAGAGAATCTATCCACACTATGCTGCAGATCAGCCTCTGAGCCAGCATTGAGGGCACAATCATCAGCAAACAGAAGATCTCTGATGGTGTGTGATTTGACCTTGGTTTTTGCTTGAAGCCTCCTAAGGTTAAACAATTTTCCATCAATACGATAACTAATGTCGATTCCTGTGTCCCCGTCTCTAAAAGCATCAGTCAGCATAGCAGAAAACATGATACTGAACAGAGTCGGTGCAAGTACGCACCCTTGTTTAACTCCATTTGAGACGGGGAAAGGCTCTGATAGCTCACCGTTTTCCTGAACTCTGGCCTGCATTCCATCATGCAGTTGCTGCACTATAGTGATAAATTTCTTTGGGCAGCCATATTTTGCCATGATCTTCCATAGACCCTCTCTACTGACCGTGTCGAATGCCTTTGTCAAGTCGACGAAAGCTGTGTACAGGTCACAGTGCTGTTCTTGGCATTTTTCTTGTAGCTGTCTTGCAGCGAACACCATATCTGTGGTTCCACGTTCTTTCCGGAATCCACACTGACTTTCAGGTAAAAGACCTTTGTCAAGATGAGCCGTAAGGAGATTCAAAAGGATTCTGGGGAATATCTTCCCAGCGATTGATAAAAGAGAGATGCCTCGATGATTGTTACAGTCTTGGCGATTACCTTTACGTTTATATAGATGTATAATTGACGCATCTTTGAGATCGTGTGGGATGGTTTCACTCTGCCACATTTGCTGGAAGATCATGTGAAGTTTCTCTAACAGAACTGCACCGCCATCTTTAAACCTCAACAGGAATTGAATCGGGGCCGGGGGCCTTTCCACTAGACAGTTGACGAATCGCTTTCTTAGTTTCCTCCAGAGTTGGTACATCATCTAATGCTTCATTTATAGGAATTTGGGGCAGGCGGATGATGGCTTCGTCGTTAATAGATGATGGCTGGTTCAGAATATTATTAAAATGTTCAGCCCAGCGTTGGAGCATTTTTTCCTTGTCTGTAATTAGTGTTTTTCCATCTGCATTAAGGAGGGGAAATGATCCTGATGATGTTGGACCATAGACCGCTTTGAGTGCAAGGTAAAAATTTTTCAAGTCATGGCTGTCAGCAAAGCCTTGGAGCTCATCTGCTTTATTACTCAGCCATGAATCCCGCATCTGGCGTAGTTTATGTTGGACGATTCTACGCATGTTGTTGAAAGCGTCTTTCTTGGATGTAGATTTTGGATCATTTAAATATGCTTTATGGAGATGGTGTTTCTCAGCCAACATCTGCTTTATATCATCTGAGTTCTCATCAAACCAGTCATTTTGTTTCTTGATGGAAGGACCCAGGACCTCTGTAGCAGTGTTGTAGATCTGCTCACTTAGGGCTGCCCAATTTGTTTCCACACTTTGGCCGTCTAGCGAGATAGATTTGAGACGGTCTTCTAAGGTGTCAGTAAATGACTGTTTGATTTTTGTCTTCTTTAGTTTGGTGACATCCAGCCTCTTTTGAGTTTTCTTCCCCTGAGGGTGCCTGGCTGGTTGGATACGAATTTTAAGTTTAGCTACAATGAGGCGATGATCAGTCCAACATTCGGCACCACACATGGACTTGGTCATCCGGACATCTTGCCTGTCCTTCTTCCTAACAATTACATAGTCAATTAAGTGCCAATGCTTTGAGCGAGGGTGCATCCAGGAGGTCCTGTTGCGGGTAGGAAGTCGAAAAATGGTGTTGGTGACAAGGAGGTCATGTTCTGCGCAAGTCTGGAGGAGAAGAAGTCCATTGCTATTACAGCGACCCACGTCGTACCTGACATAACACCTTGCTGAAAACCATAGTGGAAGGAAGAGTTGAAGGCAAATGTGCAAGAGTAAGACAGCATAATTAGAGGGAAGATAACATCACGAGAGAGACAGAAAAGAGTATGATATGAGTATGGCAGTTGATTCGATCTGAATCTTCCCTTTCTGTTTTATTCAGTGTGTCTTACCAGTGACCTGTCCTATCTTCTTCTTCTTTACTCTTTAGCCGCCTATTGGCAAAGCAGTCAGTGGCCGTCACGCCTCGTGGCGTCTTGTAGGCAGCAACAAACTGCTTCCACTTTGCTCAGTCGGCGGCCATACTTCATGCAGTGCCCCAGCTCTGGTTCATTCTTTGCATCTCAGCCTTCACAATTCTCCGCCAAGTTGTATTTGGACGACCTCTCTTTCGCTTTCCTTCAGGGGTCCATATCATAGCTGTTCTTGTGATGGCATCAAGGTCTTTTCTGAGGACGTGGCCAACCCAGCTCCAGCATCTGCCAGCTGTGATGGTGTGCATGTCCTCTTGGCTGCTCTGAATAAGTAGTTCTTGGTTGATGATGGTATTCTGCCTAAAGATTCTGAGAATTTTCCTTAGGCAGATTGTGTGGAAAGAGGACAATTTCAACATTTCCTTCTCTGTTACTCTCCAGCATTCCGCACCATAGAGAATCACAGAAAGTACACAGCTGTCATATAATCTTAATTTGGTGTTTGTGCTGTACTGGAAGGACGTCCAGATGTGGTTTAGACTAGCAAAGGCTGTTCTCGTTTTATTCATTCTGTTGTTGATGTCTTTGCTGGTTCTGCCGTCTGGTGTTACCCTGTCCTATTGTCACCACATTTTGTAGGTCTTTCCTTTTAATTTTGTAATTGATGAAATTTGCTTTGTGTTTTTTACATTTTTAGCAGTGCTCTTTTAAGTCTGTTTTCCTGTAATATTTTCAGCTTGATTTTATTGTTGTCCATGAAAAATCAGAGGCACATCTTCAATCCAACCTGCAAGCCTGGAAGGAAAAGCTGGAGAAAAGGTCATCAGCAGCTCCAAAACAAAAACCTTGGTGATATGAGAAGGAAGAAGGCATCAGATTGTGCTGGGAGAACAGATCCTGGAGCAGGTCAGCCAGTTTAAATACTTTGGAGCTGTCATAGACTGGAAGGGAGGCATCAAAGAAGAGTTGGCTACCCAAAGAGCAGCAGCTGGCATACTTTTTTCAGGTCATAAATCGAGGATTCCTCAGTAAAAGAGAAGTTGGCAAGAAGACAAAGATGGTTGTTTACCTATGTTCCAGTCTTGACCTATGAATGCGAGTCATAGGCAATGACTACAGCCCACAAAAGCCAGATCCAAACCACAGAAATGAGGTATCTGAGGAAGGTGGTTGAAGTAACAAGAACAGACATGGTCCGCAACTAGACAATATGTCAAGACCTAAAACCCCAACCCCTGCAGACCCAAGTACAACAGTCCCAACTAAGATGGTTTGACCATGTCTGCAGAATGGGGGAGAAAATCGGCTACCTCGACAAGCATGGGAAACTAACAGCCAGGGGTCCAGACCTCCAGGACGACCCAGAGTCCGCTGGGAGAACAACATAAGACAATCTTTGAAGGGCCGAGGACTGGAATGGAACCAGGCCAGGAGGAAGACAGCTGATAGGATAGTATGGTGCTCCATTCTCTAAACCTCTACACCTCACGGTAGAAGAGGAATGACTAAGTAAGTAAGAGGCATCATGGATTTTACGAAAATATGATCTGTACACTGCTTATCTTATATCTACTTCTTAAGTTTTCTTATATGTTCTAATTATGTATGAGATAACTCAGCACATATATTTTGGCCTTTCCACAGTTAATTAATCATTCATTGAACTTCTTTATACTGGCTTACAGGTGTAATGTTATTTCAGATATTACAGTCCAAGTTTCGACTAATGGAACTGGATTCTGCCCTGAAAGAAAAACCAACCTTGGTTCAATTGAGGTTGTAATTTATTAATGGTGTTTTTGCAATTGTTTTCTGTTTTTGTGCTTGTTTGAATATGATACTTTTAGTTTGCTACCTCTGCTGAATTTTGTGAATTTGTACATTTTCTTTGCCCGTGTAGTTCCTGGCGGTTTCTGAAGAGACAAAGACAGAAAAGGACTACTGTGCTCTCAGCCATGTTGTACAAGAAGACTAATATGAACTTGTGCAGGGGGACTGGCTGCCTTACCATGTAAAACTAATTGCCGCAGAAACCACCACTACAAGATCATGTGGCTCCTAGCTGCAGGCTTCCTATAAGTGGACCAGCTGTAGTGGTGGCTTCATGCTGTGTATGGGGGCGCAAAGGAAAATGATGAATGATGTACGTTGGCATTGCTACATTTAACATTATCTGTTCCTTACAATGTTTTTTGTTCCTGGCTATGGTCAGTTTGCATAGAATAGAAGGATTGAAGTGGTATGACAAGATCACTGATGTGGAAACTGATGACAAGAACCAGACATGCACCAGTGGAACAAGAGATGATAAGAAGACGATTTACATGGATAAGACACACAGTGAGGAAACCTGTTGATAGCATTACCATGCAGTCCTTGTTCTGGAATCCCCAAGAAAAAAAAGTGGGCAGAAGGAAACCATTGATGATAGGAAACTCTTTACAGAGCGATACAACAGGAAGCAATCTGATCATCAGAAGTAGTCCCCCCGTCCGACAAGTGTTTCGGCCCGATATACTCCTTTACACTCTAAAGGGGGCGGGCCAACTTGGGTCATGACTCCCAAGCGTCTCAGCCTCCTGTTGTCTTGTATCGAAAATGAACCCATTTCACTTATGGTAGCAACTTTAAAATCCACAACTCCGCCAGCCGTGGAAGCAATTGTGAAAGTAACAAAGAGAAGACAAATTATTCCGTTCGTTCTATCGCACATCACAACTAAGGACACACACTGAGACACCAGCGCAAAGCCGACAAGTCTAGCCACTGCGCGCTAGCCATTGAAATTCTGTGCCTGACACCCCTTATAATAAACGCCGCCTGTTGCCCCTTAGTCACAGCCCTTTCACTAGTACACCAAAAAACTCAGCGTATTGTGGACTTAGAAAAATTCCTGGTGTTTTCTGTACCGCAGCGTTTATTGTCACGATTTCCATTGCCCATTGCGGTTGTTCCATAGCCAGCCTGATGCCTTTTTGGCAGTTTCACTAAGCCTCTTCAGTGCTCTTGTTCTTGACTGTCCCCTCAGCCCCAACAGTTTCAATAAATCATACACTGATGCAGCCACAAGCCCTCTTGCGCCCACTTCAACAGCCATGACCCTTGCAGTGAACCCATCGTGTCTCAGATCCACAGCCAGATCACTATACTTGGCTGCTTTGAACGAATGTTGCTCGTCTAATCTGGATTCAATTGGCACAGTCAGTTCAATCAGTATGACCTGAAGTGTTGCTGAAGAATGAAGCGCTATATCCGGCCGTCTCCACGATTTTCTGATACTCTCTGGATATGCCCCTCGTCCAGGTAGGTCTACCGCCATCTCCCAGTCGTTTGCACAGTCAAGAAGAGATGGTAAACTGCTACCAGGTTTACTCGGTTTGGGGTGTGCTGACTTTCCTGCCCTCAGAAAGTATGTATTTGCGGTGCTCGGCCTGGGTTTGCTATTCGCCTTCATCCTTGCCAGATCTATTGTCGCAGCAAGCTCATTTAGCACTTTGTTATGGCACCAAGTATATCGCCCTTGCCCTAATGACACCTTACACGCTGAGAGCACGTGTTCAAGTGCCTGCCTCCCCTGGCACAGGGGGCACTGCTCATCATCTGACTTTCCCCATTTCACAAGGTTGGTGGCTGACGGCAGCAGGTCATACATTGATCTAACAATGAAGCTGAGCCTACCCTAAGAGGTGCCATATGCCATATATCATTCCATGTCAAGGACCTCTGCAGGGCTCCTTCCCATGTAGTCCATTGGCCTTGTTGGACCTGCTGCACTTCTTTTTGCAACCTCTTATCATTCTCAGCTCCTCGTATCTCCTGAACTACCATGTCTCTGCGCTCCCTGCTTGATGCCTTGGACCACCAGCGGATGTCTCCATGACCAAATCCCCGTCTATTTGTTTGTGTGTATCCGATTACCTCCCTCAGTTTGAGTGACTCTTGGGCAGCATCAACAGCTTCTTCCACTCTCTACTTCCTTCCCGTTTTCAGTGTGGGCTGAATGGACTTAACCATGTCATCAGCTGACTCGCGTAGCATCATTGCAAGCCTTGCCTTTCCAACTTTGTACTCTTCAACAACTGACTTGAAGGGAAGCAGAAGTTTTGACTTTTTGCAGTACAGTGCTACATCTGACAGACCTGGTGGTACCCCTAGCCATTTTCTCATGAACTTGTTGACCTTCTGCTCTATAGCTTCCACTGTACTTGTGCTTATTTCATATATAAGCAGTGGCCACAGCAACTTCGGTATCAACATGAACTGGAGGCACCACAGTTTGAACTTTCCCAGGAGTCTGCTTTGGTCTATGATCTGTAGTCCTCTGTCTGCCATTTCTATTGTCTGTTGCACTGCCTTCGAGTTTTTTAATGAAGCATTGTACACCCTGCCAAGACTTTTAACAGGTTCCTCAATGACAGAAGGGATTCTTTGGTTGGAAACCATGAATATGACCTCTGCAATCTTCCCTTTCCTGACTGATAGGCTTCTCGACTTCTTTGGTTTGAAGCTCATTCTGCACCAGCTGACTAGTTCATCCAGGCGTGCTAACATCCTCTGGGCCTGATGTTCATCTGATGTCAGAATTGTTGTGTCATCCATGAATGCTTTGAGCGGTGGCATGTGACACATTCCACCAAGCTTTGGACGTATAGCCATTCCTTCAGCCGCATTGAGGATTACCTGCATAGCCATCACAAATAGTATCGGAGAGATGGTACATCCCATCGCAATTCCAACTTCAAGGCCAATCCACTTCATTGTGTACTCTCTGGTTGAAAATCTGACAGAAAACCCTGCGAAATACAGCTTCAGCATTGCTGCAATCTCTTGTGGAACATGATACATTTCTAGGGCCTGCCACAACATCTGGTGTGGAACGGATCCATAAGCATTCGCTAGATCCAACCAGATTGTATGGAGGTTTGTTCTGTCAGACTTTGCCTTTTGGATTGCTTCCCAGATCAGTGTGGCATGCTCTAGACATCCTGGTGTACCTGGGATACCTCCTTTCTGAATGGTAGTGTCAATGTACCCATTTTCCAGGAGGTATGTAGTGAGTCTTTTCGCCATCACTGAGAAGAATATCTTCCCTTCCACATTGAGTAGTGAGATTGGCCTGAACTGACTGATGTCTGTGGAATTTTGTTCCTTCGGGATGTAGACTCCGTTCGCCTTTCTCCATTCCTTGTTTACAAGCTGGGTTTTCCACGCATTCTTCAGTAAACGGAGCAGTCGTTTGAGCACCTCAGGGCATCTCTTATACACCACATATGGAACACCATTAGGACCTGGAGCTGACTTGCACCGAGCTTTCTGGACAATACTTTCTACCTCTTGCACCGTTGGGGGCTTGGTGTTAAATTCAGCTCCTGGCTTACTCGGCCATTTAAGGCCTGCCATTCTGCTGAGCGGCTCATCTTTGTGACCATCTGAATATGTCATTCTAAGGTGTTCTTCCAGGTCTTCTTTCCTGATGTTTAGCGTACCTGACCGTGGCTGCTCAAACAGTTCTTTGGCAAACTTGAAGGGCTCCCTAAAGAATCTTTCCCTATCCCTTCGAGTCTTCCTTCTCTTCCTGCACAACCTTTCTGCTCTACAAAGGGCATTATGTTGGCCTTTCAGGTGCTCCCAAACTTGTCGTAACCCTTCCTTCTCTGTGGCAACTGCGTTCTTGAACAGTTTTTGGGCATGCTTCTTCTGTTTCCTGATTTCTTCTATTTTAATTTGTCTTCTATTTTTTCATGGGGGGTTACTTTCTCTTGCCTCCGTGACTCCGAACACTTTGCGACAGTGCAGATATATTATGTCGCCAAAGATTTCCAGCTTCTTCTCCAAAGTTAGCTGCTTCAGGTTGTTATCCAACTCTTTTGCCAAGGCTTTGTCCAGCTGTTCCCAAACCCCTTTTGCACTGGCAGTTGGAAACTTGATTGCATCTCTCTTCCTGTCCAAGAAGTGTGTGAGATCATCATCTGGCAGATCAACTTGAACGTACTCAGCACTGTGGATTGACTCCTGGCTGCGTTCTTCTAACGTCTTATCTGTTGAGACAGAGCGCTGTTGATCTCCCCCTGATGACCTCCATTGAATACTTGGAGAAGAGAACTGAAGACAGATGTGAAAGGGATGATGGAGACTGTTACGTGTGGTTATCTTCTGGTAGTTAGGTTTGGGTTAGAATAGAAAGTCACAAACGTACATGCATCATACCGATAAACACGAATGGAGACGGGTATGGTCGTTACAGGACATCACTGGCCGAAGAACACAAGTCATCAGTTAGAGGGTCCACAAATCATCTTCTACATTTATTTTACGTCAGGAACAACATCATCATGGTCAAGGCATATATATAAGACATACATCATAGTTAATCTTTCATCTGTCTTGTCTCAATCATTCAGTTCTGGCCGCTGTACTAGAGGTGCATACGAACGATGACCACCCAAGTAATGTGGACCAGATGATGTGAATGTAAAAATACTTGAAAATACTTACTTAGTTGTTCCCCTTCTACCGTGAGGTGTAGAGGTATACTTGAATATACCTTCATTAATAGAACAATAATAAGAGAAGGAAGAACGTTGGGCCTAAATAATGTGCAAGAGCTAAGAGGAGTGGCGTCACAACGAACAACCTGGAGAGCACTGGTTTCTGCCTTTTGCGCCGTGTTTGGTGCTTAAAGAATTTATTATTATTTATAGGTGGAACTTCTTGATAAGTTCTGAATCATCTTATATAACATAGTGGCGGCCTTCGAAGTCAAATATGCCACTTAAATAGATCTCTTTCTCCACAATACTTGGAGCTTGAATAAAACACATCTTACTATGAAGACTTGAAGTAACGAAAGGCCTCGAATATTAGCCGTTAGCATAAATTGGTGCAAAACGCGTTATGTCATTAACAACTGGTGACGTATTAAATATGCAGCGTTCAACATAAGTTAAAACCCGTGCAAAAACATGAGTTACCACAGAGAAACATATTACCGCAACATAAATGGTAATAGCCTATGTGTGGCAACGATACAAAATACTTTAATATTCGTTCTTTAACAAAGACATAGAAAGTCCTTGAGCTGATGGCATGGGGCAGGAAGACCTGGTATATGTTTATTGAAGGCCTATGCTCCTTGGGGAGCTGAAGGGCGATGAATGAATGAATCGTCAGTTTGTTTGACTTCAGGAATTTTAAATACTATTTGTCATTCATCTTCCTCTTTATTGTTCTTAGTTCCTGCCTAAGACTAGTTGTGAGCACTTAATGATAATAGTTGTTTAGTTTTTGTCATCTAACATTTCCTTCTGCGTGACGTTTAGATCCGAATATGAGAACGTCTGCGAAACAATCCTTGATGAGGTGTGTGACCTGGAGAAGCATGTGAACATGACCTTGATGCAGCTTATTATTGAGTCTTTCCTGTGCCCGCTTGAGATGTTGGCCAAGCTGAAAGATGTTGCTGGACATAAGGTATGTTGTTGTTATTGGCGATGTTGTTGTTGTTTTTGGTGGGGGTTATTGCTGTTTTTGGTGCTGTGGTTTTTGTTGCTGTTGTTGCTGCTGTTGTTATTGCTGCTGCTGCTGTTTTTGCTGCTGTTTTTGGTGCTGTTAAGGCTGTTGTTGTTGCTGCTGTTGTTGTTACTGTTGCTGATGTTGCTGTTAATGCTGCTGCTGTTGTTTTTGTTGCTGTTGCTGCTATTGTTATTACTGTTGCTCTTGCTGCTGCTGCTGTTGCTGCTGCTGTTGTTGCTGCTGCTTTTGCTGTTAATGCTGCTGCTATTGTTCTTGCTGCTGTTGTTACTGTTGCTGCCGCTGTTGTTGTTACTGTTGCTGTTGTTATTGCTGCCACTGTTGTTGTTGTTGTTGCTACTGCTGTTATTGCTGCTGTTGCTTTTAATGCTGATGCTGTTCTTGCTGCTGTTGTTGTTAATGCTGCTGATGTTGTTGCTGTTGCAGTTGCTGCCACTGTTGTTGTTGCTGCCACTGTTGTTGTTGCTGTTAATGCTGCAGCTGTTATTGTTGCTGCTGATGTTGCTGCTGTTGTTGCTGCTGCTGTTGCTGCTGCTGTTGTTGCTGTTGTTGCTGTTGTTGCTGTTAATGCTGCAGCTGTTGTTGTTGCTGCCACTGTTGTTCTTGCTGTTAATGCTGCAGCTGTTGTTGTTGCTGCTGTTGTTGCTGCTGCTGCTGATGATGTTGTTGCTGCTGCTGTTGCTATTGTTGCTGCTGTTGTTGTTACTGCTGTTGTTATTGTTATTACTGCTGCTATTGGTACTGCTGCCGCTGCTGCAGTTTTTGTTGTTGTTGTTTAACTAAGGCTACTGAGCCTGTCGCTCTTTAGCTTCCAGTGCCAGTTTGAAGAACACTCGGCATTATCCACATTGTAGGTCTCGGCTTTTCCTGTGGCTTTTCTGCCAAAGCTTATTGAGTTGAGAGTTATGAGCTTCAGGTTCTTTCTCACGCTTTCTTGGCCTGTCATGCATTTATAGGATTTTCACATATGGTTTCACTCTGGAAGAAAGGAGTGGTGGCATACTGGATATTCCCCGCCATCCTTGGAGGTTCTCCAGATATGATGGGCTAAAATTCTGTGCTCTGGTTGTGGGCTGTCTCAAGGAATCATCACATCCTGTATAGGGCAACTTCCTAGCTACCTCACATGTCATAAATTCATTGTTAGATCCTTGCTGCAACGGATGAGGTGATTTCCGAAAGCACTCAGACTGTGTCATTAAAAAAACTTGGGCTTACCAGAGGCTCTAACTACGGCTGTCACACTCCCTGAAGCTTGGCTGACTGCAAATATCAAACCAATTCTAAAGAAACACAAGCCAGCTGAAGAACCCGTAAGCTACAGAACAGTCTCACTTACCTCAGCAATTGGAAAACTTGCAGAGAAGATGGTTAATCACAGGCTCTACTGGTGGCTGGAAAGTAATAAAGTCAATAATGATAGGCAGGCTTCAGAAAAGGTTGCAGAACAGATGACCAACTCTTTCATTTTGTGCAAAAAACCTTAGATGCATTCCAGGAGGGTAAGCACACAACAGCCGTATTAATTGATCTGCAGCAAGCATATGACACAGTATAGATAAAAGCGGTCACAATTAACGTGCACACTTAATGGCACCAAGCATTCACATGCTGTTGCAGTAGTGGTTTCCGGGGCAGTTTGTTTTACATGATGAGATGCCAGCTCCATGCACAACCTCATATTAGTTGCCTTTTAGGACATGCCTGAGATTGTAGTAATTCTTTTTTTTTTAATTGCCTCTTTAAAAACATCTGGAAACTACACAGGGCATCTCATTACACTGTTGTATACGGTACTTTTCCCTCATTACACTGTTGTATACGGTACTTTTCCCTCATTACACTGTTGTATATGGTACTTTTTCAGTGACCACCTTCTTCTATTCAGAAGAATTTTTTGTTGTTTTTTTTTTTCAATTTGGCTTGGCATTCCCGATTATTACAATTCTGGATAAAGAATATATGAACGACACACTTGTCATAAACTGTAATAACCATCCTGTCATTATTTTTACTGAATATAAAAAGAGGCTGTTGAATTTTGCTTGTTTAATTTTAATTTGAAAAGTATATTTTGTTTTACTCTTTTTTCAGAGCAAAAGAAAGCAGCATGTGAACCATCAAGATAACACTATTACAGAGTTCACTGAATACACAGACAACGTCTGCCAGGTTTCACTCCTGGTAGCTGCAAGTTCAACTGACGGCACCAGTAAGTTGCTGGAACATGCCCTTGTATTGATTCAAGATTTTAGAATATGGCTTTAAATATACCATATTTCCCTTCAAATAAGGCACACTTTTTTTCCCCAGAAATATATCTGAAAAACTTGCTTTTTATGTAGTGATAATCATCTTCTTCTTCCGTCCTTAGCCAACGACCGGCAGAGCAGTCAGTGGCCATTACGCCTAGTGGCGTCTTAAGGGCAACAGCGAATAGATTTTCTTTGCCGTTGTTCCCATCACGCCTAATGGTGTCTTTAGGGCAACGACAAATCAATCCGTTTGCTGTTGTTTCCGTAATCAAAGTGACTGGCAAACGGGTGATCAGCCCGTTACAAGTGATAATCATGGCTATCTTAAACAAGCATGTTGTTATCTTTTGTATGTAACTTTGCAGATGATTTAAATATTTTAGGTAGCTAATGATAAGGTGTAATACACCTTTCATAATTGTAATAACATGCTTTTATTTTAAAAGAATTCAAAGCTTTAGGACATATGCACTAAAATGCTTTTTTTTTTTTTTTTTTCAAAACAATAAAAGCAGCATTATAAATGCAGTATAACAAATAAGTTTCTGTAAATCCCCCCCCCCCCAATCTTGTTAAATCCTAGGTGCATATTATAGCCTGATGGGTCTTATATGGTGGGAAATACAGTATGTTGATCTGCATGTAAGTCAAACAAATTCCCAGAGTTAAATTTTTTAAAAATCTTTATATAATTGTTAAAATATAATAATAAAATGTTGACCCCCAAGGAGCATAGGCCTTCAACAAACACATGCCAAGTCCTCCTGTCACGTGCCATCATCTCAAGTTCTTTCCACAGTCTCCTCATCATTTTCACCTCTGTTTCCAGCTCTCTTCTCCGTGTGCTTCATGGTCTACCTCTGCCTCTCTTGCCCTGGGGGTTCCAGAACAAGGGCTGCCTTGTAATGCTATCAACAGGTTTCTTCAGTGTGTGTCCTATCCATCGCCATCGTCTTCTTCTCATCTCTTGTTCCACTAGCACTTGTCTGGTTCTTGTCCTCAGTTCCACGTTGGTAACCTTGTCATACCATTTTAATCCTTCTATTTTACACAAGCATCCATTTATGAAAGTCTGTAGCTTTTTGGTTGTTGTCTTTGTTCTCCATGTTTCACAGCCATATAATAGTACTGACTTGACATTTGAGTTGAAGATTTTTATTTTTGTGTTGGATCCGATTTCTCTCGATCTCCATTATTTGCCAATGCAATGAAAGCTCCTCTTGCTTTTTGTATTCTTACCTTGATATCACTGTCTGTCCCTCTAACTTTGTCTATAATTGCTGCCAAGATATGTGTATGATTCTACATCTTGTAGTGGTGTTTCTTCAAGTTCAACCCTGTTATCATTACCTGCATTTATTCTCATTATAAGGGAAGAGATACCAGCAGAATGGAAGGAAGGATATCTGGTTGTTGTCTAAGAAGGGAAATTTACAAGAGTGCACAGATTGTAGATGTTACTATCAGTGCCAGGAAAAGTATTAAACAGGATTATCCTTGAGAGATTTAGACAGTTCATAGACAAGAAACTGAGAGATGAACAAGCAGGTTTCCGACAAAACAGATCCTGTACAGACCAGATAGCCACTTTGAGAATAATAGTTGAACAAAGTCTGGAATGGAATTCACCACTATACATTGGACTACAAAAATGCATTTGACAGTGTAGACAGAGAATCACTTTGGAAATTGATGAGGCATTATGGAGTTCCCTGAAGATCATTAATTTAATAAAGAAAACATATCTTCATATGACATGCAGAGATTATCATGAAGGACAGCTTACAGAACCGTTTGGGATAAGAAGGGAGTGCGACAGGGATGCCTCTTGTCTCCATTTCTTTTCTTACTAGCAATAGACTGGGTTATGAGAGCATCGACGACACACAACAGAAATGGGATCCAGTGGACTATGACTAAACAGATGATCTAGATTTTGCTGATGACTTGGCTCTTCTGTCTCATAACCGTAATCAGATGCAGGACAAAATAAAAACACTCGATGATAGGTCACAGCAATTGGGTCTGAAAATACACAGGGAAAAGACAAAAATAATGAGAATAAGCAGCCATGCATGGTTGTAAACACATCTTGTGGGTGAGTACATGTTTTGTAAGAAGAATTATTAAAAAAATAAGAATAAATCAAACAAAATAATACTCAGAGTAAGAGAGATTCGCTGGAAAAAATTGTATCATGCCCTAAATCCCACTCTGTTACAGATGTGTGGAATAAATTAAAGGCTATAAAAGGCAGAACTAGACAAATGATAATCATCATCATCATTCCTTTTCATTCCCTGTGGAACAAAGGGCAGAAACAGTTGCTCTCTATCGATTTCTATTCTAGGCTGTCTTTTTCAGCTGTGCCCAAGTCATTCCAATTTCCCTAGCCTCCCCTTCAACAGTTCTTCTCCAAGTTCTCTTTGGCTTCCCCACTCTTCTTTTCCCCTGTGGGTTTCAGTCAAGGGAATCTCTGGCTGTGCTTAATTTTTCTCTTCTGAGTGTATGTCCTATCCATCCCCACTTTCTTACCTTAATTTCTGTTTGTATTGGCTGTTGCCTGCATCTTTTCCTTAGCTCTATATTTGTTATTACATCTGGCCATCTTATACGGAGGATCCGTCGGAGACATCTATTTACAAATGTCTGTAGCTTGGAGGTGATACTCTTTGAGACATGCCATGTCTCTGAGCCATACAGCAAGACTGACTTCACATTTGAGTTAAAGATTCTAATTTTGTTCTCTCTGGATATAGCGGAGGAGTTCCATATTGTTTGAAGACAAATGATAATACCTGCTGTAAAAAAACCCAGAAAGAGCAGATACTGACAATCAAAAGGCAACTGCACTGGCTAGATACTACCATGATGTTATCTCCATGAAAAAGCTAGGTCAGAATGAGAGCAGTAGAAAAAGTCTTATTTGGAAAAGAATAAAATATACAGCCAGACTCAGTCAGGATTGAGAAGGGGTAGATGCACTATGGAACAGATAATCAAAATGGAACATGAAATTAAATTAGGATCTCAAAAGAAAGAAAAGACAGTGGCAGTATTAATAGATAAAAATAGGGCATGATGAAAACTGGAGAGAAGGTGCTCTCTTTAAAGTCAAAAAGATAATAATTACAGGTACAATTGTATAGATGCTTAGAGAACTTCCTTTATGATAGATATTTCACATTACACATTAACAATGACAGTTCAGAACTGTATGAACAACAAAATGGCATTCCTCAAGGATCAGTTTTATCCCCTTCAATTTTTACAATAATGGTAAATGATTTGAATAAAGAATTTAAAGGTATAAAAAATAATTTGACACAGTTTGCAGATGACGTTGCTATATGGAGATCTGGGAAAAATCTAACAAAATTATATAATAATCTTCAAAAACAAATAAATAAAGTATGGATGAATAAATGGTAAAAGGTAAAGGTAAAGGATCGTGTTACACGCCCATTGAGGCATATTGGGAATATGGTGTTAGGCCCATATTATCTTGACCGTCGGCACAGTAGGGGTGATGTGGTCGGCATCACGCCGGCCGCCTTAACCTTCCCAGACTTGCTCTGGTACCCATTTGGGGCTGGGTCGACCCAGGAGCCGTTTGTGGCCTAAAAAATTCCCGCCTCATCTGGGGATCGAACCATAGACCACTGCGCTAGGAAGCCAGTGCACTAACCACTATGCTACCGCGGCTCCTGAATAAATGGTGATTTCACCTAAATACAAATAAAATGGTAAGAATGATCTTCAGTAAAGGTAGGATTGTTAAAAATAAGATAATTGACATAAACGTATTTCTTCTTCTTTGGTCCATAGCCACTGACTGCCAAAGCTTTCAGTGGCCATCATGCCTGGTGGCTTCTTGTAGGGCAGCAATAAACTGCTTCCACTTTGCTCAGTCGGTGACCATCCTTTGTGCAGTGCCCAAGCTCTATGTTACTGTTTCTGTAACTAATTTTTTTTTTTTTTACATAGACAGGGGTGTCGGCCCTGTGCTAAAACCCCCAACTTGGAAGACCAGGGTGCCGGCTTTAGTCTGACCCCTACCCACGCAGACCTGTCCAGCTTGGTAGAACCTGCCAGGAGTAAAACTCCCGCTGGTATAGCACTGGGGGTTGTCAGGGTACTCAAGCCTCCTTACTGCTTCAAGGTGTAGGCACCAGTGAAGGCAGATATAAACTTACAAGGGCAACAAATTAGTACAGTCCAAACCACAGGATACCTAGGAAGGATACTAGACCAACAACTGAACTGGAACAAACACACAGATAGACTGGTAGAGTCTTGTAGAGGACTAACTAACATGCTAAGATATTTGAAAGGTCATGGACGGGGTGCAAGCCATAAGACAGTGATCATGTTCCATAAGTTTTTCATTAGAGGCAAAATTGATTATGGAAGCATAGTCTATGACTCTGCAGCACAAGATTAAGTTATATAGAATTCAGCACCAAGCATTATGTACAGTTGTGGGTGCAATCAGATCAACAGCGAGGGGTTGATGAGTTGGTCTTAGGAGTCCTTCCATTGGAATTTCGGAGACTAAACTACATGACCAAAATTATGTTGGACAAGACTCGTCTAGCTTTTCCAGCATTTGCTAGGTATCAATTAACAACTCAGAACAGGTTCATGAATACCCGAAGATACCCGACAGGTTGGAAAT
This sequence comes from Oreohelix idahoensis, assembly GCA_024509875.1. Classification (NCBI taxonomy): domain Eukaryota; kingdom Metazoa; phylum Mollusca; class Gastropoda; order Stylommatophora; family Oreohelicidae; genus Oreohelix; species Oreohelix idahoensis. Next base: position 205,498 of record JAMPIV010002930.1, read on the forward strand.
GCATGAAGGAACTAGTACACTTGGATGTCCCAAATGCATCAATTAATAACAGTAGTATATACAAGGTGGTACCACCTTGGGAGCTCAAGAAACCAGATACACTCACACGTGGCAGGCATAATTAATAAAGCAACTGATATGGAAACTATCAAAAACAAAGCCAGGCAATATATTCAACAAATATCAAAAGACAGTATTACAGTGTTCACAGATGGATCTAAAGATGAAGATAGCAAATTGGGGATAAGAATTTATGTTCCCATGTGGTAAATGGTGAAAGGCTATAGTATAACAAATCATACATCTATTTTCACGGCAGAGATGGTTGCAGTTCTGAAAGCTCTAGAAATCTTCTCTAACAACACGCCTCATAAATTGACAATATTAACAAACTCATTTCTGCTATTCAAGCTATAAGAAACTTATGACAATGCAGTAGACCAGATATAGCAGAAGAGATATTACTGGCAAATACTTACCTATACTCCAAAGGATGTACCATTCTAATAGCTTAGATACCTTCACATTTTGGCATAGAAGGAAATGAAAAGGTGGATAAAGAAGCTAAGAAAAGTAGAACTAATAGAAACAAAATAAATGTGGGGATGAGTAAAGCAGAGATCAAAAGCTTAATTAAAAGAATAACTGACGAATGGACAGTAGAGTGGGATGGAAACCTGAAGGGCAGACATGTATATAAATTGTTCAAGACTCCAACAAGAATGTGTCCGGTATCTAGAGAACTAAAAATTCCTAGCTATAAGAAACTTCTTAGGCTGCAACTAGGAATGGGCTATTTTAGAAAAGAAGAACCTTACAGTGCAGAGTGTCTAGGGAAAAAAATAATATAGCACATTTCTTACTAAAATGTAGGAAGTATGAACAACAGAGAAAACTAATATTACTATTAGATTATTTACAGACATGCAGTTCATCCATAACTGTGGAACATGTGTTGAGAATAGATAGACCTAGAGAAATGCACAATATAATAAAACAGTAAATAACAAGAACTAAAATTAATATATAAGGGGGGCAAAGTCTTTTACAGACAGGGGGTATGATGTGCTGGTGTTGTGGGTAATGGGTTTCCCCCCTTGCTTCACCCTAGGCCTAGTGAATTCTTGTTCATGAAAGGAGCGACCATTGCGGTGTTAGTCTCTTGGCCTAGCAAAACCTCTCATACCCCAAGATCGTTGTGCGTGGTGAAGAGCCACACCCTCCTCGAGGTAGTCCTGGTAACTGAGGGTGCGAATCCTCAGGCTAAACACAACGGATCTAGAGGAGCAAACCTCGATAATAAAACCGGTGCACTACACCGTACACGCCCTCTGTGGGTGGGAAGGAGCCAGATGGATACTGAACAAGTCTTGGGAGTGGGAACGAGTGTGGACTGCTCCCTGAAGATCGGAACCCATCGTACAGGCACAGAGACTCAGGACTTGACGATCCTATTGCCTTCAACTCTTGGTCACGTGCCTAGAGCCTCGGAGAACTTGGCGTAACCAGCAGGCAATTTGGTGGCGGGGAAAGAGCACTGTGAGCCCTACCTTGGCTACGTATCACAAGGAGACGCAGAAACACCCCCTTTATCTCCACCAGAGCTGGCACAGTACACTTCTGGCTTCTACCCGGGCGGTAGGAAATCCACATCAAACCTGGCAGAGCAAGTCCTCCATCAGATGCGGCCGATGCTGGGCCCACTGGCGCGTGGACACGTCCCGATCCCCATCGAGACTTGCCCGGGGAGCCCACCCCGGCTCAAAAAAGCAGAGAAGGCCACTCTCCAAACCTCCGATGTCTTGCGGGCAGTGTTAGGATGTGCAAGAACATGGACAGGAAGACTCCACAACTTCCCCACTGAAGACACGCCCACGGCGACCGTTGCCTCAATTGGCTGTGTGTGGTGTACCCGGAAACGGGGCCTCCCAGTACTGAGGCACAGTTAAGTCCCCGATGTCACTTATCGGTGCAGAGTTGAGAGAGATGGCTGAGCATCACAATCCCCCCTGTGTTGCAGCATGATGAGAACCCAGCATTGCACACTGAGCTTGGGGGGATCACTTGGGCACCAGACTTAATACTGGCTCTTGACTGGATGGCCGCATGCAGGAGATTTCTACAATGGAGGGTTGGCAGGTGGTGGGTATCTGGAAGTGGCTCTGTGCAGGACGTGAGGATTCCTTGGGAGAGCCCAGAACCAGAGCACAGCATTGTGCAAGCTCTGCATAGTTGGAGAGCCCCCTGGATGACGGGGAATGCACAGTGTGCTACCCCACCTATCCCCAACTGCTAACTTAGAACCAGAAGTGGGGTCCTCTGTATGCGTGCCAGGCCAGGATAAAATGCCTGGGAAAGAGACTGGAGCTCAGAACTCCCTAACTCAAAGTTGCAGGATGGCAGAAAAGCCATGGGAAAGACAGGGCTATTTTGAAGATAACGCAACCATATTTTCACCATACGAGCTCGGACGCCGCCTCGGTAAACAAGGTCCGCGCAGAGCAGTGACACCCCCAGGCTGCTTGCGAATAGTCTACTACTGGGAACATAAACAGATTAGGGATGAGCCCACTCTCCCGTTGAACAGGTGCTAAAGTCATAGATACTGGGCCAGAAGGCGCACCGGAAACCACAGTATCACGCAACTCGCTTTTTTTTTTCTATGGAGAGTACACCGTCAAATAAATCTCGTACTGGTGCTCGCCCTGTGGAGCTCCACCAGGCAGGTGCAGTGCCGGGCTCTGAGCCTCGACAGAGCCCACCCTCAGCTACTGGAGGACCCTCTAGACCGTCTTGTGGAGTCAGCAGACGGCGGAGGAGAACTACTGACCAAAACAAAACAGAAAAAGAGAAACCCAGAGTGCCACTTGTCATGATGCACTGGAATGCAGAGGGAGTGAACAGCAAGCAGGCTGGATACAGCAAAAAGACAGAGCTGGAAAACATCTTGTATGAGAAGCAAGTCAGTGTTTGCTGTATCCAAGAGACTCACTTGAAAGCAGATCAAACCTTTAAAATAAGGGGATATCAATGCTTCAGATCCGACAGAAAAGATAGACGAAAAGGAGGAGTACTTACTCTTGTAAGGAATAACATTCCTGCACACGAAAGGAAAACCTTCATGGATGGAGCAGAATATCAGCTGTTGCAGATAAAGGTAGACAAGATGGAAATAGAACTCCTGAACTATTACTGTCCGAACAACAAACCCCTGAGTCTCAGCTCTATACAGGTACCAGCCACCAACTTTATAGCAGTTGGAGACTTTAATAGCCACTCCCAGAGCTGGGGCTATAACCATCTGGATCACAGAGGTGAAGAGGTTGAAACTTGGCAAGATGATCACTCCCTAATCCTAGTCAATAATGCCACAGATACTCCTACCTTCTACTCCAGAGGATGGCACACAACTTCAACACCAGATCTTGCCTTCTCCACACCAGATATAGCTGGATCTATTAGTAGAGAAGTAGGAGACCAACTAGGGGGAAGCGACCATCGCCCAATCTTTCTTACTGTCCAGAGTGCAACTCTCAGTACAGGCCCAGCCATTACAAGATGGAACTACAAAAAAGCCAACTGGGGTTTATTCAGGCATCAGGTGAACACGCTGCTGTCTACCCTCAAGGTACAGAACAGAGACATTAATGAAGTGGTAAAAGACTTCAACAGATGCATACTACAAGCTGCAAAAGAAACCATTCCCAAAGGATGCCGGCGTAACTACATACCATACTGGTCCAGCACACTCCAAGAACGTCAGGAAGCTATGGACAGGGCTAGAAAGGACGCAGAGTCTCAGCCTTCACTTGAAACTCACAACAAATGGAAAAAGGCTGTAGCAGAGTTTCAGAGAACAAAGCTAGAAGAAAAACGGAAAAGCTGGAGAACTAAAACGGCATCGCTGAACCTTGAGAAAGACGGCAGGAAACTTTGGAGATTAGTCAAGTCTCTAAATGAAGAGCGTTCCTCACCTAGGCAGACTATCACATTGGATGAAGGTGGCAAACTTTTCAGAGGAAAACAAGCTGCAGACTTGTTTGCTAGAAGATACAGTTCAGAAAGCAACTTACCCATTAACATAGATCATCAGAGAGAGATAAGAAAAGAAATACTGGCAACCATGGGACAGACAGATACTCCTGCCCCAATGAGGGAACCCATCACACTAGGAGAACTACAGAAGGCTATTTCCAAGCTTAAGTTTCAAAAGTCACCCGGCCCAGACAAAATCAGCAACGAAATGCTAGTAAATCTGAGCTCAGCAGCAAAGACAAAACTGCTTGAGATATTCAACCACAGCTGGTTGAAAGGAACGGTACCCCAAGTATGGAGAGAAGCCATCACAATACCCATACTAAAGAAAGGGAAATGTAAGACCGAGGCTGCAAGTTACCGGCCAATCAGTCTCACAAGCTGTGTTGGGAAGACTATGGAGCGAATAGTCAACCACAGATTGAAATGGTATTTAGAGTCTGAGCAGATCCTGGTGCCGGAACAAGCTGGATTTAGAGAATGCTACAGTATAGAAGACCAAGTTACTTACTTGTCTCAAGCAATAGAAGATGCCTTCCAGGAGAAGAAAAAGGTCCTAACGATCTGGGTCGACTTCAAGCAGGCCTTTGACAAGGTGTGGAAAGATGGCCTCATTGCAAAACTTAGGAGAAGTGGAATCCAAGGCAACATGATGAAATGGATCCAGTCATACTTGCATAACAGGAGAACTAGAGTCACTCTTGACGGTCTGCAGAGCAGAAAAGTGTTGCTCCATCAGGGGGTACCTCAAGGAGGAGTAATTTCCCCAACACTCTTCCTTGTTTACATCAATGACCTGGTGAAAGATCTCCCTGCAGGAGTTAAAGCTGCCTTATATGCAGATGACCTAGTACTCTGGTGCGCTGATGAAAATGTCACCACAGCAAATTATAGAATGCAGCGGGCAGCAGACATGCTAGTGTCATGGGCAGAGAAATGGCTTATCACAATAAACACAGACAAAACCTCCACAACACTGTTCTCCCTCGCCCCCAAGGACAAATCAGCTAACATACACCTAGGGACAACCGTGATCAAGGAAGAAAGCTACCCCACCTATCTTGGGGTGACATTTGACCAAAGGCTTACATGGAATAAGCATATTGAAAATGCAGAAGGAAAGGCCCGAAGACGACTAGGCATACTCAGAAAATTAGCAGGTACCAACTGGGGAGCAAATGAACGAAATCTAAAGAAGATTTATAATGGAGTAATAAGACCACACTTAGAGTTTAGCTCAGCAGCATGGTCATCAGCTGCTAACTCACATCTGCAGTCTTTGGACAAGGTGCAAAATCAAGCTCTCAGGCTCATTACAGGAGCCATGAAAACTACACCAATAACAGAGATGCAGAAGGTTGCTGGATTACAGACATTGTCCCATAGAAGAGACACAAAAACCATGATCCAGATGGAAAAGTACAACAGTATGCCAATGCACCCAATGAAGGCAAGACTAGATGATCTGGCATTGGGACGTCTAAAGCGTAGCAGCTTTGTGCATCGGGGGAAAAGACTTATAAGACAGCATCAAGAAGACCTATCCATGAAGACAACACCACTGAAGCCCACCCTATACCCTGTACCATGGGAGCAGGCCAGCAGTGCCCTCCAAATTAATACATCAGTCAGTGGTCTCACAAGTGGATGTGAGTATAATGATCTGCAAAAACGAACTGCTACATTGAGTATGATCCAAGAAAGCTATCCCGATCAATCATGGATACATGCCTATACAGATGGATCAGCAACTAATGCTGTTAGGAATGGAGGTGCCGGTATCTTTATCTCATATCCTGACAACCACTATGAGACTAGGCACATTCCCACTGGTAAATTCTGTTCCAACTATACAGCTGAGGTTCAAGCTCTAGAGCAAGCTGCAAATATGATTTATAACACCAACTCTGACTGCCACCAGGTAGTCATCCTCACAGATGCACTGTCTGTCCTGCAAGCTCTCAAGGGTGGTAAACTCCCGCATCTGAGAAATGAACTAAACAAGGTAGCTGCCAAAAAGAGAACCATACTTCAGTGGGTACCATCTCATTGTGGTGTACCCGGAAATGAAAAGGCAGATAAACTTGCAAAAAAGGGAGGAGAATGTGAACAAGAAGATAATGAAGTCACATACTTTGAGAAAAAGAGAGCTATCCAGACTATCAGAAGAGAACAGAACCAACCCAAAGACGACTATCACACTCTCGACCGGCAGGGACAGATAACTATTTTTCGACTCAGGACAGGGCATAACAAACTGAATAAACACATGCACAAGCTACGATTGTCTGCTTCACCACTGTGCACATGTGGATTAAACGAACAAACTGCTGAGCATGTTCTACAGGACTGTCCTCTGTATGACCAGTTAAGAAAGATATACTGGCCCAATGACTCAACACTAAACTCAAAGCTATATGGAGTTAAAGAGGAACTTCAAACAACAGTCGAATTCATCATGAGAACTCGTCTGACGGTGTAATCATCAAAGATGCGATCGCAAGAAGAAGAAGAAGAAGAATATATAAGGATCAGTGATGGTGTGAGGAAAAGGGGTAGTCTGATGGGGTGCTTATATCGATGATGGCAGATAATTGGTGGATTGGGTGTCATCCTGATCACCCCCAGGCTTTCTCACCCCTTTTCACCTTGTTAACAACAGGGCAGTTATGAGAGACTTTACTTTTCTTTTGTTGTTATTGTTTGTATTTGTTTTTTTATTTTAATTGTTTGTTTTTGGACTGAGTTGGAGGGGGGAAGATACTATATTTAGATATCAGAAATCAGATTTTATTATCTTGAATTTACTACACTATAGGGGAGCCGCGCAGGTGTAGTGGTTACCACACTGCGCTGGCGATTGGGTGATCCAGGTTCGAGCCCTGGTGGGAACATTTGAAGCAGTGTCGTCGACCAGGGACTGGAATAATCTGAACGGCTCCTGAGCCGACCCAGTTCTAATGGGTACCTCCGAAATCGGCGAGTATCTGCCTGAATGGTGAGAGGACACCTGCCATTGTACAGGAAAAAAAGGGATACTCACGTAAAATCAGTCTCAGGTTAGACATATTAAGCGGAGATTTCGCCTCGAGTAATAGCGGGCGTACGATAAAAAAAAGCCAAAAAAAACTACACTATATATCTTAATTATAACCCATCAAGGGTTGAATGGTATACTTTGTCTTTAAAAAAAAATTGTCTATAATGGGAACAAATAAAGGAATTATCACATTCAGATACTTAAAACAACACTAATCTTACTTACTTAGTCGTTCCCCTTCTACCGTGAGGTGTAGAGGTTTGGAAGAGAGAGCGCCAGACTATCCTATCGGCTGTCTTCCTCCTGGCCTGGTTCCATTCTAGTCCTCGGTCCTTCAAAGATTGTCTAATGTTGTCCTCCCAGCGGACTCTGGGTCGTCCTGGGGGTCTGGATCCTTGGCTCTTTGTTTCCCATGCTTGTCGTGGTAGCCGGTCTTCTCCCATTCTGCAGACATGGGCAAACCATCTTAGTTGGGACTGTTCTACTTGGGTCTGCAGGGGGTGGGATTTAAGGACAACACTAATCACGAAGAAAAACAACAAAACAATTTAGCCTTCAACAGGAGAACAGTAAGATTTGTTGAATGTGGGAGATGATGAAACAGTTGAATAGTAGACACTCAGGAGGAGCACATCATGATTTCCATTTTAGCTGCTTATGAAGCATGGAGCCACAACTAGATCTGGTCATCTTGCATGAAGCCTGCATCAAAGCATTAATGTCCTCTTGCTTGCTACGAGAGCTTATGAAGCATGGAGCCACAACTAGATCTGGTCATCTTGCATGAAGCCTGCATCAAAGCATTAATGTCCTCTTGCGGAAGAGGTTTTTTTTAGCAACTATTTCTCCATGATGAGGTTGCCAGCACAACCACATTTTAATCACCTCTAACGACTTGCCTGAAGGAGTCCTGTTCTTTTTTTTTTTGGTCCCCCGGGAACCACTCGCAGGCAGATGTAGTACAGGATGACCTAAGACTAGACCTCAGTCTTTGTTCTAGCATGGAAGTCATGATAAGCTATCTTTCATACTTTCAACTTGACAATTCTCTTAATTTGTTGATTGTCATTTTCTTCATCTTTCTGTGTTGCTTATCTCATCTTTTTCGTTTTTGCACAACTATTTTCTCACAAAAGGCATGTAAAAGGCAAGGGTAGTACCATACCAGATACTGCTGTAGGGGGAGTGAAGTGTTGACTTCAGCATACTAGGTCCAGCAATGAGAGGTGAGGTGACCAGTTCCCTTCCTCGCTGCCCTTTCATTCCCTAACTCAAAGGGCAGAGTCAGGTATCCATTTACAGCTGGGTACACTGGCACATATCTGTACCATGATTTGAACCCGGGATGTTGTGCCGGGAGAGACCTGTGCTCTAACAACTCTTGTCAGTCGGATATTTATAGTGTACATTGTCTTTTTCTCTTAACCTGACCATATTTCTTGTCTTTTGTCTCCTTGCAGGAAGTCTGCACCACACAGTCACGTGATCTTGCCGCAAGGGGTTTCTGTGGCAGTTTGTTTAATATAATGAGCTTGCCAGCCTCATGCACAACCTCGTATTGGTTGCCTTGTACAGCATGACTGGTGGTGCAGTAGTCCGGTTCTTTCCTTGTCACGTTAGGGAAACCCTCAGAACTAGTTGGGAAACTCTATGCCTATATTTCTATGTTTATTTTTATTTATAGAATGTGTGATTCCTGTATTCACACATTGGGATTCTCGCCGGTGCTGCAGAGTTCATGCACTGTGCTGAGATCCTGCTAGTGTGATCTAAAGGAGGAGATTGGAGCACTGATGGAGTTGTCCGTGTGCATTGAAGATAGTCCTTAAAACCAAACTAATTCTCGCTATGTTTATTTTTTTAAAAATACTTTCATGAAGAAATGAATGACTTTTTTTCAAATACTTTGAACACTGGTTTCAGAAGTGAGAGAGATAATCACGTCTGTCCGGTGTTTAGAATCTCTAGAGCCAGACATTGCTCCAGCGGTCATTGTTCTCAACAAGGAGCCAAAGAATGAGGCGGCAAAGAAACATTTTCACCTCCTTCTTGGGAGATGGGCACAGGAAGTTTGCTCACTTGTTGATGCGATTGATGCGTTGGTTGATCCAAAAGTCTTTATGGACATGATTGGTAAATAAATATGTTTGGTTTTGTTTAGCACTTCCTTTTTTTTTCCCCCTCTCAGATATTTTTTAAAAATGCGATATTCCTCAATATCTGTGTGTTATTTTGCCATCTCCTCAGTTCTATCTCTCTCTATCTCACTCTCTGTCTCTCTCTAGTTCTCTCTTCAGTTCTTTTTCAGTCTTATCTGTCTCTCCATTTATCTCTGGTTCTCTCCCTCTCTCTGCAGTTCTCTCCTTCTCTCTCCAGTTCTTTCCTTACTGTTGTTCCAGATGTCTGTTTTGCAGTTTTTATGGAGAGGAGGAAGGGGGAAAGCGGAGGTTACTGCATTGATTTGACACCTTAATTTTTTTTTTTTTTTGCACAAGCTTTCTTAGATTTTTTTAAACAGGTCGAGAACCCAACATTACACACTAAGCTTGGAGGAGCCACTTGAGCCCCAGATGTAATTCTGGCTTTTACCTGGTTGCTTGTATGCAGGAGGATCTCACTATGGACCCCTTGATAGGCAGGGGGAGCTGAGAAGTGGCTCTGTGTAGGACGTAACAATTCCTTGGGAGAGCCAAGAACCAGAGCACAATATTTTAGCTTTGCATATTTTTAGAGCCCGCTTAGGTGGCGGGGAATGCGCAGTATGCCATGCACTTCTTACTCCTAGCTTGGGACCAGATCTGATGATACTTGCAAGCCAAGCTGGAGAAACTGGAGCTCATGACTTCACACGTTTCAGAATGGCAGAAAAGCCACAGCGAAAGCCACAGTGTAGATAATACCAAGGCGTCTTCAACTTGTTCTTGGCTGCAAAAGAGTAAGAAGCTCAGCAGCCCTAGTTAAACAACAACTCTCTTTCTGTGTATCTTTTTTCCTTGCTTGTATGGCTGTCAGGATAGCATTTACTGCAGAATCAATCTCTTCACACTGTTTAATCTAAAAATTCTCTAACAGTATCTGGGGATTTCTCTTGTATAAATATGTACATCTGAAACCAAAACACTACTACAGCTCACAGCATGTCAATTAAAATAGTTCACAAATATAGCAAGGAGTTCACGCTCAGGCAGAAGTTCATTCATTTCATTCATCACCTTTTAATGCCCCGAGGAGCATAGGCCTTCAACAAACGTATTCCAAGTCTTCCTGTCCCGTGCCATCTGCTCAAGAACTTTCCATGTCTTCTTCATCCCCTTCATGTCTGTCTCCAGTTCTCTTCTTCGTGTGTTCTTTGGTTTCCTTCAACCTCTCTTACTCTGGGAATTTCAGAACAATGACTACCCGGTAATGCTATCAACAGGTTTCCTCAAAGTGTGCCCTATCCATCTCCAGTGCCTTCTTCTTATTTCTTGTTCCACTGGCACTTGTCTAGTTCTTGTCATCTCTTGTTCCACTGTCACTTGTCTAGTTCTTGTCATTTCTTGTTCCACTGTCACTTGTCTAGTTCTTGTCATCTCTTGTTCCACTGTCACTTGTCTAGTTCTTGTCATCTCTTGTTCCACTGTCACTTGTCTAGTTCTTGTCATCTCTTGTTCCACTGGCACTTGTCTAGTTCTTGTCATCTCTTGTTCCACTGTCACTTGTCTAGTTCTTGTCATCTCTTGTTCCACTGGCACTTGTCTAGTTCTTGTCATCTCTTGTTCCACTGTCACTTGTCTAGTTCTTGTCATCTCTTGTTCCACTGTCACTTGTCTAGTTCTTGTCATCTCTTGTTCCACTGTCACTTGTCTAGTTCTTGTCATCTCTTGTTCCACTGGCACTTGTCTAGTTCTTGTCATCTCTTGTTCCACTGTCACTAGTCTAGTTCTTGTCATCTCTTGTTCCACTGTCACTAGTCTAGTTCTTGTCATCTCTTGTTCCACTGTCACTAGTCTAGTTCTTGTCATCTCTTGTTCCACTGTCACTAGTCTAGTTCTTGTCATCTCTTGTTCCACTGTCACTAGTCTAGTTCTTATCATCTCTTGTTCCACTGGCACTTGTCTAGTTCTTGTCATCTGTTCCACATTAGTGATCTTGTTTTACCATTTCAATCCAACTGTTCTGCACAAACATCCATTCTGAAAGTCTGTAACTTTTTGGTTGTTGTTTTCCATGTTTCAGAGCCATACAATAGGACTAACTTAACATTTGAATTGAAAATTCTGTCTTTTATATTGGACCTGGTTTCTCAGACAGATGCCTTCACATACCTAGGATGCATAGTAACACCAGACGGCGGAGCAAGCAAAGACATCAACAACAGAATGAACAAAGCAAGAACAGCCTTTTTTAGTCTAAACAACATCTGGAAGTCCTCTCAGTACAGCACAAGCACAAAATTAGGATTATATCAGAGCTGTGTGCTTTCTGTGCTTCTCTATTGCGCGGAGAGCTGGAGAGTTACAGAGAAGGAAATGTCGAAATTGTCCTCTTTTCACACAACATGCCTAAGAAAAATTCTCCGAATCTTTTGGCCGAATATCATCACCAACCAAGATCTGCTTACTCGGAGCAAACAAGAGGACATGCACACCATCATAGCTGGCAGACGCTGGAGCTGGGTTGGCCATGTCCTCAGAAGAGACCCCGATGCCATCACAAGAACAGCTATGCTATGGACCCTTGAATGAAAACGAAAGAGAGGCTGACCAAAAACAACTTGGCGGAGGACTGTGGATGCTGAGATGCAAAGAATGAACCAGAGTTGGGGCACTGTACGAAGGATGGCCGCCGACCGAGCAAAGTGGAATCAATTTGTTGTTGCCCTACAAGACGCCACCAGGCATAATGGCCACTGACTGCTTTGACGGTCGGCGGCTAAGGATCAAAGAAGAGAAGAAGAAGATATTTCCCAACGCAATGAACGCTCTTCTAGTCTTTTGTATTCTTATTTTTGATATCATTCTCATGCAGAAGTTGTGGCATGTAAAATACGATCCCAAGATAAATAATAACTTCTAGACTTATAATACCACTTGTATCTGGCCAGTTGAAGTCTTTTTGCCTAATATTACAGTCTCAATCTCTTCCATGATTCATAAACTTGAGACACCACTTCTGTCTCAAATCGCTATTAACCTTTCAACTCTCAAAATTGTCACCTCCTGGCCAGCCTAAATCCCTTCTTCTTTCTTTGGTCCTTGGTCACTGACTGACAAAGCAATCAGTGACCATCACACTGCCTAGTGGCATCTTGTAGGGCAGCAACAAACTATCCACTTTGGTCCTTGGTCGCTGACTTGACAGCAATCAGTGACCATCACACATGGTGGCGTCTTGTAAGGCATCAACAAACTGTATCCACTTTGGTCCTTGGTCACTGACTGACAAAGCAATCAGTGACCATCACACTGCCTAGTGGCATCTTGTAAGGGCAGCAACAAACTGTATCAACTTTGGTCCTTGATCACTGACTGACAGAGCAATCAGTGACCATCACACATGGTGGCATCTTGTAGGGCAGCAACAAACTGTTCATGGCATGGCAGTTCTGATGACGGTGTCAGGGTCTCTTATGAGGGTGTGGCTAACCCAATTCCAGCGTCTACCCACTATGTTGGTGCACATGTTCTCTTCACCAACCTAAATCACATCCAAGTTTTACTCACCTCTTCACCAACATTATCTTGACAAAATGAACACATAACCTACTTACAACAAATGAACCAGCCAATATAACATCCCATTTGACTCTCACAGAACTTACAAAAACAATACTAACTGTGCTCCTCTGTGATGTGCCACTTGCGAAAAAAAAAAGAGCCATTAGCTATTAAGAAAAGTTAGGTCATTCTGTCGTAAAATTTCAGAGCTCCAATTTTTGCTTCCGTCCTTGTTCTTTTTATTGTTTTTAGTAGGGTAGATTTTAGTGTGGTACCATTTGAGGGCTAACTTTTTTTTGTTTCTTTTTTTTGTGTTTTTTTTTTTTTTTTGGTCTTCTTTAAATAGTGATTTTTTATGTATTTGAATGTGACAGTTTCCTTTATTTGTTTCTTTTACAGAAAATGTACTGATCCATGAGGTTGATATTTTTACAACCATGCATGGCTGCTCACATGCAGACATACAGAGACATTTCAGCAGATTTGTAAATTTGTCAGAGAGACCTGGGGTGTTGGCGAAGAAGCTTCTGGATGAGAATAGTGACCCTGTGTATCGTAACGGGCTGAACTATTTCATCACATTGCTGTTCCAGAGTAAGGGTTTGATTGTATGTTTGAGTGTTTTGTCTATTCCGTCCCATGTTTCAGACATATATTGTCCTACATTTAGAAAACGCTCAAGATGGAAAGGGCATACGCTGAGAACACTTGTTGATAGCATTACCAGGCAGTCCTTGTTCTGGAATCATCAGGGTACGAGAGGTAGAGTGAGATAAAGAAATACACGGAAACAGACGTGATGGGGATGATGAAGACATGGAAAGACCTAGAGTAGATAGCACAAGACAGACAGACGTGGTATAAGTCTGTTGAAGGCCTGTGCTTCTTAGGAAGCTGGAAGGTGATGATGATGATAATGACATTTAGTTGTTTGTGTTTCTGTTTTCTTTCATTCATCAGTCTTCATATAGTTCATATCCTGCAGTCACTCACTATTTTGTAGTCAGCACAGTCTGGCTTTTCTATCCCATAACTGTAATCAGATTGTAAGACAGAATGAGAATACTTGATGAGAAGTAACAGCAATGAGGTTTGAAAATACACAGGGAAGAGTCAGAGATTATGACAGTAATCTCATAATGCAACTAACAATAATTAATAAATTGCATTGGGAGATACATTCCCTGCATGAATTAGAATCATACATTTATTTTGATAGCAATATAGACAACGTTGGGGGAACAGACAGCGATATCAAAATAAGAATACAAAAAGCAAGAAGAGCTTTCATTGCATCGGGAAATATACGGAAATCAAAGAAATCAAGTCCAATACAAAAATAAGAATCTTCAGCTCAAATATCAAGATAGTTCTAGCAGTTCCAGGATTCCTGGACAGGAACTGTCATGTATTGCTGTCATCTGGTTTTCTTAATATATGTGACCTGTCTGATTCCAGATTCTTCTCCTTACTTGGAGTGGCTAAGAGGTATGGCGTCCGCCTCAAATTCTAAAGGTACGAGGTTCGATTCCCAGTAGAGGGAATACAATTTATGGAAATTTTTTTTTCAGAATCAGTGATCCTAATGATGTAATACTCCCCCTGGTCTCTGAGGTAGTGAGATCGGATGCCTAGCCTTCTCGGATGAGGGCAAAAAAATAGGAGGTCCCATGTGCAAGTTGTGCACTTTAAAAATCCCTCGGCCGTTAGAAATCGTAAAGAGTAGGCCATAAGCCCGCAGCCCTGGCAAAATAACAGAAAATTAGAACCCTACCCACCACAAAAATATTTATAGAATGTGTGATTCCTATATACACACATTGGGATTCTTGCCGGTGCTACAGAGTTCATGCACTGTGCTGATATCCTCCTTGTGTGATCTAAGAGAGGAGATTGGGGCACTGATGGAGTTGTCCGTGTGGAATGAAGATAGTCCTTAAAACCAAAACCAAACCAGATCTTGTCATTCCATTTCAGTTTTTCAAATTGACTGAGACATACCATTTATGAGTTTCTGATTGGCATTTATGCTGTTCTATATGTTTCAGAGTCATACAATATCTTGTCTATTTACTGAATATTAATCTTTTTTCAATTTATTCATTTATTGACCCATTACATTGCATACATGCCACACCTCAGACATGAAAAACCTGTACAACAAATCCAAAAACCCTGTACAGAGACCCGCAAAACCTGTACAGACTGAAAAACGTAACAATAGAGTTAATTAATGTACAAATATATTCAATTAGATGGTTCTGCACCATCATAGTGACATGCGCCCTTTGCCTTTTTAAGCATGTCTTCACTTGCTTTAAAACCTAAACAACAAGAGTTAGAATTTATTTTGTACCGGTATTGTAGAAAAGCTGTGACTGTATCATCATTTAGTCTATTTCTGCAAAAAAAATTAATACAATTTATGGTGGAAATGAAGAACAGTTTGGTGTGTGTTCTATAGTGCCTTATAAAAGTATAGATCTAAAGAGACCAGTAATAAGCGTTATGGGTTAGGTTTAGGAATCTTAAATCAAATATATATATATATATATATTTTTTAAAGCTAGCAATGAAAATATAAACTGGCGCAATATTATATATTCTCTACCGAACTTCAAAAATTGGAATAGCCGTTATACCCATACGAATTTTAGTGTCAATCAAACATTGATAGTAATTAATTATTTAATAAATATAAATCATTGGATGACCGTAATGATGATCACCCAAGGCAAAATCACATTGTTTTTTAAAGAAACGAAATTAAAACTAAGAAGAGAAGTAACTCCAAATAAACTTTTCTCTGACCTGGTTAAGATGCAAATTTGCCTTGCTTTTGTGGTTTTTTTTTCAGTTTCATAATTTGGTCATATCGGAATGACGGTCGCCGAATGCTCCGCATGTATTTTCGTACCATTTAGATTTCGGGTTAACCCTAACCCCAACTGTAACCCTAATCCTAACTCTAAATGGTACGAAAATACATGCAGAGCATTCGGCGACCGTCATTCCGATATTAGGCCTACCCATAATTTGTTTTGTATTATTATTCAAATTTACATTTCTTACGCACTTTCTACCGTAAACCTAACCTCAACCTTAACTCTAAATGGTACGAAAATACAAATATTAAACATACTCAACGGCAATAAAGGTAAAGATTACCAGAATCTCAGTAAAAAGAGTTGTCAGAATCATTCAAGTTGAATAAATTCAACTCAAACAAGAATTTTCGTGCTCTTTTTCCACAAAATGTTTATGATTCGGCGGTACGGCAGCGTCCATGTTTGTAACTTTCGCTTTTGTAAAATCACTATTATCAGTTCTACCGTATTCGCTAGCAGTAAAATATTTTGTTCGTTTCAAGCTTAGTGGCCAGATTTTTCAATGCTGAATCTGATTATGCCCAGCAATTGCCGATACGATTGTAAACAGAAGAGTTCTGGTGCTTTTAAAATAGGACATACGTTCTATAGGTGTATGGGAACGAGGTATCGCACTACTTCCGTGACGTACTCGGTACGGCACAGCGACAAAAATTGTCAAGATTTATGCCGTATGGCGTACGTCATAATGGTGCTGAAAGGGTTAATAATTAGGCAAAAAAAACCCGTACAGACGTCTGTACGGGCCGTACACGTCCGAAAACGCAAAATCCCCGTACAGATTATGGGTAAACCATAGCATGTGGCATGTATGACATTGATTATTGATCCCATTGTCAGTTCATCATTTTGATCATGTATTCATGGGCATCTGCTCATTTGTTGCTACATCCGTTTGTTGATTGATCAAATAATTGTTGTCTGCCTTTTATACTTTTCCCCTATACCCCAGTAATCAAATAATGGTTTTCTGCCCTTGATACTTTCCTCTCTTTGTCTCAGTGATCAAATAATTTTGTCAGCCCTTGATACTTTCCTCTCTTTGCCCCAGTGATCAAATAATGGTTGTCTGCCCTTAAAGCTCTCCTCCCTTTATCCCAGGAGTTGGTGAAGCTAGAAATGTTTACTTGGAAATCATGCAGACAAAGCATCCACCCAGTCAGCAATATGATACTCTTGAAAGAAGAATCAGGCTGATTCTGCAGGCTGTGAGAATGCTGAGGGAAGGTTTAGATGTGAAGAATCATCCCCACCTGTTGAGTGACAAGAGGATCATGTTTAAACAGAGAGGATTAGGTCTGAGACAAGGTAAATACAAGTCCTTAACATAATTTCTACTTTACAAATACATGATTTTAATTTTGATTTTATTACTTACTTATTTATTTTTGTTGTGTGATATTTGAGATAAATGGTCTAAGATAAGTTTTAATTTGGAAGTCACTATTAGGTTTTAATTTGGAAGTCACTGTCAGGTTTTAATTTGGAAGTCACTGTCAGGTTTTAATTTGTAGGTCGCTGTCAGGTTTTAATTTGGAGGTCACTGTCAGGTTTTAATTTGTAGGTCACTGTCAGGATTTAATTTTTAGGTCACTGTCAGGTTTTAATTTATAGGTCACTGTCAGGTTTTAATTTATAGGTCACTGTCTGGTTTTAATTTGGATGTTATTATCAGGTTTTTATTTGTAGGTCACTGTCAGGTTTTAATTTGTAGGTCACTGTCAGATTTTAATTTGGAAGTCACTGTCAGCTTTTAACTTTGAAGTCACTATCAGCTGCTGTGCGTATAATTAAAACACCGACATATCTCATTTTTTGTGTGCTATGTTATGGATCAGGTTTAAATCTTGTGTAATTGAAACGGTTGTCCAAAGCAATTATAATTGCCTTAAATGTGTTGTTTGCTCATTAGCTAAAAAATCAACCAACAAAGTAAAGAAAGTGGAGGTGAAAGATAAATTATTAGAGACAAAAGTGAAGGAGACACAACCAGAGGAGGGTAAGTTATTATTTTAATTCACATAATAAGCTTGTTTTTATTTATATGTTATGTCCTTAGGTGATATATTTAAAAAAAAAAAAAGTCACGCATTCATTCATGTGTACACTCATTCTATTACTCATGCATTCTACAATTCAGAAATATATGAAAGTGATAACCATCTGTCAGCCTTCAGTAATTCATTTATTTATGTGATAATATGTCATTAATCTCTTCAGGAATTCATTCAACTGTACAAACATTGTGTCATTCATTCAGTAAAGTCTTCAGTCATTCATTTTGTAGGGTGGATGGATATGAAAAAAAATTGAAAATAGGGGATTCATCTTACTAGGACAAAATGTAATGAAAATAGCCATCATTGCAACCACAAGGCCTTTGTCAGGAAAAGGAAAGAAGTGAGAGCTTATTAGGAAACATGAGAAAATAGATAAAAGTGGGGACTACCCATAAGATCTGCTAATAAGTCGACCAGAGATCGCGCCATGAAAACATAGTGTGCAAGGAAAACGTTCTACTACAATCATTCTGCCATTCGTTTAATGGACCAATAATTACTTCAGACATACACTTATGTCATTCATTCAGCTGACCAGTAATTACTTCAGACATACACTTATTCTGTCATTCATTTAACTGACCAATAATTACTTCAGACATACATTTATTCTGTCATTCATTTAGCTGACCAATAATTACTTCAGACATACACTTATTCTGTCATTTATTTAACTGACCAATAATTACTTCAGACATACACTTATTCTGCCATTCATTTCTTCTTCTTCTTCATCCATCCTTAGCCACCGACCGTCAAAGCAGTCAGTGGCCATTACGCCTAGTGGCGTCTTAGGGCAACAGCAGATAGGTTTTCTTTGCCATTGTTTCCCATCACGCCTAGTGGCGTCTTTAGGGCAACAGCAAATCAATCCATTTGCTGTTGTTTCCGTAATCGAAGTGACTGGCAAACGGGTGATCAGCCCGTTGCTAGCCATTCATTTAGCTGACCAATAGTTACTTCAGACATTCACTTATTCTGTCATTCATTTAACTGACCAATAATTACTTCAGACATACACTTATTCTGTCATCCATTTAACTGACCAGTAATTACTTCAGACATACACTTATTCTGCCATCCATTTAACTGACCAGTAATTACTTCAGACATACACCTATTCTGTCATTCATTTAACTGACCAGTAATTACTTCAGACATACACTTATTCTGTCATTCAACTGACCAATAATTACTTCAAACATACACTTATTGTCATTCATTCAACTCTTCAGTAATTCATTTAGCTATTCACTAAGCATATCACTCATTCATTCACATTTTCAGTTATGTTTCAGCTGCACCATTATTTTGTCATTCATCCATTCAACTCTTCATTCATTCTTTCAGTTATACAGCCATTATATTGCTCCATTGAATCTGCTTCTTCTTTGATCCTTAGCCGCTGCCTGTCACAGCAGTCTGTGGCCACCACGCTTAGTGCCGTCTTGTAGGGCAGCAACAAACTGCTTCTACTTTGCTTGGTCGGCGGCCGTCCTTTGTGCAGTGCCCCAGCTCTGGTTCATTCTTTGCATCTCTGCCTCCACAGTTCTCCGCCAAGTTGTTTTCGGTTGGCCTCTCTTTCGCTTTCCTTCAGGGGTCCATAGCATAGCTGTTCTTGTGATGGTATCTGGGTCTCATCTGAGGACGTGGCCAACCCAACTCCAATGTCTGCCAACTATGATGCTGTGTATCATGTCCTCTTGGTTGCTCTGAGTAAGTAGTTCTTGTTTGGTAATCGTATTCGGTCAAAAGATTGGGAGAATTTTCCTTAGACAGACTGTGTGGAAAGAGGGCTCATTGAATCGTCTTGTCAGTAATTAATCTGTACCATCATTCTGTCACTTATTCAATTAGGTCTTGAGTCATTAATTCAGTTCATCAGTTATTTTGTCATTATTCAGGTCCTGTTTTATTACTTGCTGAACATCCCATAATACTTCACTTTCATAAATGGGTGCGTGTGTCAAATAGGAGGATTGAAGTAGTATGACAAGATCATCATTGAGGAATCGATGAACAACTACTAGCTTAATAAGAGATGAGAAGAAGACTGGTGATGGATGGGGCACACATTGAGGAAGTATATTGATTACAAGGCAGTCCTTGTTCCAAAACCCTCAGGGTAAGAGAAATAGATGGCAACCAAAAAAAAAAAAAAGAAACACACACAGAGAAGAGAACTGGTGAGATGATGAGTTAAAGGCATGAGACATGGGGACTTGGGGTGAGTTTATTAAAGACGTATGCTCCTTGAGGAGCTAAAAGGTAATGAATGAATGAATAACATAATGCTTGTATCTTTTTTATATTTTTTCATTCCACTAATCCCCCACCTCTCGGTCTGACTCTTTCTGTGTTGCTATGTCAGTATTATAAATTATACTTTATTCCTTTATATAAACTGGTTTTGGACTAATGTATCAGTCTTTATTCAGTATCTAAAGTCACAGAGGATCCTCCACCCTCAACAAATGACACTAAAGACTTAACATGCCCACCACCTCCCAGGGAATCCCCTAGTGCTGATCCAGAGACCCTCATTACTCTTCCAGAAATCTTGGATGAGAAGGAACTGGAAAGAGGTCTGTAAATGTCCGGAATTATTCATTTTTTTAAAGCTTTGACACTTTCTAGATGTAAGGTTATATCTGAGAGTCATTAAAAGAAAAGTAGTACCAATTATACCCACGGTAAACTGCCAGTATAATTGGACATCAGTAATAAAAAAAATTAATCAAGATATGTGAAATGAAATACTTATACGTATCTTGGTGAGACTGGCCTAACTGCCAGGGAGGATAATTTTAGCCAACGTCTATGGTTTCTTACTTCTCAGGACTAACTACTATCTATCGTTCTTGTCATGTACTAACAGTTTATCATGTGTTGATAACACTCAACATACCTGGGTGTCTTGGAAATTCACCCATTCTTAAAATGGCAACACTGTCACTCTTGTCCACAGAATAAATATAATAACTGTCATAGTGGCGTGCCAAGCGATTGATCGGCTAGGTGATATTTTCATATTTATGTCACCACAGAAGCAAACCAAACCTTTGGTACTATCGCCCGATGATACCTATCAGTTGTGCTTGCCACTTCTAAAATATTACACACTTGGGAGACAGCAAACGCGTTCAAAATCTGACTGACTTAATATTGTACAACGATTTACAATTATGACTTTTTCCCGAACACTCTAGATCAAGTTGTCTTGAAAACAACTCACTTAAACCGTGGACCTTCAGTCTCACAGCTGAATTCACTTCGAAAACAAAACTCCAAACTATAAAAAACTCCAAACTAAAAAACGATCTTTTCTCAAGGGGCATAAAAACATTACTGTTAATGCCTATTTTGGATTTTCGTCCTTTCTTTATAACTCTATAAGTCAATAGATTTTCGCCCTTTGATTCAAACCTAAAGTCTGTTAGTTTTCCTTATGCAAATTTATGAAACCGGATTTCTGACACACAAACTCCCTATTACAAAGTCATAAAAAAGTTATACATGCCCTTAACTAAGGATGCGGTGACAGAGTAATAAGCAGTGAAGTGGTCATTTGTTTGTTTGTTATTTAATGTATGACCTCTATGTTAAGAACAGCTTATTATTTTTTTTTTTATGTTTGAAACCTGGGTTGGGTTAGGGTTAAGGTTAGCGTTAGTTAACTATTTCTTAATCGCTCCAAGCAACACAGGTGACATATCAATTATAAGTTGGCTGACATGATGGGGAATGTACTCTTTTCTGTGATACAACCATGAGTTGTGCTATCCATGTAAAGGCTGTTATCTACTCAATTGTAGATGTTCCCTTTTGTTTTTTAAATTTCTTCTATCTGGTCTCTCCTTTGTATCCTGCTTCAGGCATCCAGTCCCTGCAACAGTTGAAAGTTAATTTCTCTCATGTCAGTGATTATTTTCACATTTTCTCTGCTTAGGGTTAGTCATTGGTCTGTTTTTTTGTTGTTGCATGTTTGTCATTGGTCTATTTTTGTTGTTGTTGCATGTTCGTCATTGGTCTGTTTTTGTTGTGGCATGTTTGTCATTGGTCTGTTTTTTTCTGTTGTTTCATGTTGGTCATTGGTCTGTTTTGTTGTTGTTGCATGTTTGTAATTGGTCTGTTTTTGTTGTTGTTGCATGTTTGTCATTGGTCTGTGTTTTTTGTTGTTACATATTTGTCATTGGTCTGTTTTTGTTGTTGTTACATGTTTGTCATTGATCTGTTTTTGTGTTGTTGCGTGTTTGTCATTGGTCTGGTTTTTTGTTGTTGCATGTTTGTCATTGGTCTGTTTTTTTTGTTGTTGCATGTCATTGGTCTATTTTATTTGTTGTTGTTGCATGTTTGTCATTGGTCTATTTTATTTGTTGTTGTTGCATGTTTCTCACTGGTCTGTTTTTTTGTTACATGTTTGTCATTAGTCTGTTTTTTAGTTGCTGCATGTTTGTCATTAGTCTTTTTTTTGGTTCTTACATGTTTGTCATTGGTCTGTTTTTTGTTGTTGTTACATGTTTGTCATTGATCAGTTTTTTGTTGTTGCTTGTTTGTCATTGGTCTGTTTTTTTGCTGTTGCATGTTTGTCATTGGTCTTTTTTTTGTTGTTGTTGCATGTTTGTCATTGGTCTATATTTGTTTGTTGTTGCATGTTTATCATTGATCTATTTTGTTGTTGTTACATGTTTGTCATTGGTCTGTTTTTTGTTGTTGTTACATGTTTGTCATTGGTCTGTTTTTTTGTTGTTGTTACATGTTTGTCATTGGTCTGTTTTTGTTGTTGTTACATGTTTGTCATTGATTTGTTTTTTTGTTGTTGCTTGTTTGTCATTGGTCTGTTTTGTTGTTGTTGCATTTTTGTCATTGGTCTGTTTTTTTTTTTTTTGCTCCATGTTTGTCATTGGTCTGTTTTTTGTTGTTGTTACATGTTTGCCATTGGTCTGTTTTGTTGTTGTTATATGTTTGTCATTGGTCGCTCTTTTGTTGTTACATATTTGTCATTTGACTGTTATTTTTGTGTTACATGCTTGTCATTGGCCTGTTTTTTTTAAATTGCATGTTTGTCATTAATCTGTTTTTTTGTTTTGTTACATGTTTGTCATTGGGCTGTTTTTGTGTTGTTACATTTTTGTCATTGGGCTGTTTTTTTGTTGTTACAAGTGTGTGTCATTGGTCTATTTTTTGTTGTCACATGTTTGTCATTGGTCTGTTTTGTTGTTGTTACATGTTTGTCATTGGTCTGTTTTTAGTTGTTACATTTTTGTCATTGGTCTGTTTTTTTTGTTGTTACATGTTTGTCCTTGGTCGGTTCTTTTGTTACATGATTGTCATTGGTCTGTTTTTTGTTACATGTTTTTCATTGGGCAGATTTTTTTGTTACATGTTTGTCATTGTTTTTTTGTTGTTGTTGTTACATGTTTGTCATTGGTCAGTTGTTTTGTTACGTGTTTGTCATTGGTCTGTTTTTGTTGTTGTTTCATTCATTTATTACTCTTCAATTCCCTGAAAAACAAAGGCCTTGTCCTAATTCACACCAAGTACTCCTGTCCCGTGCTGTCTGCTCAAGGTACTATCATGTATTCTTTATTCCTTACATTTCTGTCCTCACCTCTCTTTTATATGTGTTTTTCAATCTCCCTCTGCCTTTCTTACCCTGGGGATTCCAGATTAAGGACTGCCTTGTTATGCTGCCAACATTGTTTGCATTAAGCTCATGTGGAAACAGAACAATTTCTTTATGTTGCAAATTAACCAAATATCTTAACAAAAAATTATTTTTGGCATTTAAAACATTATTTACTGTTATCTGTCTATGACCCCATATAAAAATAGAAGGTTAACAGCGATGGTTTTATTTGGTTCTGCAGGATTAGCCACAGAAATTTACCTGGTTGTGAAGAAACTGCTGAATGCTTGCGTCCACCCAGATCACAAAATGGTTGAAAACATGACCCATGTCCTCCTGAGCTGGACCAATCATATTGTCGAAAATGCAGAAAAACTGATGGTGCATTGCTCTCAGATTCCAAAAGTGAAGTGAGCATCTTTGTTAACTAGTCAGTGTCAGTCCTATCCAGTTTTTATTGAAGTTTTTACTGTTTTTTTATTTGAGTTGTTTTTTTAAATAATACAACATTGGGATCCTGAGCTTATGTGATTAGATGCTGTCCAGTACCACGGGGAAGTACTGTACTTGTCAGTTCTCATCCTTCATGTGCCATTGTTAGTATCTTTCTGACATCAGAATTAATATAACGTATATGCTACATTTTCAGTGAACTGAAGGATCTGCTCCTGAAGATAGACCATATCACTCCAGAGGTCATTCAGAAGGCTAAGTTTATCATAGCAGGGGACAAACAACTTGTGCATGATCTAGTTAAGGATGCTGGGGACTGGGCTAAAATGGTAGGTAATGTTTGACTTATGTTCTGCTTGCAAGATTCAGTGTCTTTGTGTCACTTGGAGGATAGATTTCTTTTCTTTACTTTCCTTCTTTTTTATTTCTTGTTTTATCTTTTAAATGAGGTATAGTTTTCTGCCTTCTGTTTTTTTTCCCCTCTACCTCGGGGATAAATTGTCCCATTTTGGTCCATCTTGAAATGGTGGGACATCTTGCATGCCTCATGGATACCTTGAGCTAAATCAGTTGGAGCCTTATGGTCATAGAAGGCTCATAAGTTCTCAATCATATCTATGCTAGATGGTCTCTACTAAATCCTGTTGTGGAGTTTCTCCATCATGTCCTCATCTGTTGTTCTCTACCATATCCTGTCCCAGAGATTCACCACTATGTACCATCTTGCAAGTTTTCCACCATAAGCTATCCAGAGACATCTCCATGTACTGTCCAGCAAGTTCTTTACCATTCACTGTCCAATGAGATGTCCACTATATATCTTTCTAGACATTTGTCACCATGCACTGCCAAAGAAAGTTCTCCACTATGAACTGTCCTGAAAGTTCTTCACCATCTGCTGCCCTGGAAATTCTTTATCATGTACTATATGGGATGTTGTCCACCACATACTACCTTGTAAGATCTCCACCAAGTATTGTCCTGGACATTTTTCACCTTATACTGTCCAGGAAGTTCTCCACTATCAACTGTCCTAAATTTCTTAACTGCCTTAGAAGATGTCCATCATGTTTTGTTGTGGAAGTTTGTCACCATTTGCTGTCTAGGATGTTCTTCATAAGGCACGTTCCTGTACATTTTCCACCATGTTCAGTGGACTACAATCTTTTATAGATCCAAGCAGTAATTATTAATGGTTTGAATGTCCCGCACACATAATGAATTTGTGTGTCTAATATTTGTATTTGTTGATAGCATAACAAGGCAGTCCTCGTTCTGGTACCCCCAAGGGTAAGAGAGGTAGAGTGAGACCAAAAAATACATGAAGAAGAGAACTGGAGGCAGAAATGAAAGGGGTAAAGAAGGCATGGAAAGACTTTAACTCTTTAAGTCCCAATCGACTTTATAAAGGCTCAGGGTTTAGACACATTTGACCTGGGAGCCATGTAAGTGGCTTCCGTATCTTTTGCTCCTATCCATTTTACCTTGGATAAAACAACAAATTTGTTTATGCATATGAACATTTAAAAATATTATTTCCAAACAACAACAAAAACGTTTGTTTGGGCCAAACCCACTTTTCTGCTTGACAAGATGAATAGGCATGTGCTCCATGGGGAGCTGAAGGGGTGATAAATGAATACATGTTTGTATTAGGCACAGTTTCTGTGTATAAACAGTTTCTGTGTATAAACAGTTTCTCTCAATAAACAGTTTCTCTCAATAAACATTTTCCTCGGCATAAACAGTTTCTCTGAACAAACAGTTTTTCTGCGTAAACTGTTTCTCTGTTTAAACAGTTTCTCTGCATAAACAGTTTCTCCACATAAACAGTTTCTCCACTTAGTTTCTCCACATAAACAGTTTCTCTACACAAACAGTTTCTCTGCATAAACAGTTTCTCTGCATTAAGACCATCAGTTGTCATCCTGAACAACGTTTAGCATGCTTTAGCCATGTTTCTATCATAATTTTGTAGGTGAATGCAGCAAGAATGATCGTAGATGTCACTGTGGACAGATGGCTTGTGTTGACCAGTGAATTACAGCAGGCTATTGAGAACAATAATAAGCATCACCTTAAGATCCTGGTAATGTACATGTGTGTGTGTCTGGACATTTATATTTATATGTAACATGTCATATATGTAACATGTCATATATGTTAGCCATGTTGTTGTTAAACTAAGGCTGCTGAGTTTCTTTTTCTTTTTCAGCCAATGCCAATTTGAATATTCCTTGGTATTATCTACATTGTAGATCTAGGCTTTTCCTGTGGCTTTTCTGTCATTCCGAAATGTGTTGAGTTGAACTCATGATCTCCAGGTTCTCCAACTTGGCTTGCAATTAAACGATCATCACATCTGGCCCCAAGCTAGGAGGAAGAAGTGCAAGGCACACTGTGCATTCCCCACCATCCAAGGGAGCCCTCCAAACAGGCATAGCTGAAATACTTTGCTCTGTTTCTGGGCTCTCCCCAGGGAATTGTCACGCCTTACACAGAGCCACTTCTCAGCTTCTCCTGCCTATCATGGGGCGATCCCCCTGGATGCAGCCAACCATATAAAAGCTAGAGTTACGTCTGGGATTCAATTGACTCCTCCAAGCTTAGTGTGCAATGCTGGGTTCTCAACACGTTTCACCACAGGGGGGAATCCCTGGAAAAATGTTTGGATGATTTCAAGAGTCAATGAGAGCGTAATTAGCCTCACAGACAGAGGTTCACTTCCACATCTTTATTTTATAGCATTGTGCATAATTGGTGGTCATATAAGGATGACTTCAGATATACCTTCATGCATGATAGCCACGTGATGTGGCATGAACTAACATTTTATAATTTTTGATAAGGAAAATGGTATGGAGTGTTAAGTCATATTTTAATTAAGGGGAGTTAAGCGGTAAAAGACTTGTATGTACAGGTCGGATTTTTGGTTATCACGCTTGTAAGCTGACTAGCTGTTAGTTTGTTTTAAAAAAAATATGATAGGGAATCTGCTCGAATGTTCGAGATACAGAAAGTGTTAGAAGGGGTATGAACGCTACTCACATCTCGTGCTGCGAATTCGCGCTGGGATGAATTTGTACTGGACGGTTTTTTGAGGGGGAAAATTTTTGTGACGGTTAATATGGGCAGAGCTCCGAAGATGGATGTCGACCATTTTTCGTCAGTGTGTCCCGGGATAAGATTTTTTGCATGAAAGGGATATTGGATTCTTCCTAATGTATTTTCTAAAGCCATGGTTGTACGGCTTATTTATATACTACAGTATGTACGTTATTGAAGATTTTCAGGCCATGGATTATGTATTATTTCAGGCCTTGGAGTATGTTGATTCAGGCCATACACATATTATTGTAAACTGTGACATATGCAGTTCCCCTTTCTTGAATGGATATTTTTGGCCAAGACGTTTATGATTATGAGCTGCTGTTTTCTACAGCCTTTGTGAATGGATATATTTGTACCAGTGACTGTATATCTAAGGATTTACTTACTGATGATTGATGATCCATTATGAGCAATTATTGATGATTATATACCTTTGAATTGTACGCTCAATTACCTTGGATTAGTGCTCACTTGATGTACCATGATTTGCCGTGACTTGTAACCTGTGACAGTGTGTTATTTATGATGTCATTGTTTGCTGTGGTGTTAATAAACAGTGTAGAACTGATACTGAACGACGTTGATACTTTAAGGATAGATGTTGGTATACCAAGTAGGTTGTTGTTGGTGGTACTAGTGATACAGACTGGTGGGTATAAGCTGTAACATCACTGGCTGATTGATTATATACTTGATGTGTACTGTCACTGGATACTGACTGGTATATCGTGCTGTAATATGATTTATCGCGAATGTGTGACATGAAAGTTCGTCAAGGTGGACATCTATGTAGCAGTGCAGACTTGTATCACGACATGTAACATACAAGAGTGTGTGTGGCATTCATCACATTGAAAGGTGTAGATGTGGGGTTGATGGAACCATATGTTGTACGTGTTACAGGTATGAAGTCAAAAATATAGGTGAACAGCTGTGTACGTTTTCACCATTTATTATAGTCACAGCAACAAGACGTAGACAAATCCATGTAAGCATGACACAGGTACACGGCGGATATGAAGACAGTTCACTACAGTTGCATGTACATAAGTTCCAATAAATATATGATTGTCAAAGTGTTGCAGACTCCAATTTATCTCTCATTCCACAACTAGCAGAAAAAACCCCGCATTACAGAACGGGTAAATAACTGTATAAATATCCAACAGTTTCATTCTGACTCTTCTTAAATTGCTCTTCTTAAGTCGACCCCAAACATGGCGGGCGACGAAAATAGCATAGTCCATCCCTCTAATCGGACGTATCGAAGATAGGCTGTCCTTTCGAAGATAGTCTTATATAACTCCCTCGTTCTTCAGGCGAGTTTTCATTTTCAAAGTTATAATAGCAATAACTGGTAACTCATCTGGTCTTCCACTCCAGATAGTTATATATTAGGCCTCTATAAAACAGTAAACACTGTGGATTCCTCATCTGCAGACATAAACGTCTAAGTTCAAAGATATACCGCTAAACATGCAGGTTTTAGAATAATATCTATTCTCCTGGGTTTTCTGTGTGTAAATCTAAACCTAACGGTCTTAGATGGCTCCAACGAGCATAACAAGTAGAATACTCTGCCTTTCAACCATTCGTGAGCTCTCGTCACCAGTTGATTCAAAATATGTTCCTTACACTGCGAACAAAGGAAGTGTGAAAGTTTCGTTTTTTTACCTTGCTTCGAATTCCTAACACAACTTAGAAGCAACTGTCGTCTTCCTGACGAACAGAAATAACACAGGGGACTTTAAATAACAGTGGAAGAGTTTCCATCCCCAGAGGCAATGCAGAGAAGTAACCAGACATTTCGTCTGACGGACCCAGTTCAACAAAACGGCCTCCCGCACAGGAAATCTTCTCCAAACTCTACCTAGTTCGGACATGCGCTGTTCGCCTCCACCTCTGACCTATGCAGTCTGCTGGTATATCCTTTAAGAGGAGAAACTACATATTTACTTTCCCTCAAAGCAAAAAATGAGTATTCGCCCTTAGATTAGGGTTCTAACGAAAAATACATTAGACCCAAAATCTTATTCAAAATATTTTCAAACATAACAAGTATACAGACAGACTACATTACCAGTTATGAAAACTGCACGTAACAGTCTTACCACACCTCCCGGGAAAAAAAAAATTAAACATTTAAAAAAAAAAAATACATCTAGGAGCAACATACAATGGGCTCACAGCGCATGAATAATGCGCAGATGAAAAGTATTCATCATCATCTCAACCCATAACCCGTCATGGGTCGTAGGGGTGCCATGGTGGAAGCATCAGCAGACAGGGTCCTCCACTGCTCTCTATTCTCAGCAATGCGTACAAGTGTGGAGAAACCGTGTCCTGCCCATTCTTTGATGTTATCAGCCCAGGATTTTCTTTGCCTTCCTCTTCTCCGTTTACCTTCGACTGTTCCCTGGAGGATCGTTTTCGAAAGGGAGTCATGAAAAGTATTAAGAATAAATATAACGCCAAATGTGAGGCTAAGTCGACATATGGAGCGACTGGTGAGAATATATCTCATAATCTCAGAGAAAGCGTTTCTCTAAGTATAAATGTTTCCAGGGAGGTGTCACCAACGTGTTCTACAATGTTGGCAATGACACAATGCATACAAAAATTTCATACAATAATTTCATATTAGGTATCTTAAGTTCATGATTAACAAAGAAGAAAAATCATCAAAGAACAGCGGTGAATATACCTCAATGAACCGCTAAGTAGTGATACAATCACTATATTACAAATTACAAATGTGTACCTAACTTGATATAGAAAGGAACTATTATAGATTTAGATGTATTAGGAAGTCCAAGACCTAACAGTTAGGTGGAATCATGTGGGCATCTAGACAAAATGTCTGCCATCACATTATCTGATCCACGGATAGCTCGTACCGAGAAATGAAAAGGTTGAAGAGCAATTGCATATCGAGTAGACCTCAAGCTCTTCAAATTCTTACTCTGTATAGCCGTAAGAGCTTTCTGGTCGGTTTCTACTATGAAATGTGCGCCTAGAAGGAATCTTTGTAGTTTGAGAATTGAACAGACCATAGCCAACAGTTCACGGTCTAAAACCGAGTAATTCCTTTCTGCCGCATTAAGTTTTCTGGAGATATACATTACAGGATGCAGAGTTCCAGAGTACTCTTGCATTAGTGCCGCTCCAATCCCAGTGGATGAAGCGTCACTACGAAGAAAAAATGTCTTATCTTTAGTAGGTAACACTAAAATAGGTGGTGTTGAAAACATAGTTTTGATTTTATCTAGCAAGGATTGGCATTCCTGAGACCAGTGAACCATATTAGGAGACCCTTTCTTTAGTAGTGTAGAAACAGGTGCCATGATAGAGGATAGATTTGGAATGAATCGTCCATAAAAGTGTATAAGACCTAAGAGACTTCGCACTTGCTTTTTAGTCTTAGGAATAGAGATGTTAAGTATCTTAGTGATATTATGGTCCTCTGTCTTTAGGAAACCATGACCGACTCGATGGCCTAGGAAAGAAATTTCGCTAAAACCAATGCAGGCTTTAGAGGGTTTCGCTGTTAGGTTATGCTCACGTAAAGTAGACAGTAATTCATCTAACCCCGAATAGTGATCTTTCCAAGTATCACTGAAAAGACAGATGTCGTCTAGGTATGCAATGACATCTGACCGATAAGATAGGATTCGACGCATCATGCATACGAATGTAGCAGGTTCGTTCATAAGGCCAAAAGGCATGAAATTCCATTGGAAAAGGCCTCTAGGTGTAGAAAAAGCCGTAAGAGGTTTGGCGCGTTCAGATAAAGGAACTTGCCAATATCCTTTAGACAAGTCAAGTTTAGTGAAAAAATGAGATTTAGAAAGCCTAGTAAGTAGCTCTTCTAGTAAAGGCATAGGTTCAGCGTCAAACTTCGTAACTTGATTCAATTTGCGATAGTCAATGCAAAGACGTATGTTATTGTCTTTTTTCCGAACAATAACCATCGGCGAAGAATATGCAGAAGTGGATGGTTCAATTATTTTTAAATCTATCATCTCATCCAACTCCTTCTCAACCTGTGCTTGAAAATGTATAGGGATAGGATAAGGTCTGACCCTAATAGGAGTATGGTCAGTTAGAACAATGTCATGTTCAATGACATGAGTTTGTCCAGGGATGTCAGTGAGGACATCCTGAAATGTTTGTAACATAGCCGAAACTTGTCGCTGTTCTCCTAGTGATAAATCAGGAGAGACAGTAACATTTTTCCATGATTCACTAGAATGAAGTGGGATCATCGGAAGAGGAAGATTTACATCTGAAAAACTTGTTTCCTCATCCTGTATTACGGACAGTGATGAGTAATGACCATGTTGGACTGGAGAATCGTCCGTTGCCTGGAAAATAGGCTATAAATAATCCGGACGTTCATGGAATTCCGTAAGCATGTTGATGTGGAAGGTTTTATGCTTCCCGTCAATATCGACAATATAGTCAACATCTGAAATTTTCAATATTATATCGTACGGACCTTTCCAAGAAATAAGAAGTCTGTTTTCCCTACAAGGTAGCAAAACAAATGCTTTGTCACCAGGACAAAGTTGTCGTAAGGTTCTTTTCTTATTGGCAAATTGCCTTGCCTTCTGTTTAGCAAATTCAGAAGAAGAAGTTGCTAATTTGCATGCTTCGATAATCTTTTGTCTAAGCGCGATGACATGTTCGTAAGAGGATTTTGTGTCATCATCAATATTATCAGCGGTTATGAAATCATGAAGCAAAGACATAGGGCCGCGCGGTCGCGCGCCAAAGACAAGTTCAAAGGGAGAAAATCCTGTATGTTCATTGGGGACCTCTCTGTAGGCGAAGAGGGCCGCAGGTAAAACCCTGTCCCAATCTTGAGGATGATCCTCAGTTATCTTCCCTAATAAGTTTTTGAGTGTTCTATTTAGGCGTTCGACCATCCCATTAGACATTGGGTGATAGATACTACTCAAAGATCTTTCTATCTGCAGAGTAGACATTACTTGAGACATGGTATCCGATATTAGTTGGGTGCCATGGTCTAATAATATTTCTCCGGGAAATCCCAAATGAGAAAATATGAGCCAAAGAGCATCTGCAATATCAGCAGTAGTAATGCTTTTCATAGGAATAGCCTCTGGCCAACGTGTGCACATATCAACACACATCAAGATAAACTGATGTCCTCTGGCAGACTTGATCTTAAATGGACCAATAATGTCTATTGCATATTTCTGAAACGGCCGAATAGGAATGTCTGCAGCCTAAATAGGTGCAGCATGGCGTGGACCTTTAGATTTGACCTCTTGACATACTTTACAAGATCGACAATATATCCGAATGTCCTTGTTTACTAATGGCCAAAAGAAAGCCGCAAGAACTCTTGACTTCGTACGGGAAAAACCCATATGTCCAGCACACTGAGAGTCGTGAGCGTGCTGCAAAATTTTAACTCTCAAATTCTTGGGCACAAGAATCTGAGAATGACTTGACTTAGTGGAGTCTTGAACCATACGTACAAGTACGCCATTCTTCATTGTAATCCAAGATTTACGATTTGTATCTTTATTTGGATCACCTTTTATTGCAAGAGTGAAGAATTTCTTTAGAGTGGGATCATCTTCTTGCTGTTTTATAAATGAGTCACGAGAAATTACCAAGGGATCATCTTGGTTATGCACTTCATTATCTTCAGTAGATGAAGTTTGAGGCATATGAAGAGCTTGAGCTCTAGTGACTACAGCATTAGCAGTTTGCATATTTTGTTTTTCCCAAACGGAAATTTGTTGCGGAGTGCATTCTTTGACTCCGTGAATACGACCGATGATAAGATCAGCGATCGGATTCGGCAGAAGACATGCGTGTACATCTCCTGTAAAGAAAGGAGTAGCAATCTTAATGATAGCAGTAGAGTATTTCTCTAAGGTGCCGCCAAATGTTACACATTTGACTACTTTTCCTGTGGCACGGGAAGGATCTACGAGTGACTGCCTAACACCAATTGTGGTGCATCCAGAATCAAAAAGAACTGAGACTGGATTGTCATTTATTAAACCTTTATGTAAGACAAGAGAACCTCTTCCATCATGCGCGACTGACGCAGGAAGAGCGGGAAGAGGATGGCCACAACTTAAAGTAGACACCGTAGTTGGTTCAAATAATGTTTTGCATTGGGGGCACTGAGATGCTCTCCCAAAATCAAAAGCGGAACATGCCATATTATTAGCGTCATTATTATCTTTAGTCTGTTTATAGGCTTCATGGGACTCTTGCTGTGCAGAGTTTGCCTGGAAATGTGATTTATGTTTTTTGTATTGTGATCTACCTCGATTATTATTGCCTCTGTAATCATTATTGTTTCCTCTATTGTAACCCCTATTTGGGTTTGAGTCATAGTTCTCATGGTTACCATTATCATGTTCATTATAATGAGTATCTCTGTAATTATGATCTTGTTGTCTCCATGACGGATAACTTTTATAGCTTCTATAATGACTTCCTCTGCGGAAATTCCTATAATTGTGACAACCCCTGAATCGAGGGCTGTCAGCTTGTTTCCAGTTCTTCGAAGAAGAACCCTGAAATGATTGGTTACCTTGGTTTTGATAACTATTATGGTTACCTTTTTTATCAAACCTGTTTTGTGGTCCCTGAAATTTGTGTGAATAATTAGGATTGTATGGTGTTGCTGAAGCAACTGGCATACTCTCCTTAATCTTAATGTTGCCAAAAGTCACGTCAGGATGTGCAGTGACATATTGGGAACAATATTCTTCCATTTGTTTTAGTGTTTTGGGTTTACGCTCATGTATAAATTCAAGGAATGGTTTATTTACACATGACATAATCTTATCTCTGATCAACAAATCCATAAGTGCTTCATATGTTTTTTCTGTTTTGGATAGCTCAATCCATCGTGTAAATGTAAGACGTGCCTTTGCAATGAATTCTGAGAATTCTACTCCTGCCTCAGGCACCATCGTCTTAAACAAAAGACGATAACCTTCTTCTGTCAATTGATATTTTTTTTATCAAGGCTGCTCTAATAACATCATAATTATCTTTATCAGCCTCTTCTACCAGACTTAAACTAGTCAGAGAATCACCTCACAAATTCTCTGATAACTGATTTGCATATTGTGATCTATCCACATTATGAGTACGACAAAAACGTTCAAATCTATCCAGCCAGAATGTAATATTGTCATTGGAAGGATTGAACGGTGGCAGCTTAACCTTAAAAGTAGAAGGTTTACCATCATTACCAGATGACTGATTGACACTACCCATATTTGTCAATTTCAATTTTTCTATCTCATAAGCTAAAAGTTTCTCTTGATGTTCCATCTTTGCTTTTTCTTTTCTTTCTTCAGCCTCTAATCTTTTGTTCTCAGCCTCTAGTCTTTTACTTTCAGCCTCTATTTCCAGTCTCTTTTGTTCAGCTTCTCTGTCTAATCTCTTTTGTTCAGCCTCTCTGTCTAATCTCTTTTGTTCAGCCTCAGCTTCTCTTTCTAATCTCTTTTGTTCAGCCTCAGCTTCTCTTTCTAATCTTTTTTCCTCAGCTTCTCTTTCTAATCTTTTTTCTTCAGCTTTTTGTTTTTTTTCTTCTTCCTTCTGTGCTTTGGCATAATGAGAAAGTGCAAACTCTTTTTAACTCCTCAGGAGTCATCCCAAGGGCTCTCCCTTGCTCAATAAAGTAGTCTAAAGTTGCCATAGTATTTAATTAAATGTGGCTATTATCCCTGCAATTACAAATTTATTTATTTCAACCAAACAGGAGCAAGTTTTTAACAAAAACTTGTATAATTAGCTCCGTTAATCTCAATCTCGTTGGAAGACAAGTCTTTTGTAAGAACTTGTATGGTTATTTTATAATAACAATATCATCAGACATTTATATCATAGGTTCAATCAAAATGTTAATAGTGTATGTCTAAGTATGTGTACCAATAGAAAACAAAACAATAACAATAATACGAAGACAAATATTCAAAACACTACGATAACATTCGCAGAAGTCAACTAAAAAACTAAACTGAAGGAAATCTCACAAAGGATGTGATGATAACTGTGAAAATGTAAACAAAACAACTGACGTCACAGTGTATAAACATAAAGGTGTATACAACTAAATGACAGGAAAGAGTAGAACTACAAATACAAACAAATTTAATTAAAACTAAACAATAGAAAAATGTTACAAAAACAACGAAGAAAAGCACACCTCATCACAACTAACACAAATAGCAACAAATTGTCACAAGCAGATTTTCAATGAAGAAAATTGCACCTACAGAACACTAATATAAGACCTCTATCACGTGGTATATCTTATATTAGTCACACACCCAACCTCCCGCTGAAATATATACTAATATAATACATAAACAAATGACATGTAACATGTAAACATAAATACATATAGTATGAATGAAGAGTGTTGTAAAGAAGGCTTAGTTATAACATATAAAGTATAGTTTACAACATGAAATGGGCCACTTTTTATATAATTATATTGTTCAATAGTCAAGAACAGTTATAACAGTCAGCATTATCAGCAATGTTGTTCCAACGATGAAAAAATACAACTGATTCTGCTTCAGGAACTGTGGCGATGGTAAAATCAAATTTCTGTTCTTCACAATAATAGTAATGACAACGTTCATAAAACTTGGCCTTCTAAACAGCAATTTTGACAATCAACGCCGGGTACTTTGCATTTTGATGAAGGTAACGTATGTGTAGAGTCTCACCTCGTAAACCCATGTATTTGTCACCACTGATACTGAACGACGTTGATACTTTAAGGATAGA
This sequence comes from Oreohelix idahoensis, assembly GCA_024509875.1. NCBI lineage: Eukaryota > Metazoa > Mollusca > Gastropoda > Stylommatophora > Oreohelicidae > Oreohelix > Oreohelix idahoensis. The sequence goes on from JAMPIV010002930.1 coordinate 241,215, forward strand.
TGTTGGTATACCAAGTAGGTTGTTGTTGGTGGTACTAGTGATACAGACTGGTGGGTATAAGCTGTAACATCACTGGCTGATTGATTATATACTTGATGTGTACTGTCACTGGATACTGACTGGTATATCGTGCTGTAATATGATTTATCGCGAATGTGTGACATGAAAGTTCGTCAAGGTGGACATCTATGTAGCAGTGCAGACTTGTATCACGACATGTAACATACAAGAGTGTGTGTGGCATTCATCACATTGAAAGGTGTAGATGTGGGGTTGATGGAACCATATGTTGTACGTGTTACAGGTATGAAGTCAAAAATATAGGTGAACAGCTGTGTACGTTTTCACCATTTATTATAGTCACAGCAACAAGACGTAGACAAATCCATGTAAGTATGACACAGGAACATGGCGGATATGAAGACAGTTCACTACAGTTGCATGTACATAAGTTCCAATAAATATATGATTATCAAAGTGTTGCAGACTCCAATTTATCTCTCATTCCACAACTAGCAGAAAAAACCCCACATTACAGAACGGGTAAATAACTGTATAAATATCCAACAGTTTCATTCTGACTCTTCTTAAATCGCTCTTCTTAAGTCGACCCCAAACATGGCGGGCGACGAAAATAGCATAGTCCATCCCTCTAATCGGACGTATCGAAGATAGGCTGTCCTTTCGAAGATAGTCTTATATAACTCCCTCGTACATCAGGGGAGTTTTCATTTTCAAAGTTATAATAGCAATAACTGGTAACTCATCTGGTCTTCCACTCCAGATAGTTATATATTAGGCCTCTATAAAACAGTAAACACTGTGGATTCCTCATCTGCAGACATAAACGTCTAAGTTCAAAGATATACCGCTAATCATGCGGGTTTTAGAATAATATCTATTCTCCTGGGTTTTCTGTGTGTAAATCTAAACCTAACGGTCTTAGATGGCTCCAACGAGCATAACAAGTAGAATACTCTGCCTTTCAACCATTCGTGAGCTCTCGTCACCGGTTGACTCAAAATATGTTCCTTACACTGCGGTAGCATAGTGGTTAGTGCACTGGCTTCCTAGCGCAGTGGTCTATGGTTCGATCCCCAGATGAGGCGGAAAATTTTTAGGCCACAAACGGCTCCTGGGTCGACCCAGCCCCAAATGGGTACCAGAGCTACTCTGGGAAGGTTAAGGCGGCCAGCGTGATGCCGACCACATCACTCCTAGTGTGCCGACGGTCAAGATAATATGGGCCTAACACCATATTCCCAATATGCCTCAATGGGCGTGTAACGGGTTCCTTTTTTTTTTTTACTGCGAACAAAGGAAGTGTGAAAGTTTCGTTTTTTTACCTTGTTTCGAATTCCTAACACAACTTAGAAGCAACTGTCGTCTTCCTGACGAACAGAAATAACACAGGGGACTTTAAATAACAGTGGAAGAGTTTCCATCCCCAGAGGCAATGCAGAGAAGTAACCAGACATTTCGTCTGATGGACCCAGTTCAACAAAACGGCCTCCCGCACAGGAAATCTTCTCCAAACTCTACCTAGTTCGGACATGCGCTGTTCGCCTCCACCTCTGACCTATGCAGTCAGCTGGTATATAATTTAAGAGGAGAAACTACATATTTACTTTCCCTCAAAGCAAAAAATGAGTATTCGCCCTTAGATTAGGATTCTAACGAAAAATACATTAGACCCAAAATCTTATTCAAAATATTTTCAAACATAACAAGTATACAGACAGACTACATTACCAGTTATGAAAACTGCACGTAACAAGAACGATACTAGGAGTTACAACATTTTCCTGACTCCTAGGTGTGCTATGGTGTGAGTGATTGCTATTTAACTCTATCTGTACTACATGACATTCGCGTTTGTTGACACTCACTCTCTCACACATCAGTCGGCCGCCCGTAAGCCCGACACATGCTGATCGCCTATATCAGCGGAGAATAATAATAACATTTATCATCCTCTCTTGCACCACCTATATATCAACACAGCAACAGGAGTATGTTTTACAAAACACTCCAGAGTTCCAGCTATGTAACTATCCCTTCAAAACTTTTGACCACCGCCTCTTTGATTGCCTAGCACTTGATGATGTTAGAAAATTGCAGCTTCCTCTGAGGCCAGATAAGTGGAACACCTTGTACAGAGAAACAAAACAACTTGCAAAAACATGCAGATTTCACTACATGGCATTGGGCTGAAGGGCGAGAGCCCAAGCGCCGCTAGATCAATAATGACAAGTTTAAAAATGGACAATAAACTAGAAACATGGTACGTTTTGGGCTATACCCTTCTTTAGCCACAATCCCACTGTTATGTGTAAATTTCATAACATTGAATATTGCTGTTGACTTCCTGGTTGATGTGTTTGCAGACCGTTGTCTTGGCTTCAGGAAGTGACGTCAGTACGTCTGCTGGCCACCTTTGCAGATGTGAACTTTGTAAGTCGGCCAGCCAAAGCATGCCCTGCTACGCATTCGACTGTGTGGCTTTTCAAGGTGTCAGACGCTTGTGTATTTTTGCTCCAGAGAGTTATATGATTTTCCCTCTATCTTCATTATGTTGTACCATCACTAGATTACGCATACACCTCTGTGCAGTAATGCTAGATATTTTATGCAAGATTGAAAGAGGATGCTGATCATTATGTGAGTGACTTATGATTAAATAAAATGTGTGAAAATGTCCTCGACATGTTTCCTTAGTACGAGACTGTACTTCGACGATATAGACCGTCATATTGATGCCTTCTATGCATGAACATACTCTCTCTGATGTTTAAGTGGAGCTGTCGGAGCCGCGCTAGCGTAGTGGTTACAACACTGCTCTGGCGACCGGGTGATACAGGATCAAACCCGGGCGACGGCATTTGAGGATTTTTCGTCGACCGGGATTTGGACTGGATTAACTCGAGACCTGGCGAGGACATTTGAAGGAGTGTCGTCGACCAGGGACTGGCGGCTCCTGAGCCGACCCAGCTGCAATGGGTACCTCCGAAATCGGCGAGTATTTGCCTGAATGGCGAGGGACACCTGTCTCTGTACAAGAAAAAAGGGATACTCACGTAAAATCAATGTCAGGTTAGACATGAATAATAACCTGAGATTTCGCCTCGAGTATTAGCGGGCGTACGAAAAAAAAAAAAAAAAAGTGGAGCTGTCAAATGTCCAATAAAATATATTGTGAATTGCCCAATCTGGCCTTTGGACTATCATTCATCTTTACAAGTGTACGGTGTGCGGGCGGGAACTGAACGGGCCATACTCCTATCGACACTGGCTCTCAAGCAGTGTTCAAATTACAAGAAGGCCAAGCCACAACTACAGAAGTGTAAAATATTTAAAAGCAATTAAGCTGAAGTACCCCGACAACGACCCTACGCGTATCACCCACCTAGTGGTCTTTGTTCTGGGGTGGAAAAAGTGCAGTTAGATCAAAGAACACACGGAGAAGAGAACTAGAGATAGAAATTAAATGGATAAGGAGGACATGGAAAGAGTTTGAGCTAATGGCGTGTGGCAGGAGGGCTTGATATGAGTTTGTTGAAGGCTTGTGCTCCTTGGAGAGCTGAAGACTATTGATTGATTGACATGAAAACTGACAATTTATCTCTTTCCCATTCATAAATTTCATTATGTGCCAATTACCTATACCTCTGACATAGCTTCACTCAGCAAGATCATCAGCATTGTCATCGTTTTCTTTTCGCTCCTTATGGATCATGAAGTGAATTCAGCAGGTCCCTTTGCATGAAAGTTACATCAAAGCTTTCATGTACTTTTGCAGAGGTGATTTCTGTAGGAATTTGTGTTACATAATACGGTTGCCGGACCTGGGCACAACCTCGTGTTAGTCACCTGTTACGACATTCCTGAGGAAGCAGTAGGCGTATTCTTTCTTTATGTCCTCAGAGACATCCAGGGACTATGCAGGGCATCAATCAATACCCTTTAGCTCCCCAAGGAGCATCGGCCTTCAGCAAACACATGCCAAGTCCTTCTGTCACATGCCATAAGCTCAAGTTGATGCAGGGCATGCAGCTAGATAATGAGAAACAATTTTGTTGGATTTTTCCAGATGAATGCCTTGAGCAGTGCACAGAAAGTTATGTGTCAGCCGCTTATGAAAAGCCAGCATCTAAGTGGCAAGTACCTGCAAAATGGTGCACTCAAGATAGAGTTTCTGGCAGACATGCACAAGGACATAGAGAATCTGACATGCACAATCAAAACTTTTGTGGATGTAGCTGTAGTATCAGGTATGTGTCTTCTATATTGTGTGTACTTCTTTATGTGGTGCATCTTTATGTTTCTTATTGTTAGTACACAATTATTGACTTTCTTTACTCAGTGAAGCATTTCTGTGTCCTATGGTCCTAACATCTCACTCAACATTTGACTTTCCTCACACTACAGATTAAATTCCTGACACTTCTCTCAACATTTGACACTAAAAATGTAGTTTGCTAACATCTCACTCAACGTTTGACAAATTATGTTCCTATCATCTCACTGAACATTTGACACTCTTGACACTACGAATTATGTTCCTAACATCTCACTCAACATTTGACATTCTTGACACTACAAATTATGTTCCTAACATCTCACTGAACATTTGACACTCTTGACACTACAAATTATATTCCTAACATCTCACTGAACATTTGACACTACAAATTATGTTCCTATCATCTCACTGAACATTTGACACTCTTGACACCACAAATTATGTTCCTAACATCTCACGGAACATTTGACACTACAAATTGTGTTCCTAGCAGCTCACTCAGCATAAGACACTCCAAGCTACAGATTTTGTTCCTAAAACCTGGCTCAGCACATGACACCTCTAACACTACAAATTGTATTCTTTAACATCTCACTCAACACATGACACTACAGATTATGTTCTTAACCTCAGTCAACATATATCATGCCTCACACTACACACTTTGTTCACAACATCTCACTCAATATATGATACTCCTCACATTACAAATTATGTTGCCTACATCTTCTTTCTTCTTCTTCTTTGATCCATAACCGCCAACCGTCAAAGCAGTCAGCGGCCATCATGCCTGGTGGCGTCTTGTAGGGCAGCAACAAATTGATTCCACTTTGCTCGGTCGGCGGCCATCCCTCGTACAGTGCCCCAACTGTGGTTCATTCCCTGCATCTCAGCCTCCACAGCTCTCCGCCAAGCTGTCCCCGGTCGGCCTCTCTCTCGCTCTCCCCCGGGGGTCCACAGCACAGCTGCCCCTGCGATGGCATCAGGGTCCCCTCTGAGGACATGGCCAACCCAACCCCAGCGTCCGCCAGCCATGATGGTGCGCATGTCCTCCCGGTTACTCCGAACAAGCAGCCCCCGGTTGCTGATGGCGTTTGGCCAAAATATTCAGAGAACTTTCCCCAGGCAGACTGTGCGGAAGGAGGGCAGCCTCAACATTTCCCTCTCTGTTACTCTCCAACATTCCGCACCATAGAGAAGCACAGAAAGCACACAGCTCTCATACAGTCTTAATTTGGTGTTTGTGCTGTATTGGGAAGACTTCCAAATGTTGTTGAGAACAGCAAAGGCTGTTCTTGCTTTATTCATTCTGTTGTTAATGTCCTTGCTTGTTCCGCCGTCAGGTGTTTGATGCGTGACGCCATATGATGATGGATGGTATCCGCATGTCTGGTTTTGTGTAGTGTGCAGATGTGTTCAGTCAAAACAATGTTCATACAAAAATAACAGGGCAATCCACATAGGACGTCAGTAAACTCACGACGTATAAAGTCAATGATTCTTGAAACAGCCGTTGACGTTTTTCTTCATTATTTATTGTGGACGCCACAGTAACAAAATGGTTACGCGAATATGTAGGCACATCAAACAGTCATTATCACAGCAACATTCAATACAGCAATAGACGGTAGACAGCATTACAATGATGAGTCAGATGCATGTTATATTTCAAAGTGCTGTAAATGTAGTCAGGTGAAAAACTCCATCCTTTTCTATAACAGCCAGGAGATAACCAGATGTATGAGATCAGTTCACTCTCCTTAGTTTGACTTCAGCAAGACAGACACGTCTGCCGAAGTATAAATAATGTCCTCAAAAATATCCTCTAGATAATAAAGGTTTTCCAAACCTAGTTCATTTAACAAAGTAGCAAGTAATGGTCCTTGGTACCTGCATCAACCGATGCAGTACAATACAGCGACATGTGAGCTGGGAAAACATCTCGTGACGACGACTTTCGAAGACAGGCTATGAATCGAAATCGCTCACGACCCAAAATCGATAGAGTTAATGAAAATGTCAATTTACCTTGCTTTCATGAAATGCACAGAAATATCACGCCTCCCGGCATGTGCAAATACACTAGAGGTATTATCTCGAATAAACGAAATATCCATAAGAGGACTACACATCCCTGACAGAACAAAAAAAAGCGGAGATCCCCTCTTCAACGAGGCATCTCTTTCGCCATTCCAAATCGCTCACTCCACTAGTGGTGGGCGGAAACCGATCGACCAAGAAGCAAGACAAGTCATGCGCAGTCCAGCGCAAAATGACCACAGCTCAAACTTAACTGCATTCGATACCAACGCGAGAAGACAAATGCTTACCGAGAAAAGTGACTATAAATTTCAAGCAGTTGTTGCCCTTGCGTTATAAAATAGATATTGAAATAAAACGATGTTGCGAGAATTTATCACGCAACATATCACCACCTCCTCCCGATAAAAAAAAAATGTGGAACATATTTTTTTTTTAAATATCAAAGAGCATGCGATAAGCGGCTCAAAACGCACGAATTATGCGCTGATAATTAATTAAATTGCCAAACAATAGGCTAATTATAGAGTGTCTGGTGAGGATATACCTCAACAGAAAAATAAATATGTCTCAAAAAATATTCACATCGGGGAGGTGTCACCAACACACATCACGTTAGCATGTAAACACAATATACGTATGCAAGTTACTATAATCATCATTAAACAGCATACTCTAATATTGTCTTTAAAAATGGATGTACAAATCTGATAGGAAAATTTAAATAGTACATTCTTTGACATGTAATGACATAAGTACATAGTAAAGTTAAACTACATGACGATCCAGGACATATGCTCTGGTATTCCGAGGGTAAGTACACAATCTAGAACTCGTCATGCTTGATACTAGTAAGGTAAGTCCTCAGCTCAACAATGACATTCTGAGAAAGTACAAGCAATATAATGCTAATTAATAACTAATATGCTTCATAAGGTACAATACATTATTAATAATTGTGGCTGTTTAGTAAACTAACGGCCCTTATATTAACTACTCAGTCCTCCTCTATCATCTTAAAAAACGAACAGAAGAAGATGACAACAAAGCACGATAGTGTGTACATATAAAGTAAGTACAGATGTGCTAATCTATTGTAGAAATATAGGTGTGTTATGACTCTGTAATATATGGAAATATAGGACAGAAGTATTAGTTGGAGTCATGTGGGCATCTAGACAAAATGTCAGCCATCACATTATCCGCACCACGGATAGCTCGTACCGTGAAGTGAAAAGGTTGAAGAGCTATAGCATATCGAGTGGATCTCGAACTCTTCAAATTCTTAGTCTGAATAGCTGTAAGAGCTTTCTGATCAGTCTCTAGAATGAAATGTGCGCCCAGGAGGAATCTTTGTAGCTTTAGAATTGACCAAACCATCGCTAACAACTCACGGTCTAAAACCGAGTAGTTCCTCTCTGCCGCATTTAGTTTTCTAGAAATGTACATAACAGGATGCAGAGTATTTGCATATTCTTGCATCAGTGCTGCTCCAATCCCAGTGGATGAAGCATCACTCCGAAGAACAAAAGTCCTATCAAGAGTAGGTAATCTTAAGATGGGAGGAGAAGAAAATATATTCTTGATTTGGTCTAGTGAAGATTGGCATTCTTCAGACCAACGGACCAGATTAGGCGAACCTTTCTTCAACAATGTTGAGAGAGGTGCCATGATCGAAGATAAATTTGGAATAAATCTCCCATAAAATTGAATTAAACCTAAGAGACTCCTAACTTGTTTCTTCGTTTTAGGAACAGAGATGTTCAGTATTTTGGAAGTATTGTGGTCTTCTGTCTTCAAGAGACCATGACCAACACGATGACCCAGGAAAGAGATTTCACCAAAACCAACAAAAGCTTTAGAAGGTTTTGCTGTCAAATTATTCTCACGTAGAGTGGACAGTAAGTCATATAACCCTAAATAGTGATCTTCCCAGGTATCACTGAAGAGACAGATGTCATCTAAGTATGCGATGACATCCGAACGATGTGACAGAATTCGACGCATCATGCGAACGAAAGTGGCAGGGGCGTTCATGAGACCAAAAGGCATAACATTCCATTGAAATAGACCCCTAGGTGTAGAAAAAGCAGTAAGAGGTTTGGCATGCTCTGCTAAAGGCACTTGCCAATAACCTTTAGACAAGTCAAGTTTAGTGAAGAATCTAGAATTAGAAAGTCTAATCAGTAGATCTTCTAACAAAGGCATCGGTTCAGCGTCGAACTTTGTGACCTGATTCAATTTGCGATAATCAACGCAAATTCGTATGTTCTTATCCTTCTTCCGGACAATAACCATGGAAGAAGAATATGGTGAAGTCGATGGTTCAATTATATTTAATTGAATCATTTCATCCAATTCCTTTTCCACTTGCGACTGAAAGTGTATAGGAATAGGATACGGCCTAACCCTAATTGGATTATTGTCGGTAAGAATTATGTCATGTTCTATGACATCTGTGTGTCCAGGAATGTCAGTGAGAACATCCTGAAATGTTTGTAACATCGACGAGACTTGTCGATGTTCGTCACCAGAAAGATTAGGAGAAACAGAAACGTTTTTCCAAGATTCCGTGGAATGTAATGGAACCACTGGAAGGGGAAGGTTGACATCAGAGAAGGTAGCTTCCTCATCCTGAATGACAGACAGGGATGAATAATGACCGTGAGGTGCAGGAGCATCATCCGTTGCCTGGAAAATAGGCAGCAAATAGTCCGGACGTTCGTGAAATTCCGAAAGCATGTTTATGTGGAAAGTTTTATGCTTTCCATCAATATCGACCACATAGTCAACATCGGAAATCCGAGAGACTATTGCATACGGACCTTTCCATGCAATAAGAAGTCTATTTTCCCTACTGGGGAGTAGGACGAATGCTTTGTCACCTGGACAAAGTTGTCGTAGACATCTATTCTTGTTAGCAAACTGCCTTGCCTTCTCTTTAGCAATTTCTGATGAAGCAGTTGCTAGCTTACATGCCTCAATGATCTTTTGTCTAAGAGCAATGACATACTCATATGAGGATTGAGTTTCATCGCTAATATCATCGGCAGTGATGAGATCGTGTAATAAAGACATAGGGCCGCGTGGACGCGCGCCAAAGACAAGTTCGAAGGGAGAAAATCCTGTGTGTTCATTAGGGACTTCTCTATAGGCAAAGAGAGCCGCGGGTAAAACCCTGTCCCAATCTTGAGGATGATCTTCAGTTATCTTACCAAGCAAAGTCTTGAGCGTTCTATTCAGACGCTCAACTAACCCATTAGACATAGGATGGTAGATACTACTGAGAGATCGTTCAATATGTAAGGTAGACATTACCTGTGACATAGTGTCAGATATGAGTTGAGTGCCATGGTCTGACAATATTTCTCTGGGGAACCCCAAGCGAGAAAATATCAACCAAAGAGCATCTGCGATATCTGTAGTAGATATGCTCTTAAGAGGAATAGCCTCTGGCCAACGTGTGCACATATCGACACATGTAAGGATAAACTGATGTCCTCTGGCCGACTTGACCTTAAAAGGGCCAATAATATCTATGGCCATTTTCTGAAACGGCCGAATAGGAATGTCAGCAGCCTGGATAGGCGCAGCATGTCGTGGTCCTCTAGATTTGACCTCCTGACATACCTTGCATGATCGGCAGTAAATACGAATGTCCTTATTGACAAAAGGCCAAAAGAAAGCCGCAAGGACTCTCGACTTCGTACGGGCAAAACCCATATGTCCAGCACATTGCGAGTCATGAGCATGTTGTAATATTTGGACTCTCATGCTCTTGGGAACAAGAATTTGCGAATGTGCCGACGTAGTCGAATCTTGTACCATACGTACAAGTACGCCGTTTCTCATTGCAATCCAAGATTTTCTATTTGTATCCTGATTCGGATCACCTTTCTTCGCAAGAACGAAGAATTTTTTTAAAGAAGGATCTTCTTCTTGCAATTTTATGAAAGAGTCACGAGTGATTACTAAGTGACTATCTTGGCTATCAACTTCATTATCACTATTCAGTGAAGTTTCGGGTGTTTGTAGAGCTTGTGCTCTTGTAACTACTGCATTTGTAGCTTGCATGTTATTATCTTCCCAAGCAGCAATCTGCTGTGGGGTACACTCCCTAACTCCGTGAATACGACCAATAATAAGGTCCGCAATAGGATTAGGTAAGAGACAAGCATGCACATCTCCAGTAAAGAAAGGAGTGGCAATGCGAATTACAGCAGTAGGATATTTTTCTAGAGTGCCGCCAAATGTGACACATTTAATAACCCTTCCTGTAGCACAAGATGGATCTACAAGCGATTGTCTAACACCAATAGTGGTGCATCCGGAATCGAAAAGTAGTGAGACCGGAGTATCATTAACAAGACCCTTATGTAGAATTAAAGAACCCCTCCCGTCATGCGCAACAGCAGCAGGAAGAGCGGGAAGTGGGTGACCACAACTCAAAGTAGTTATGGTACCCGGTTCGAATAAAGTACTGCATTGGGGGCATTTGTTTGCTCTCTCAAAGTCAAAAGCAGAACCAGTGACAGCGTCAAAGTTTTTACTATCAACAACATGATTACAGGCTCCCTCAGTTTCCTGTTGTACAGCATTAGCCTGCTGATATCTCTTTTTTTTGTGTTGAGATCTACCCCGACTATTATTACCTCTGAAGTTATCAGAGTTATTATTATCTCTGCAGTTATTATTGTCTCTATTGTAATTGTTATCCTGGTTCGAATTCCAGTTTCCACGATTACTATCATGTTCACATTGATGCGAACATCTATTTGTTTGGTTCTGAGGTCTTCGGCAGGAATAACCTCTATTACCATATCCTCTTTTGAAATGCTTATAATTATTAGGGTGATAGTAACGAGTACTATCAGGTTGTCTCCAATTCTTCGAAGAAGAATCACCATGAAATTGATTTCCATGATTTTGACAGAAATTACCGCTACTCTTTCTATCAAAATTTTGTTGGAATCTACGAGCAAAGTTTTGACCATACGGAGCTGCCGAAGCAACTGGTAAACCTTCTTTCACCTTAGAGTTACCCATGGTTATGTGTGGGTGCGCAGTTACGTATTGGCAACAGAAATCTTCCATTTCTTTTATTGTTTTAGGTTTACGTTCATGAAGGAAAGCAAGGAAAGACTCATTGACAGACGACATGACTTTGTCTCTAAGTATTAAGTCCATAAGTCCTTCATAAGTTTTTTCCGTCTTAGATAGTTCAACCCATCGTGAGAAAGTAATGCGTATTCTTGCAATAAACTCGGAGAATTCAACTCCATTTTCAGGTAACATGTTTTTAAATTGTAGACGATAGCCGTCTTCGTTAAGCTGATATTTCTTTAACAAAGCGGCCCTGACAACCTCATAATTGTTCTTGTCAGGTTCATCCACCATATTTAATATACTTAGAGCTTTACCTGTCAGTATCCCTGATAACTGATAAACATATTTTGCTTTGTCTATGTTATGAGCTGTACATGCTTGTTCAAATCTGTCCAGATAGAACATTATGTCATCACTGGAAGGACTAAATGTTGGTAACTTAATCTTAAAAGTATCATTATTAGCCTTACCAGAAGATGAACCCTTGTTTGAATCATTACCATTACTCATGCTCGTCAATTTCAATTTTTCCAACTCTAAAGCTAAGACCTTTTCTTCATGTTCCATTTTTGCTTTCTCTTTCCTCTCATCAGACTCTCTCTGTAATCTTCTTTCCTCAGCCTGAGCCTCTTTTTGAAGTCTTTCATTTTCAGCTTCTTTTTCAAGTCTTTTATTTTCAGCCTCTTTTTCAAGTCTTTTATTCTCAGCCTCTTTTTGAAGTCTTTCAGCTTCTAGCTGTAGCTGGAGTTTTCTCTCCTCAGCTTCTGATCCCTTTTTTGTTTTTCCATTTCCATTTGGAATCTTTTTTCATCCACCTGCATCTGCAGTTTCTTTTGTTCAGCTTCCATTGCTTTATCATATCGAGCAGTTGCAAATTCTTCTAACTTATCACCAGTCTTCCCAAGCAATTTACCCTGCTCAATAAAGTGCTCAAATGTAGACATGTTGTCTAACATATGAGTCCAAAACCTGAAATAATTAACTAATTTATTTCAAACCTAAGTGTAACAAGTCTTAATTAAGCACTTGTATATTCACATCACCTTATATTATCCCAGTCTCTGTGGGAAACAAGTCTCCAATCAAAGAACTTGTATATGAAATATCAACAATCAATTCTTGATCATAAGTGCACTTCTCATTCAATAGTGCACGACACTATTCATCATTCATTTATCATCAGTGTAGTAGTAACAGTGCATTAGCATAGCCCATTAACTAATTACTATAACTGTAAACAATGACTATGTAAACACATGCAGAATGTAAACATTGAAAATGTAAACAATACAAACAATGTAAACAATAACAATGTAAACAATAACAAAGATCAGCAACAATACAAAAACGTTCGCAGAAATCAACTAAAAATAAAGCAGAAATTAATGAAATATCACAAAAAATGTGACGATATCTGCGATAGAATTAAACAAAATACATGACACCACAGTGTATAAACAAAAATGTTGTATGAAACTAAATTATAGACAAGAGTAGGCTAACAAATACAAACAAATCAAAACAAAACTAAAGAATGCGAAATAATAACGAAAACAATATTAAAACATGTCATCACAGCTAACATAAATAGCAACAGAAGTCGCTTAGCAAATTCCAGTATCGGAAATTTGCAAACCCTACAGAAAACGCTCACAATAGACGACCTCTATGACGTGGCATAATCTAACGGAGACACCACCCAACCGAGAACCCGCTGAAATATAAACATATAAATATACAAATAACATATAAACATATAACATATAGAATGAGATGATACACAGAAGACTCAGCAGAAGTATAAGGGCACAGTTTACATACAAACAGGCCACTTAACTTATAGGCTTCCAATCGTAGAACAGCAGAAAAAACGGATGTCAATCAACGTCCTAAAGAGCGAAGCTCCAACGATGATGGCACATCTGAACTGCTTCCACTGCTAACACGATGGTACAAGAGCTTCTGAAATACTGTGTGTTGAGTTGTTTCGGCACTTGACCTTCTAATCCAAAAGTAAGTTGATGGAAATCGGTACTTGGCCTTCTTCAGAAAACAACCCGTTTCAACCGGCACTTGACCTTCACAAAAACGACAGCACTGGAACCTTGACAGCAGCAACTTGCTTGACTTGCGTAAAAGATAACAGCAGTCCGAGTTATCCGGCAACATGTAACAACGCCGGGTACTGTCAAATTCTTGTTTCCGTCAAAAAGTTGAAATTTTGACTTTTACCGGGCAACGCCGAGTACTTTGAAAATTTTGAAGATGTTGACTGTATTGAAGAATGTTAATTTCTTGAAGGATGCTGATGAATTCTTGTTGAAAATGAAGTGGGTAAGGGACCCCGTGTTTGCTGGTACCAGAATCAAACCAGCTTATGGCCACCAAATGATGCGTGATGCCATATGATGATGGATGGTATCCGCATGTCTGGTTTTGTGTAGTGTGCAGATGTGTTCAGTCAAAACAATGTTCATACAAAAATAACAGGGCAATCCACATAGGACGTCAGTAAACTCACGACGTATAAAGTCAATGATTCTTGAAACAGCCGTTGACGTTTTTCTTCATTATTTATTGTGGACGCCACAGTGACAAAATGGTTACGCGAATATGTAGGCACATCAAACAGTCATTATCACAGCAACATTCAATACAGCAATAGACGGTAGACAGCATTACAATGATGAGTCAGATGCATGTTATATTTCAAAGTGCTGTAAATGTAGTCAGGTGAAAAACTCCATCCTTTTCTATAACAGCCAGGAGATAACCAGATGTATGAGATCAGTTCACTCTCCTTAGTTTGACTTCAGCAAGACAGACACGTCTGCCGAAGTATAAATAATGTCCTCAAAAATATCCTCTAGATAATAAAGGTTTTCCAAACCTAGTTCATTTAACAAAGTAGCAAGTAATGGTCCTTGGAACCTGCATCAACCGATGCAGCACAATGCAGCGACATGTGAGCTAGGAAAACATCTCGTGACGACGACTTTCGAAGACAGGCTATGAACCAGAAATCGTTCACGACCAAAAATCGATAGAGTTAATGAAAATGTTAATTTACCTTGCCTTCAAGAAATACACAGAAATATTATGCCTCCCGGCATGTGCAAATACACTAGAGGTATTATCTCGAATAAACGAAATATCCATAAGAGGACTACACATCCCTGACAGAACAAAAAAAAGCGGAGATCCCCTCTTCAACGAGGCATCTCTTTCGCCATTCCAAATCGCTCACTCCACTAGTGGTGGGCGGAAACCGATCGACCAAGAAGCAAGACAAGTCATGCGCAGTCCAGCGCAAAAAGACCACAGCTCAAACTTAACTGCATTCGATACCAACGCGAGAAGACAAATGCTTACCGAGAAAAGTGACTATAAATTTCAAGCAGTTGTTGCCCTTGCGTTATAAAATAGATATTGTAATAAAATGATGTTGCGAGAATTTATCACGCAACAGTGTTACTATGCTTCCTAGGTAAGTAAATGTGTCTGTCTGTTCTAACTTCTGGTTCCTTACTGTTACTGACTCAGGATTGCCCACATTTAGTGTCATGACCTCTGTTGCCTACATATTACTCAGTATTTGACATTTCTCGCACTACAAATCATGTACCTCCTTTAAATGGTATTCCTCATACTACAAATGTTTCACACACACCCTAGGTCAGCATTTCTCAAACATTTTTATCCGGGAGGAACCCTTGAAATAAATGTTCAGGTCTCAGGGAACCCTTTCTTAAAAATTATTATTATATCTATAGCTAACGGAACCTTGGCATGATCAGTAAATTGTAAGTATCTTCATTTTTGATCCTTAGCTGCTAACTGTCAAAGCAGTCAGTGGCCATCACGACTGGTGGTGTCTTGTAGGGCAGCAACAACTGCTTCTACTTTGCTCGGTCGGCGGCCATCCATCATGCAGTGCCCCAACTCTGGTTCATTCTTTGCATCACAGCCTTCACAGTTCTCCACCAATTGTTTTTTGGTCGGCCTCTCATTCGCTTTCCTTCAGGGGTCCATAGCATAGCTGTTCTTGGGATGGCAGTGGAGTCTCTTCTGAGGACGTGGCCAACCCAACTCTGGCGTCTGCCAGCTATGATGGTGTGCATGTCCTCTTCTTTACGCTGATTAAGCAGTTATTGGTTGGTGATGGTATACAGCCAAAAGATTCTGAGAATTTTTCTTAGGGAGATTGTGTGAAAGTTGTGAATATAATAATCCATTAATAATTGCCAATGCTCTTTTGAGTAGAAAATGATTTTTTAAATCTGCGGATCTGTTTATTTTGGCCAATGTATTAGCCTACACTTTTTGTGTAGTTTCCTGTCCCCACAAGGATGTCAACTACAATACAAGTCAATAATGTAGGTAGAAGAAACTTCAGTTTTTCGTGTTTTAAATTTCCTACTTGATTTTTTTTCCCCCTTATCCAAGTAGACCTAAAAGTCTTATCACAAATTTCTACTCTTCAATATACGAGGGGCATTCAGAAAGTAATGCACCACATCATTTTTCTCAGGAGCTGTTTATTCAAAAAGCATGAAATTTATTCACAGTATACATGGATATGTCATGTAAACATCGGTATTATTCAACATAATCCCCATCAACTTGTATGGCTTTATGCCAGCGCGAAACAAGTGCATGTATTCCTAGCCCGTACCAGATTTTGTCTTGATCATGTAGCCATTTCTTCGCTGCATGAATCACTCCTTCATCATCTTCAAACCTTGTCCCACGGAGTTCATCTTTAAGTGGACCAAATAGATGAAAATCAGAGGGTGCCAAATTGGGACTATAGGGTGGATGGGGTAGTACAGTCCAACCCAATGAGGTGATTGCTTCCCATGTTGCCAGACTTGTGTGAGGTCACGCATTGTCGTGAAGGAGAAGCAGGTCTGCTGGATTCTTGTGCGGCCGAACTCTGCGAAAACGTTGATTGAGTTTTTTCAGTGTCTTAATGTAAGCTTGCGAATTGATTGTCTCTCCTCTTGGCATAACGTCCACAAGAATCACACCTTCAGTTTTCCAAAAGACTGATCATGACCTTTCCAGCTGAAGGTATTGTCTTGAATTTCTTTCTTCGTGGTGATTGCGGATGATGCCACTCCATTGACTGTCTTTTTGTCTCAGGTTCAAAATGATGTTCCCAGGTTTCGTCACCTGTAACGATCTTAGCCAAAAAGTTCTGTCCATCAGCATTGAAACGCTCCAACAATTCAGAAGAAATTGCTTTCCTTTGCAATCGGTGGTCATTTGTGAGACTTCGAGGAACCCATCTTGCGCAAACCTTAGAAAATCCGAGAGTTTTTATAACTGCATTTGCACTACCAATGCTGACTGACAGCTGTAAGGCCAATTGTTGAGTAGTGATTCGCCTATCAGTAAGAATAATGCCATCAGCGCATTTCAACATTTCTGCGTTGGTGGCTGTGGCAGGATGTCCACAGCGCGGCCGATCAAGCAGCTCCGTATCTCCACTTCCTGATTCTTTGATTCTCTGAACCCAGCGACTGACTGTACTCCTGTCGACTGCAAAACTTCCATACACATCACATAGACGCTTGTGAATGTTCACAACAGTTTCCTTCTCTGCAACGAGAAATTCTATCACAATTCGCTGCTTATAACGCAAATTGCTAACACGCTCCATTTCAACGGTTTAGGGCAGCCGTATTATTTTGCCGGTTGCGGTGCAATTTGGTGCACACAATTGGCACATGGCATATTTGAAGTGTGCAAAATGTCGTGCTTCTGTCTTTATTATTAGCTGAGAAAAACGATGTGGTGCATTACTTTCTGAATGCCCCTCGTATTGAAATATAGTACGTTAAGAGTGAACTGGTCATATTACGCACTGCCATCCGAGGCCCTCATTCATTTCCCACCATTGCGAGCGCTAATATAGCCCAGTGCAGAAAGTAAAAAAAACAAAAACTACGTTTATTATTTTTTTTCAATCGTGATCTCTCAGAGAACCACTAGTGACCTCTTGTGGAACCCTTAGGTTCCATGGAGCCCCGGTTGAGAAACCCTGCCCTAGATTATTTCTCGCACTAAAAATGGGTCCTTCTAACAATAAATGTCTTTCTGGACACCATGTCTTATACATCATTCTCTGAATTTTATTTATTTACTCTTGTGTGTGTGTGTGTGAATAATCAAAGAGCCAAACTACCATTTGTATATTTATGTCATAGCACATCTGACTTTTTTTTGTAATCTTATAGCACATCTGACTTTCTTTAGTAATCTTATAGCACATCTGACTTTCTTTAGTAATCTTATAGCACATCTGACTTCTTTTAGTAATCTTATAGCACATATTTCCTTTAGTAATCTTATAGCACATCTAACTTCCTTTAGTAATCTAATAGCACATCTGACTTTCTTTAGTAATCTTATAGCACATCTGACTTTCTTTAGTAATCTTATAGCACATCTGACTTTCTTTAGTAATCTTATAGCACATCTGACTTTCTTTAGTAATCTTATAGCACATCTGACTTTCTTTAGTAACCTTATAGCACATCTGACTTTCTTTAGTAACCTTATAGCACATCTGAATTTTTTATTTTATTTTTAGCAATCTTAAAGCACATGTGACTTTTTATTTATTTATTTTTTTAGTAATCTTTTAGCACATCTGACCTTTTTTTAAAAGTAATCTAATAGCACATCTGACTTTTTTTTAGTAATCTTATAGCACATCTGACTTTTTTTTAAGGAATCTTATAGCACATCTGACTTTCTTTAGTAATCTTATAGCACATCTGCTTTTGTTTTTCTTTTAGTAAACATATAGCACATGTGACTTTCTTTAGTAATCTTATAGCACATCTGACTGTTGTTTTAATAATCTTATAGCACATCTGACTTTTTTTTTTAAGTAATCATATAGCACATATGACTTTTTTGTAATCTTATAGCACATCTGCCTTTGTTTTTGTTTTTTTTTAAGAAATCATAAAACACATCTGACTTTAGTAGTAATCTTTTAGCACATCTGGCTTTTTTGTAGTCGTTTTACAGCACATATGACATTTTGTTATAGCACATCTCACTTGTTATAGTGATCTTATAGCATATCTGACTTTCTTTAGTAATTGCATAGCACATATAACTTTTTTTTTTAGCAATCTTATATCAGATTTGGTTTGTTTTTAGTCATCTTAAAGCACACCTGACTTTTTGTATTAAGCTTATAGCACATTTGACATTTCAAAGTCATCTTATAGCCCACATGACTTTTTGTAGTAATCATATGGCACACCTGATGTTGCAGTAATCTTACAGCACATCTAATGTTCTTTAGTAATTGTATAGCACATCTGACTTTTTGTAGCAATCTCATAGCACATTTGACTTTTTTGTAGTTATCTTACAGTCCTTGTGACATTTCATGGTAGGCTTATAGCAAATTTGAAATTTTAAAGTCCTCTTATAGCCCACATGACTTTGTAGTAATCTTATAGCACATTTGACATTTCAGAGTCATCTTATAGCCCACATGACTTTTTGTAGTAATCTTATAGTACACCTGATGCAGTAATCTTATAGCTCATCTAACTTTCTTTAGTAATTTTATAGCGCATCTGACTTTTTGTAGCTATCTCATAGCAAATTTGACTTTTTTGTAGTCATCTTACAGCACATCTGACATTTTGTGGTAAGCTTATAGCACATTTGACTTTTTGTAGTCATCTTGTATCTCATATGACTTTTTTGTAATAAATTTAAAGCACATCTGACTTTTTATAGTCATCTTATAGCACATGACTTTTTGTAGTTATCTTACAGTATATTACTTTTTGTAATAATCTTAAAGCACATCTGACTTTTTGTAGAAATCTTACATTTGACTTTTTTTGGTAATAATCTTACAGCATGTGTGGTTTTTTTGTATTAATCTTATAGCAAATCTGACTTTGTAGAAATCTTATAGCACATTCCACTTTTTATAATAATCTTGTAGCACATTCCACTTTTTATAGTTATCTTATAGCTTATCTGACATTTTGTAGTAATCTTGTCGGACTTTTTGTAATAAACACATCTTGCATTTTCTTGTGATAGCCTAGTGGAGCATCTTACTTTGTGTAATTACCCCATAGCTTGGATCCTCCACTCTACTCACTTTCTTAACAGCGTTGTATCTCTTAAGGCCGACCTCTTTGCAATCTACGTTTTGCTGATGATATCGATCTTATAGCTGGAACAGAATCAGAACTTCAAGACCTTACCTCTAGACTGGAGAAAGTAACAAGAACGTATGGGATGGAAATTAATATAAAAAAAAAGCAAGATATTGGTGAATAGCCATAAGAAACATGTTCCGACCAACATTACGTTAAATAGGCAAATGTTAGAAGAAGTTAACACCTTTAAATATCTTGGGTCCATTATATGTAGTGATGGAAGATCAAGTAAAGAAATCAAGACAAGACTTGAGATGGCCTCAGCTGCCATGACAAGGCTGAATGTGATATGGAAAAGTAACATCAGTTTTCCTGTGAAGCTCAAATTATACAAATCACTTGTATTATCTATTCTCTTGTATGGGTGTGAGGGCTGGACACTCACTGCAGATACGGAGCAAAGGATTCAGGCTTTCAAGTATAAATGTTATAGAAGAATTTTGCGCATCAGCTATAAAGAGCACAAAACAAATGTCTATGTTAGAGAGAAAATAAACACGTATGCAGGCCACCAAGAACCACTTTTGTCAGTAGTGAAACATTGAAAGCTTGCCTGGTTTGGGCATGTAACTCGTCATGACTCCCTTTCGAAAACGATCCTCCAGGGAACAGTCGAAGGTAAACGGAGAAGAGGAAGGCAAAGAAAATCCTGGGCTGATAACATCAAAGAATGGGCAGGACACGGTTTTTCCACACTTGTACGCATTGCTGAGGATAGAGCGCAGTGGAGGACCCTGTCTGCTGATGCTTCCACCATGGCACCCCTACGACCCATGACGGGTTACGGGTTGAGATGATGATGATCTCTTAAGTGTGCACATCTTTACTGCAGAATGTTTCCTTTGCCATTCTGCATTTCACAAACACATCATTTCAGTGTTCAACAGTTGTCTGCTCTTTATCTCAACAGCCATTAGAACACCAGATGATTGGTGGCAGTTAGCAATGGCCTGCCGTGATTGGTCAGTTGCCATGACATGTGCGATGTGTGAGTTGAATAGCACCTTGGACAATATGGAGTTAGTGGGAAGGGAGAGATTCAGAGGGTTACAGATTAAGGCAGCTAAAAGGAACTCACAGGTTGTCAGTATACTGGAGGAGGAGACAGTTTGTATCTTTGAGCTTGTGGACTGTGTGGTAATTGGGTAAGTTTGTTTTTATTTTCATTTATTTATTTATTTTTGTTTGTCTGTGGGAGGATGAGATGAATGGGTGGTGTCGCGAACATAGTTTGCGCACTACTTGGGGATTTTATATTTTGAGCACGTATAGTGCTCTCACTGATTTGCCGCTATGCGTAAGCGGATATGATGCTTTGGATGGGGTCAAGCAATAAGGGGCTTTGGACTGTGTACTGTGCAAGTGTTGAGACATCGTTCTTCATTGACCCGTCTCTGATATGTGTTTCATTTAGAACGGCACTGTGGATGAATATGTTTTATGCCTATAGATTATGTGCCAATTAAATACAGTTGAAATATATTGAAGGAGCGACATGAAATATTAATATAATAAATGGATGTGGAAATGAAATGGAAGATGTAAATGAATAACCTTGCGTGGATGAGCAGGTTGAATCTTAGAGCTGATCGTCATTATTGATATATACATGAACTGTTCAAATATGGAAAGCTTACTAGAATATCACATTGTATGGAATTACAGTGGATTTGTCCATAAATACTGTTATGTGTGATCTGACTACTCATGAAGGTTATTTGACCAGTTATAATTGGCTGTTATCAAGTTGGCTTTTTTGTTGTTGTACACATTGCTAGTTTAGATCCAGATTCACATCGTAATAGGTGGGCAGAAAAAACTATGCTGTATATCATTCTGTGTCAGTTATCCCTGCCGAGCTCCTTCCTATGTTCAATTGTCCTTGTTACGCAGGTACTGCTTTTTTTACATCCTGTTACTATACTTTGCTTCTCAGATTTCCTGAACTACCATATCGCTACATTCCTGGTTTGGTGCTCATATTTTAGCATCACCAAACTTTTTAGAGTCGTTTTAATTTTTTTAAACATCACTATGTTGAGTTTTATGTGAGAAATGATGGCATCATACAAATTGTGTTACCGGGGCCCGAAAGGGGAGCAAAGAATAGTAACACTGTTCCTTTCCATGCATGTCGTAGAAAGCGACTAAGGAGGGTTGGGCATGGGGCTGGTTACCCCATCCTGTAAAAAAATTTAAACCACAAAAAACTTCAACAAATATGGACAAGTCAAATAAGGAAAATAAAACACAGCCATCCAAGACAGGGGAAGGTCCTCTCGCAGGGAGGCGTATGATGTAACACAGAGAACGCCGAAAGGAGTCTGTGTTGCTGACTAACCTTCTTTCTTCTAGGAGAACTTCCAGATTTGGCACCTGGAATGTTCAGACATTAAACTAACAAGGGAAAGTGGCACAAGTAGCAGCAGAAATGAGGGAATATAAAATCGAGGTTCTGGGAATGTGTGAAACAAAGTGGAAGGGGGTAGACAGGAAGAAACTCATCACAGGTGAATTGGTGCTGTCCTCAGGACATGAAGACGAAAGTTCACACCACAGTGAAGGGGTAGCTCTTATGTTATCTAAAGAAGCACAGAAAGCACTCATTGAATGGGAAGCTGTTGGACCTAGAATAACAACAGCCACTTTTAAAACAGCTAAAAAGAAAATACATGTAAATGGCATCCAATGTTATGCACCAACTAATGACAAAGAAGAGTCGGTGAAAAAAGCATTTTATACTAGACTACAGGAAGTTATGGATAAAGTTAAAAGAAAAGTCATCACAATTTTGATGGGTGACATGAATGCAAAGATAGGTACAGTCAATACCGGATTTGAAGAAGTCATGGGAAAACATGGGCTAGGAATAATGAATGAAAATGGGGAACTATTCTCAAACTTCTGTGCTTCAAATCAACTGGCTATAGGAGGAAGCATGTTTCCACATAAGAGAATACACAAGGCAACATGGATATCACCAGACCATAGAACAGAAAATCAGATTGATCATATATGCATAAACAAGAAGTTTAGATCATCATTGCAGGATGTAAAGGTATATAGAGGAGCAGATGTGGCATCAGATCACCACCTTCTGATAGCCAAAGTAAAAATGAAACTCAAGAGATATGCAACAATGCAAAATTATAGACAACAATTTAATGTAGGACATCTAAGAAATCAAGAAACAAGAGACAAATTTGCGGTCACAGTATCCAACAAATTCCAAGTGCTCCAACAGCTGGAAGAAGTAGAGAATACAGAGGACTATTGGCAGCAGGTCAAAACGGTATGGAATGAGACATGTGAAGAAATACTGGGGAAAAGGGAAAGACAACAAAAAGCATGGATAACAACAGAAACCATCAATAAGATAAAAGACAGAAAAAACAAGAAAGCAGATTTAAACACAAGCAAAACCAGAAGTTCCAAAGCCAAGGCTCAAGAAGTGTACACAGAAGCAAACAAAGAAGTGAAAAGAAGTATCAAAAGAGACAAGAGGAAGTATATTGAGGAGTTGGCAAGAGAGGCAGAAGATGCTGCAGCCAAAGGAAATATGAGAGAACTGTATAGCAGCACAAAGAAGCTAACAGGGAAATACAAGCAAACAAGTTGCCTCATAAAAGACAAGAATGGGAAACTGCTCAGCAATATACAAGAGCAAATGAAGAGGTGGACAGAATATTTTGGTGACCTTCTCAATAGACCAGCTCCGCAAAACCCCCCAGACATCCAACCAGCAGAAGAAGAGCTACAAATTAACGGCGAAAGACCAACGAAGGAAGAAATAAAGAAAGCCATAAAGCTTCTAAGAGATGGAAAAGTGGCTGGACCTGATGGCATTCCAGCAGAGGCCATAAAAGCAGATATCGATACGGCTACAGAGATGTTCTATAAATTACTTAGTAAAGTCTGGGAAAAGGAAGAGATACCAGCAGAATGGAAGGAAGGATATCTGGTTAAGTTGCCCAAGAAGGGAAATTTACAAGAGTGCTCAAATTATAGAGTAATAATGTTACTATCAGTGCCAGGAAAAGTATTAAACAGGATTATCCTTGAGAGATTAAAAGAGTCCATAGACAAGAAACTGAGAGATGAACAAGCAGGTTTTCGACAAAACAGATCATGTACAGACCAGATAGCCACTTTGAGAATAATAGTTGAACAAAATCTGGAATGGAATTCACCACTATACATCGGATTAGTGGACTATGAAAAGGCATTTGACAGTGTAGACAGAGAATCACTTTGGAAATTGACGAGGTATTATGGAGTTCCCCTGAAGATCATTAATTTAATAAAGAAAACATATGAAGACATGACATGCAGAGTTCTTCACGAAGGATAGCTTACAGAACCGTTTGGGATAAGAACAGGAGTGCGACAGGGATGCCTCTTGTCTCCATTTCTTTTCTTACTAGCAATAGACTGGGTTATGAGATCATTGACAACACACAACAGAAATGGAATCCAGTGGACTGTGACTAAGCAGTTGGATTATCTGGATTTTGCTGATGACTTGGCTCTTCTGTCCCATAACCGTAATCAGATGCAGGACAAATTGAAAACACTCGATGAGAGGTCACAGCAATTGGGTCTGAAAATACACAGGGAAAAGACAAAAGTAATGAGAATAAATGCAGGTAATGATAACAGGGTTGAACTTGAAGAAACACCAATACAAGATGTAGAATCATACACATATCTTGGCAGTAATATAGACAAAGTTGGAGGAACAGACAGCGATATCAAAATAAGAATACAAAAAGCAAGAGGAGCTTTCATTGCATTGGGAAATATATGGAGATCAAGAGAAATCGGATCCAACACGAAAATAAGAATCTTCAACTCAAATGTGAAGTCAGTCCTATTGTATGGCTCTGAGACATGGAGAACAACAAAGACAACAACAAAAAAGCTACAGACTTTCATAAATGGGTGCTTGCATAGAATAGAGGGATTAAAATGGCATGACAAGGTTACCAACGTGGAACTGATGACAAGAACTAGACAAGTGCCAGTGGAACAAGAGATGAGAAGAAGACGATGGCGATGGATAGGACACACACTGAGGAAACCTGTTGATAGCATTACAAGGCAGTCCTTGTTCTGGAACCCCCAGGGCAAGAGAGGCAGAGGTAGACCAAGAAGCACATGGAGAAGAGAGCTGGAAACAGAGGTGAAAATGATGAGGAGAACGTGGAAAGAACTTGAGATGATGGCACGTGACAGGAGGACTTGGCATGTGTTTGTTGAAGGCTTATGCTCCTTTGGGAGTGGAGGGTTATGATGATGATGATACAAATTGTAGGAGCTACATCCTGCATCAGATTTACAGAGAGACAGAAAATAAAGTGGTTTGGTCATCTCATGCGAATGGAGCCTGATCAGGTACCACTGCATGCCTACAACAGTAGGAAATCTGGTTTTAGGTCATGAGAAAGACCAAGACTCAGATGGATTGATAGAGCTACAGAAATCCTACAACAATATGGGCAATCATGATCCACTTCAACACACTTGGCTCAAGAGTGAAAAATTAGCTCTCCATGATGCTCTTCACAGCAAGAGTGGACCGAACAAGTAAAGTAAAATAAAACTGAGTGTTGTAAATTATGCGTATTTTGATGTCAAAAAAGAGTTTTCTATCACTGGAGGCATATCAACATTTGATTTGACATTTGGCCAAGCATGCACTTCAGAGTAGAAGGAATTAGAAACAAGAAGAAATGAGCAGTGAAACGGGAACAACTAAACAAACATCTAAGAACAGATGTGAGACCATGGCTTTGTGAAAGTAGTGAAAAATGAGTCCTTCTGAGCCTTGAGTAAAAGTAATGACCTCAACTAGTGGAAGAATTATAGTACGCTGGATCAGTGGTTCGCAACGAGGGCCATATAGCATCCCAGGGGGCCATGCCATATTTCAAGGGAGCCACAGTAAGATGGTAAAGTACCTTTTTTCCAGCTTACAGTGATTATCAGGGAGGCCACAGAGGTAAATGAGGCACAGAAAGGGGGGGCATGAGCGAAAAAAGGCTGAGAACCTCTGCCAAGAATTATCAGCCATATTCAGAGATGAAAGATAGATAATGCTTACTTACTTACTTACTTAGTCGTTCCCCTTCTACCGTGAGGTGTAGAGGTATAGATAATGCTACGAGCTGGAAATATTTAGTTGCTTTATCGATTGTGAACAAAATACATACTAGGTGCAATATTGACTATGACGAAACAAGTATCAAAACACATTTTTTTTTCACCATTTTTGTTTGTTGAGTTAAATTTCTTTTCTATAAAACTTGACCACATCGCCCCTAGTGTGCTGATGGTCAAAATATATGGGCCTAACACCATATTCCCAATATGCCTCAATGGGCGTGTAACGGGATCCTTTTTTTTAACTACAAATTAAATATTTCAAAAGTAAAAAAAATTTGCGTTTAGTGTAACAATAAAAGCACAGTCAGTTATTTATTTTCTACCCTAGTTTTTCAGCTGTTAGTGAAGTGGAGTTACCCTTCCTATATTGCAGAGACAGCACAATGAAGACGAGAAGTGATAAACTGGTGGCTGAGCTTCAGTCAGCCCTGTCAGATCTAATTTCTGTTGCTAAGCTACCGGTAAACATGGGTAGTACATCACTTGATGACCTTTTCAATAAATTAAGGCTTGGACTCGCCAGGAGCAGTTGGATTGAGAAGGTGAAGTTTTACATAACAATGTTTATTATAATAAGCTGTAGTCGATCTCATGTATAGACCAGATCAGATCAATGAGAGTTCTTCAGTGTTATATAGAGCCAATCCTAACATGTGGAAGTGAGTCATAGACAATTAGTAATAAAGCATGAAGAGCCCCAGAAGCCACAGATATGGTTTTTACAGAAGATTGTTGAAATCATCCATACACTTCCAGGCATTCCCCCTGTGGTGAAGCATGTTGAGAACCCAGCATTGCACACCAAGCTTGGAGGAATCACTTGAGCCCCAGATGTAACTCTGGCATTTACCTGGTTGGCTGCAAGCAGTAGGATCTCACTATTGACTCCATGGTAGGCAGAGGAAGCTGAGAAGTGGCTCTGTATAGGACATGATGATTCCTTGGGAGAGCCCAGAACCAGAGCACAGTATTTTAGCTCTGCATATTTGGAGAGCCCCCTTGGATGGCGGGGAATGCACAGTATGCCACGCGCTTCTTCCCCCTGGCTTGGGACCAGATGTAATGATCCTTTAAATGCCAGCCAAACTGGAGAAACTGAAGCTCATGACTTCAACTCAACATGTTTCTGAACAGCAGAAAAGCCACAGGAAAAGCCTAGATCTACAGTGTAGATAATGCCAAGAAGTCTTCAACTTGGTATTGGCTGCAAAAGAGTGAGAAACTCAGCAGCCCTAGTTAAACACCAACAACAGAAGATTGTTAAGAATACCATGGACAACTTATAAAAGAAGTTATGAGGATGTCCTGAAAGAAGCCAGTGCTACAATGAAAGGAGGATGTCCTGAAAGAAGTCAATGGCTACAATGGAGGCTTATTACTAACATTAGAAGGAAGCAGTCCACTTTATGTGAGCATGTAATGTGAGGAAGAAAACTAATGTATTATCACATCCTGAAAGTATTGAAGGAAAACAAAGAAATAGAGGATAACAGAGAGAGAAGATTCTGACCAATTTAACATCATGGCATGGCAGGAAGTCAACAGCAGAATTTAAAAACAGTACCAGAGACAGGAAGTTGTGAAGAGACATGATCATCTACACCACCAGGCTTGGTACTTGAAGAAGCAGACAATAGATTGGCTGTTTTCTTCACAAAAAAGGTAGTCAGGACAAAGTGGTGGAGGGTTATCTGAGTCAGGACAAAGTGGTGGAGGGTTATCTGGGTCAGGACAAAGTGGTGGAGGGTTATCTGAGTCAAGACAAAGTGGTTGAGGGTTATCTGAGTCAGGACAAAGTGGCGGGAGGATCCTCTGAGAGTCAGAGCAAATTAGTGAATCCACAGAGTCAGAGCAGAGTAGTGAATCCTCTGAGTCAGAGCAAATTAGTGAATCCTCTGAGAGTTAGCACAAAGTTGTGGACGGTCCTCTGAGATTCAGGACAAAGTGGTGGAGGGTCCTCTGAGAGTCAAGACAAAGTGGTGGAGGATTCTCTGAGAGTCAGGACGAAGTGGTGGAGGGTGCTCTGAGAGTCAGGACAAAGTGGTGGAGGGTCCTCTGAAAGTCAAAACAAAATGAAGGGTCCTTTGAATATTTTTCACTGTGTGAATTTAGCCTTTTAATATTTCACTCTTCCTCTCTCTCTCTCTTCCCCCTCATTTATCTTATTAAAATCTTCATTGTCCACCTCCAGCACAGACTTTAAGTTGTTGTTGAAGTGAAATATGACTTGTTCCATTGTTATTTGCAATTTCCTCCGTCTAGGCAATAGAAGTTCAAGACATGATCCGAAACAGCTGCTTTGAGTATTTGGGCTTGACTCACCAGTTGTTGCTGAGTGCCCAAGATATTTCACTGAATATGGGTAAGACTGCTTACTCTTCTTGCCTAAATGGCAGCTGAAGGAAGATAGGATACATAAAAAGTATACGTTTTAGAAATGCATACTAAATAAAACATTTATTATACATTATTTTAATTTAATATATTGAGAATGGAAAGTCAGGGAAGTCTGGATGCAACAATATGAACTATATTACTTTGCTGGCTTTATTAATAGTTTAGTTATATATGAAGAAATACCAAACTTTCCACTTTTTGCCGTTTAGCGTAGTGAGAATATAAACTCCATTGTGTATAGTAATGTATGAATGCGCTGCTGACATGCCAGTTTTTTTGCATTTGGCTTTTTTACATAAGTGAACCCAAGTTTCGCACATGATAGGTGAAGATTGTTAACAGCTATACCACTGACGAGCACTAGAGCTGCAAATTAGGCCAGCAGTTTAATGAAATCTCCACCCGAGAAGAGTGAAGGATTCAAGTTCAATTTCCAGTTGAGCCATTCCCCCTTTTTTATTTTTAAATATCTTCTTTGTGTGTTTTTTTTTTAAAATATGGTTAAATGCTATTCTTATAGTCTAGAGTAGTACACTTAATAGGCAGACTAATCTCATCAACAGCAGACTACCAGGCCTGTTATATTTTGAATATGCCCTAATATAACTGATGGATCTTGTTTGTAAGTTGAACAGGGAACACCTTGTCAAAATTTGACAAAAACTCCTGAAAAGAATAGTGAACAGATAAGAATAGTATTTCTATACTGGTTTGTTTGCTGGATGATTTTTTTTCCTCCCAGTTAGTATTTTAGTAATGTCATGGATATCTTGTCCTTTCCCAGTTAGTATTTTAGTAATGTCATGTATATCTTGTCCTTTCCCAGTTAGTATTTTAGTAATGTCATGTATATCTTGTTCTTTCCCAGTTAGTATTTTAGTAATGTCATGTATATCTTGTCCTTTCCCAGTTAGTATTTTAGTAATGTCATGTATATCTTGTCCTTTCCCAGTTAGTATTTTAGTAATGTCATGTATATCTTGTCCTTTCCCAGTTAGTATTTTAGTAATGTCATGTATATCTTGTCCTTTCCCAGTTAGTATTTTAGTAATGTCATGTATATCTTGTCCTTTCCCAGTTAGTATTTTAGTAATGTCATGTATATCTTGTCCTTTCCCAGTTAGTATTTTAGTAATGTCATGTATTTCTTGTCCTTTCCAGTCAATGCCCTGCAGCAGAGGTTTTCAAACTTTTTGGGTCCGCGGCTCCCTTGACCTGTGCATAAATCACCGCGGCTCCTCTCTATACTATATATTATATATAAGCAATTGTACCCAAAAAGATATTAATGACTTCTGAATGTGCATATTTTACATCTGATACCATAGACCTGCTCTGGAATGTTATGGTGCATTTGTCAATAACTTCTAGTACCTAATGACACGTATTGGTACATGTAATAATACCTCGGCTCAAACATGTCGTCTTACGAAGATCAATATTTATTGATGGACCTTGGCTCATAATTTTGAGAACAACACTTTTCTCAAGCCACCGCGACGCCCTTAGCCGAGGGCCGCGACGCACAGTTTGAAAACCTCTGCCCTACAGGTTTCTTTCATTTTCTCACTGCTTCTTGGACTACGTTATCTGCTTATTTATTTATTAATTTTGTTGTTGTTGTTGCCATCATCATTCCTCATACTTCTTTATATAATGAACAAAACTTATCCAGATCTGATAAGCAGGAAATTCCTGGACGGCCACAGAGATGTTGTTTTACCAAAGAGTGTTTAGAATACCACAGTCAGCTAAAAAGTTTAATGAGGATGTTCTGAAAAAAAAACAACCAGTGCACAAAGGAAGCGTGTTATTCCTATTAGACAACAGCAGGTCACTTTTTAAATTATTTTTTTTAAAAACATGTTATGAGAAAAGGAAAGATGGAATATATTGTGACTTCAGGAAAAGCTGAAGGAGAAAGAGAATAACAAAGACAGAAGATATTAGACACTTTAGGATTGTGGCATGGAAAGAAATCAACAGCAGAATTAATAAACAGGACAGACGACAGCAGGTTGCGGACAGACGTTATCGTCTGCACCAGCTGGCATGGAACACGAAGAAGAAGAAAAAAATCCTCGTTTATCATGGCATCCACTCTGTTCTGTGTAAAATGTATATATTTTTTTTCCATATTCCCATTATGAATAGCTGTGAAGTTTTAATCATCATGTTCCTCTTTGCTTTCTACGGAGCATGGAGCCACCACTGCATCTGGCCTCCTTGCAGGAGGCCTGCACAAAGTATTCACATGCTCTTACAGCAGTAATTTCTGTATCAGTACTTTTTACATCAGGAGGTTGCCAGTAGATTGGGAGAAGATTGGCTGCCATGACAAATATGTGAAACCAAGAGCCAGGGATCCAGACATCCAGGATGACCCAGAGTTTGCAACTTTACACAATCTCTGAAGGGCTGAGGACCAGATTGGAACCAGGCCAGGAAGAAGACAGCTGACTGGATAGAATGGCGCTGTCTCTGGTAAACCTCTACACCCCAGGGTAGAAGAGGAATGACTAAGTAAGTATGCACGTTTGGCAGACTTATGCGCAACCTCATATGAGTCATCTCATATGCATGTAGGCATATCTGGAGTCATCTTTACATGACCACCAACTATGCACAGTGCTATAGTATGTAGATTAGGATGTGAACCTCTGTCTGTGAGGCTAATTACACCCTCATTGATTCTTGAAATCATCCACACACTTCCAGGGATTCTCTCTGTGGTGAAACATATTGAGAACTCAGCATTGCACACTAAGCTTGGAGGAGTCACTTGAGCCTTAGACATAACTCTGGCTTTTACCTGGTTAGTTGCATTCAGTAGGACCCCATGATAGACATGGGAAGCTGAGAAGTGGCTCTCTGTGGGATGTGACGATTCCTTGGGAGAGTCCAGAATCAGAGCACAGTATTTTAGCTCAGCATATTTGGAGAGCCCCCTTGGATGGCAGGGAAGGCACAGTATGCCACATGCTTCTTCTATCTAGCTTCGGACCAGATGTGATGATCCTTTAAATGCAATCCAAGCTGGAGAAACTGGAGCTCATGACTTCAACTCAACACGAATGGCAGAAAAGTCTAGATCTACAGTGTAGTTAATACCAAGGACTCTTCAACTTGGTATTGGCCGCAAAAAAGAGTGAAAAGCTCAGCAGTTGTAGTTAAACAACAACATTAGTCATCTTGTATGACATGCCTGACAGAGCAGTAGTCTGTTTCTTTCTTTATCTCATAAGAGACCCACACGGGGTCTACAGGGGGCAAGCTTGGTAGTTTATTGTCAGAAAACATTTTCTAAATATTTCAGACCTCCTGGACGATGTGAACAAAAAACAGAGGCATGAACTTAGTTGTCGGTTCTTGGACAGAAGTCAGCAGCTGAAACAGCATGTCTTGAGGGCTATTCAGCTGTGTCCTGATCTTTCCGGGCGTGCTGCAGTCAGGTCAACACTGGACACTTTGTCAAAGCTGACTTCACAGATTGAGGATTTGATAAGAAGTAATTAAAACAAAAATCATTGTTAGTCTTGACTTTACAACATACAATAATCCACATAACCTGGTGCAGCCGCTGATGGTCTCTGAAGAGACAAAGAACAGGACTACTGCACCCTCAAGCATGCCATACAAGGTGACTAATATGAGGTTGTGCTTGGGGATGGCAACCTCAGCATGTCAAACAATCATCTGGAACCGAAGACGCAGCTAACGAGATGAATGCAGTCAGCGACCCATAGCTTGACTGCTTGCGTCAGGGTCAGTGAACCAGAGCTGACCAAGACGCTACTCCACCTCCAAGTGGTGGTCCTGGAAACAGGCTGCATCACTGCAGTCTGGCCAAGAGAGTAGGGATGGAAGAGGGAAGGCAAACCCGGTCCCAAAAAATGCCGTGTGGAAGTCTGATGTGTTGGGCTGAAAGGCACAAATATTGCAGCTTCACTGTTTATTGCGACACAACGCAACCAACGTCCTTTTCAGGATGAATGACGAAGAAGAAGAAGAAGAAACAAATTGTCACAGAAACCATCCCTGTAAGATTATATAACTACTTGATGCAGGCTTCATGCAAGGGGGCCTGCTGCAGTGGTGACTCTCTGCTGTGTAAGGGGCGCAAAAGGAAATGATGATTAGGAATAATCCTTATAGGAGTGAAGAACAACTAATAAATGTTCATTCATTCATCACTTCCTGTCCCGTGCCATCAGATCAAGGACTTGTTTTCTTCACCTACTTCATGTCTGTCTCCAGTTCTCTTCTCCATGTAGTCCTTTGTCTCCCTCTACCTCTCTTACCATGGGCATTCTTAGAACAAGGACTGCCTGGTAATGCTAAAAATGTGTTTCCTCAGTGTGTGTCCTATCCCATCTCCAGTGTCTTCTTCTCATCTCTTGTTCTACTGGCACTTGTCTGTTCTACTGGCACTTGTCTGATTCTTGTTATTAGTTCCTCATCAGTGATCTTGTACTGTCACTTCACACCTTCTATTCTGCACAAGCACCCATTTGTGAAGATGTGTAACTTTTTTGTTGTTGTTGCTTTTGTTGTTCTCTATGATTCACAGCCATACAATAGGACTGACTTGACATTTGAGTTGAAGATTCTGATTTTTGTGTTGGACTTGATTTCTTTTGATCTCCATATATTTCCTAATGCAATGGTTTGGTTTGTTTGGTTTGGTTTTAGGGACTATCTTCATTGCACATGGACAACTCCATCAGTGCTCCGATCTTCTTCTCTTAGATCACACAAGGAGGATCTCAGCACAGTGCACAAACTCCACATCACCTGCGAGAATCCCAGTATGTGGTAATAGGAATCACACATTCTATAAATATTTTTGTGATGAGTAGGTTTCTAATTTTTAAATTTAAAATGCAATGAAGTCTCAACTTATTTTTTGTATTCTTATTCTGATATCATTATCTGTTGCTCGAAAAATGTCTGTATTGCTTGCCAAGGTATATGTATGATTCCACATCTTCTAGTTACATTTCTTCAAGTGCAGTATTGTTATCGTTTCGTTCATTTATTCTCATTATATTTTGTTTTCTCCCTAAGTATTTTTAGGCCCAGCTGCTGTGACCTAGTATTTTCATTTCGTCTTGCATCTGATTACAGTTATGAGACTAGAGAGCCAAGTTGTTGGCAGCATCAAGATCATCAAGCTGTTTAGTCAGAGTCCAGTGGATTTCATTTCTGTTGGCTGAAGTTGATGTTTCCATAAACCAAATCTATAGCCAGTAGGAAGAGAAATGGTTGCAAGAGGCATCCCTGTCACACTCCAGTTCTTATCCCAATCAGTTTTGTAAGTTGTCTTTGATGAAGAACTCTGCGTGTTATGTTTTCATATGTTTTCTTTATTAATTTAATGATCTTCAAGGAGACTCCATAATGCTTTATCAGTTTACAAAGTGATGCTCTGTCCACACTGTCAAATGCCTTTTCATAGTCTACACATCCGATGTAAAGAGGTGAGTTCCATTCTAGACTTTGTTCCACTATTATTCTTAAAGTGGCTATCTAGTCTGTACAGGATCTGTTTTGTCTAAAACCTTCTTGTTCATCTCTCAGTTTCTTGTCAATGTACTCTTTTAATCTCTTGAGGATGATCCTGTTTAATACTTTTCCTGGCACTGATAGTGTCTATTCCAAGCTCAGTAAGGAGAAAAATGTCAAAGCGAGAGAAAGAGTGATGTTAAATCTTGTTCCTAGTTCTGAATTTCATTTTGAGGATTGAAGGAAACCAGAGATTCTTGAATACTATCTACAGACATACGCTATCATCATCATCATCTATCCTTTTGCAATCCTTTTAGAACATGGAACAACCACTGTAGCTGGTCCCCTTGCAGGAACTCACACCAAGCATTCACATGCTCTTGCAGTAGTTGTTTATGTGTAATGTATTTTACACGATGAGGTTGCCAGCCTCATGTGCAACCTCATATTAATCCCCTCGTGTGACATGCCAGAAGGTGTAGTAGTCCTATTCTTTCCCAGTCTAGCATACACTATAACAAGCATTTTATCATCCAATGAAACTTCACCAGCACATCCAAGCCTGTCAGATGCAGACGTGAGCTCCCTCTCTGATCAGTGGGCAGCCAGGATGAAGAAACTGGTGTTCAACCTTAAAAGAATGGACGGGGTGAAGCCATCGGTTATATCAGGTATGTGTATGACTGAGTGAAGTCATCTGTATGAGTGGAGCCATCTGTCTGAATGGAGACATTTGTCTGAGTGGAGCCATCTGTCTGAGTGGAGCCATCTGTCTGAGTGGAGTCGTCTGTCTGAGTGGAATCATCTATCTCGGTTGAGTCATCTGCTTGAGTGGAATCATCTGTCTGAGTGGAGCCATATGTATGTGTGCAGCCATCTGTCTGACTGGAGTCATCTGTTTGTGTGGAGTCATCTGCTTGAGTGGAGTTATCTGATGTAACAGGTTTGAGAGTGATGTTGCAATGGCTTCTGTTATTCAGCTATATGTACGGTGAGGTTAAACCCTGTTATGTTGGTGGTGGAATTAAAACATCTGATTTAACATATCTGGGTCCTGTAGGTCAGTTGTTGGCAGCTAGTAGGGTAAATTACCCTTGCAGGGGTCATTTGGGGGGGGGGGGGGGGTTAAAGATATGTAGTAGAATGTGTCAACCATTAGACTAGCTCTGGTTCTTGTCATCACAAGATGACCAGAACCGGACAAAGGTCAGCGGAACAAGAGATGAGAAGAAGATGCTGGCGATGGATAGGACACACATTGAGGAAACCTGTTGATAGCATTACAAGGCAGTCCTTGTTCAGGAATCCCCAGGGAAAGAGACAGGTAGACCAAAAAACACACGGAGAAGAGAACTGGATACAGAAGTAAAAATGATGAGGAAAACATGGAAAGAACTTGAGCTGATGGCACGGGACCGGAGAACTTGGCATGTGTTTGTTGAAGGCCTATGCTCCTTGGGGAGCTAAAGGATATTGATTGATTGATTAGACTAGCTAGGATTACATGGTAATTGAAAAGTTGCTCCCTATTTTTAAACTGCTATTTCTTCATTTCCTATCCAACTAATTTGTATGATACAAATGTCAATATAAAGAGAATTAACTACTATTTTGCTACATTAAGTGCTGTATCGCATTAATATTACAGCTCAAAGTTAGATCTGATCTGTAAAAAGGTAATGTTCACTCTGAGCGCCATCTAAGACTTTCGTTTACTTTGTACTTGTATCAGAGTTTACAAGAAAGTAGGTATCATGACCATTTGATGCACAAACGACCTCGACCGGCGATGAACACCTATTCTGATGCAGTTGGCTAGGAATTATGTGCCCGATCAGCGTATCCAATAAAGTTAAAACGCTCCGGCATGGAACATTAAACTCAGATACCAAGTACAAAGTAAACGAAAGTTACGATATGATCTGGACGGCGCTCGGGGTGAACATTACCTGTAAAAAGGTAAAAGGATCCCATTACATGCCCATTGAGGCATATTGGGAATATGGTGTTAGACCCATATTTTCTTGACCCCCGTCACACTAGGGGTGATGTGGTCAGCATCACGTCGGCCGCCTTAGCCTTCCCAAAGTTGTTCTGGTACCCAATTCATGAGGATGGGTCAACCCCAGAGCCGTTGTGGTCTAAAAAATCCCACCTCAACTGGGGATCGAACCATGGACCACCGAGCTAGGAAGCCAGTGCTCTAACCACTGTGCTACCATGGCTCATCTGATCTGTGCAACATATTATTTCATGACAAGCAGCAATTTTTTTCTATAGCTTGTAATGTGAGTTTATTTGTTTCTAAAATAAAAATAACCTTATTTGACATCCTGGCATTGTGATGCTGGGGTGCCTGTGGATTTTCTACCAGGGAATGACACTGCAATAGATAAAAAATCAAGGTTAAGACTGCTGGAATTTGGCATCAAACGTAAGGCTAGCAGAGATGGACGTATGAGACGTCGTGTATACAGCAACATTTAGCATTCACACTCTTAGACATATACTGAGGGAGACTGAGCACCTGTGGGTTTGCCCAGAGTGCGATGATGTCGATTCTGTTCAACAATAACAATAGCATCCGATCTATATATATATATATATGTATTTATATATATTGTTGTTCGTCCAATAATTACACTGGACAACAAATTTTGACTTTTTGTGTGTATCTGAAATTAAACCAAGCTACCTTTATGCTGTTTGGGCTGCTGCTGAACATGAAAATGGCCGTTGACGGTGTACTCTCCATAGAAAAAAAGGCGAGTTGCGTGATACTGTGGTTTCCGGTGCGCCTTCTGGCCCAGTATCTACGACTTTAGCACCTGTTCAACGGGAGAGTGGGCTCATCCCTAATCTGTTTAAGTTCCCAGTAGTAGACTATTCGCAAGCAGCCTGGGGATGTCACTGCTCTGCGCGGACCTTGTTTACCGAGGCGGCGTCCGAGCTCGTATGGTAAAAATATGGTTGCGTTATCTTCAAAATAGCCCTGTCTTTCCCGTGGCTTTTCTGCCATCCTGCAACTTTGAGTTAGGGAGTTCTGAGCTCCAGTATCTTTCCCAGGCATTGTATCCTGGCCTGGCACGCATACAGAGGACCCCACTTCTGGTTCTAAGTTAGCAGTTGGGGATAGGTGGGGTAGCACACTGTGCATTCCCCGTCATCCAGGGGGCTCTCCAACTATGCAGAGCTTGCACAATGCTGTGCTCTGGTTCTGGGCTCTCCCAAGGAATCCTCACGTCCTGCACAGAGCCACTTCCAGATACCCACCACCTGCCAACCCTCCATTGTAGAAATCTCCTGCATGCGGCCATCCAGTCAAGAGCCAGTATTAACTCTGGTGCCCAAGTGATCCCCCCAAGCTCAGTGTGCAATGCTTGGTTCTCATCATGCTGCAACACAGGGGGGATTGTGATGCTCAGCCATCTCTCTCAACTCTGCACCGATAAGTGACATCGGGGACTTAACTGTGCCTCAGTACTGGGAGGCCCCGTTTCCGGGTACACCACACACAGCCAATTGAGGCAACGGTCGCCGTGGGCGTGTCTTCAGTGGGGAAGTTGTGGAGTCTTCCTGTCCATGTTCTTGTACATCCTAACACTGCCCGCAAGACATCGGAGGTTTGGAGAGTGGCCTTCTCTGCTTTTTTGAGCCGGGGTGGGCTCCCCGGGCAAGTCTCGATGGGATCGGGACGTGTCCACGCGCCAGTGGGCCCAGCATCGGCCGCATCTGATGGAGGACTTGCTCTGCCAGGTTTGAGTTAGTAAATTCCAACTTTGTCATCTTCATGGCATTGTGATGCTGGGGTGCCTGTGGATTTCCTACCGCCCCGGGTAGAAGCCAGAAGTGTACTGTGCCAGCTCTGGGGGAGATAAAGGGGTGTTTCTGCATCTCCTTGTGATACGTAGCCAAGGTAGGGCTCACAGTGCTCTTTCCCCGCCACCAAATTGCCTGCTGGTTACGCCGAGTTCTCCGAGGCTCTAGGCATGTGACCAAGAGTTGAAGGCAATAGGATCGTCACGTCCTGAGTCTCTGTGCCTGTACGATGGGTTCCGATCTTCAGGGAGCAGTCCACACTCGTTCCCACTCCCAAGACTTGTTCAGTATCCATCTGGCTCCTTCCCACCCACAGAGGGCGTGTACGGTGTAGTGCACCGGTTTTATTATCGAGGTTTGCTCCTCTAGATCCGTTGTGTTTAGCCTGAGGATTCGCACCCTCAGTTACCAGGGCTACCTTGAGGAGGGTGTGGCTCTTCACCACGCACAACGATCTTGGGGTATGAGAGGTTTTGCTAGGCCAAGAGACTAACACCGCAATGGTCGCTCCTTTCATGAACAAGAATTCACTAGGCCTAGGGTGAAGCAAGGGGGGAAACCCACTACCCACAACACCAGCACATCATACCCCCTGTCTGTAAAAGACTTTGCCCCGAAAATGGCTGTTAAAACACCAGATTAGCTCTAGTTTTTTAAATATCTGTAAAACAAGTTTTACACATTTGCATATACATACCATATGATAATAATGCTCATAGCGGAAATGATTCACAGCGACGCCTTTTTGCCTGTCGCTTGTAATGAGTTTCTGGAGCATCTCTCACAAGGTTCCAACAATAGTCTGCTAGCATTGCTGCATTCCATTTCCCTTGGTACCTTTTTTCGATGGTAGTAATGTCCTGATGAAATCGTTCCCCATGCTCGTCACTGACAGCACCGCAGTTAGCAGGGAAGAAATCCAGATGAGAGTGTAAAAAGTGTAATTTCAAAGACATGTTGCACCCTAGTCTCTCGTAACGCTGCAAGAGAGTTTCTACAAGCTACTGGTAATTGTCAGCCTTATTGTTTTCTAGAAAGTTATTGGCCACTTGCTGGAAAGCATTCCAAGCTAACTTTTCATCACCTGTGAGGATATCATCAAAACGCTGATCTCTGAAGAGCTGACGTATTTGTGAACCGACAAATACACCTTCCTTGATGTTGGCCTCACTAAGTCTGGGAAATTTATCAGAAGGTATAAAAATCCTGCCCCATTTCGATCCATGGCCTTTACAAAATTCGTCATTAGTCCAAGTTTGATGTGGAGAGGAGGGACCAAGATTTTGTGGTAAAATGTTACCATTATGGAGCAGCACAGCTTTTAAGCTCAACTTGGATGAATCAATGAACAACCTCCAATCGTCGTCTTTGTAGTTGATGTGCAGTGCTGCCATCAGGCCCAGTATACCAACGCAAGCAATGAGGTTATCTGTTATTTTGAAATATGAAAGCAGACCTTTTTGCCGAGCACGAAACACAGACACATGCACATTCTCTTCTAGAAGATTCCATTGCTGCAGTCTGGACCCCAACAGCTGTGCTTTATTTTTTGGCAATTCCAGATCTCTCACTAGATCATTCAATTCACTCTGGGTAATTGTATGTGCCTGTACAGACTCTTCAATAGGCACGAAATCAGGATCTCTTGATGTAGATACTTTCACGGGTGACGGATGTCCACTGGCCTTATTATCTTCTTCATCATCCAGAGTATAAGATTCTGGTGGGTCAGGAACAGGAAGTCCTTCCCCGTGAGGCACTGGCCGCATAGCAGAGGGAATATTCGGATAGGCCACAGGCCCCCTTTTTCTTCTTAGAAATACCATGTCCAATTGGAGGAGTCATGCAAAAGTAACAATCATTAAGATGGTTTGTCAGTTCCCTCCACACCATTGGAACTGCAAAACACATCGATCGTCCTTTTCGGTTCAACCAGCAGCGCAGATTCGTTGCACAGGATTGACAACATATATGTGGGGCCCAATATCGGTCCTGGTCACCGATCTCACTATCAAAATAAAGGATGTAAGCTTTCTTTAACCCCCCCCCTCCCCCGGATCTTGAAAACTATAGCTAATTCGCGATTTTTAAGTTCATATTCATGATCAGCCTGTCCAAATTAGTTAAAAATAGCTACTTTTGTCTTGGATACATTTTGGCTGTTGTCCAGTGTTATTAGGAATATGTTAGGTTAGTCTATGGGTACGAAGGTGACTGATGAGCCCGATGCGAGCCTGGAAAGATCTCGGACAGTGTGGGCAGGGAATATTTGTTTCATGTGAAGGTTTTGTTACACGGTCTTTTCTTGCTTGTCTCCGCTGTTCCTCTTCTGGATGATTCGCATGCCGCTGCACCTTTACGAAGAGATGTGCGCCAAGCGGTTCTGTCTTGCGCAGCAGCTTGCCATGTGTCAGAGTTTATGTCAAAACACGAGCCTCTCCCCGAAATCATCATTCTCAAGCAATTTCTGCATGTTCTTGCTGAAGGCCGTGTGAAGTGCTTTGTCTGGTTCAGTGAGTTCCTGCACAAGTTGCAGCTTGTAAGCCTTCATTCTCAAACACTTATGAAGCACTTTCTATACCGTACTGTGGGGCATTTCCAACTCACGACTTGCCCTTCGAACCGACTTCATGGGGCTGTGCTAGAAGGTTTGCTGAACTCTATCCACTGCCTCCTCCAAACATGATGGGCGACCGGTGCTTTTGCCTTTGCACAGGCAACCTTCCTCTAGGAATTTCGTATACTGGAATTCTTATCAGGTGGATCAACCCCAAACTGTCGCCGAAAATTGCGTTGAACTGCAATAACAGACGTTGTTTTCGCATATTCTACCACACAAAATGCCTTCTGTTGTTTGGTCGGTGCCATTTGCAAAAACAGTGCGCATACGCACGGCGGGTATTTCAAGTGAAACTTTCACAGTTGAGTTGCAACCGGTAATTGTTACATGTAATTGTTACTGGTCAAGTAGGTGAAAAAAAAAAAGAAATAGGTACATTCTTTTATATATATATACACACACACACATACACACAACGAGCGAGCTACAGGAACAGTTAGCATTCACACTCTTAGACATATACTGAGGGAGACTGAGCACCTATGGGTTTGCCCAGAGTGCAATGATGTCGATTCTGCTCAACAATAACAATAACAGCATGGCTGCAGGTTATAGTCGCTCATGGCCTGGTTCCAATAATTTAGATCTGTGCTGTTTAGACTACCCTTCTGACAGCTATGCTGCTGGCTGGCTTAGCTCTTTCACACAGTTACTCTGTTTTTCGTTCCTTGTGAAGCAGGGAGCCACCATTGTAGTGGGCCCCTTGCAGAAAGCCTGTGACTGAATACATGCTCCTGCAGTGATGGTTTCAGTAACGGTAAAGGTAGTCCCATAGCAGATACTGCCGTA
This sequence comes from Oreohelix idahoensis, assembly GCA_024509875.1. NCBI lineage: Eukaryota > Metazoa > Mollusca > Gastropoda > Stylommatophora > Oreohelicidae > Oreohelix > Oreohelix idahoensis. The sequence goes on from JAMPIV010002930.1 coordinate 282,172, forward strand.
GGGGAGTGAAGTGTTAGAGACTTCACCAGACTAGGTCCAGCATCAAGAGGTGGGGGTGACCAGTTCCCTTCCTTGCTGCCTTTTCCTTCCTACCTTTTCCTTCTCAAACTCAAGGCCAGGCACCCATTTACATCTGGGTAGACTGGAGTGTGACGGTACCGTGATTCAAACCCGACACCATTGCAGCGAGAGACCAATGGTTTGAGTCTATTCTTACTTTGACTCTTCAGAAAACCCTGCCCCTCAGGAACTACACTGGGTTCTTGGAGTGGTAGGAAAGTACAAGTTCTCCCACCACCATGTGGTGGAGTCATGCCTGGAGAGATCTACCTAAGGCATTTGTTGTTGTTTATAATGAATTTCTAACCCCCAAATAAGGAAGATGCTATCAACCATATTGAACGAAAATATGTCAGAGTAATGCTGAACTGGATGACCTAAGAGTAACACTTCACAGACTATGTCAGCAATACAATAGAGTCGTGATACAGTGGATCCCTTCTCACTGTGGCATCCCTGGAAATGAAGGGGCTGACAGATTGGCAAAGGAAGGGGGAAAGCTTCCTCAACTTGACACACATATAACTTATGAGGAGGCCAAGAGTTTTACCAAACACAGATACAGGCACAAGTGGGAAGAAGAGCATCCAGGTCATCAAAAAAATGATCCATATTACAAGCTCAGCAGAAGTGAACAAGTGGTAATCTTCAGACTTCGCACAGGTCATAGCAAATTGAGAAAAAAATCTATTCAACAAATTAAAGAAAGGAACTACTTGTGTGACTGTGGCACTGATAAAATGACTGCTGAACATCTGCTTCAAAGGTGCCCAACATATGAGGAACAGAGAAAACGCTTATGGCCATCACCAGTACCATTCCTGGAAAAAATCTACGGAGATATCAACAGCCTTAGGTTGACCACTGCTTTCTTTGAACTTATTCAAGTTGACATCTGAGGGTGAACTTTGAACTTATTCAAGTTGACATCTGAGGGTGAACTTTGAACTTATTCAAGTTGACATCTGAGGTTGAATGATGAAGAAGAAGAAGAACAAAAATATGAAACCAAAATCTTCAGATTGAGAACGGGTCACTCTATACTAAATGGCCACAGAAACAGAATGTGCTCACAAAATGTAGGCACTGCAGAACACCATCTACAGTACTACTGTGTCCTGCACTCCAGAGAATGAGACAACTCCTCCTACTGCACAACCTATCCATAGATAATACACTTTATGGCAGCCCAAAACAGCTTATACGAACTATGTAGTACCAAATAATGACATCAAGGTCACCAAGAGCTGACACTCAGTGACAGTGGATCAAAGTCAGTTCAAGTCAGTTAACTTTAGCCAGTTTTCATGTTTTGTCCCCATTGACCAGTGTTGCCAACAACTACTACTTATCACACTTTGCTGTCAGACTAAAATATGTAAATTTGTTTTTGTTTTGTTAGGCTTTGAAGCTGTCTACCCAGAAAGATAGTTTTTCTGTTAGACTTGCTAATTGAGTGATTGACTTGACAAATACTTTTTTGAAGAAATCAAAGCCAACTTCATGTAATATACAAACTTTGCTAATTTAATTTAATTTAAAAAAAAAAAAAATACAAACAGTAACTTTCAGTAAATATACCGCTTTATTTTTTAAAGGCATAAATTAAGTTTTTTTTTACATAAATGTGAGAGCTTCTGATCGGCAGAATGGTTAGGGTGCTTGCCTCTCATGGCAGTGTTGCCGCGGTTCTGGGCTCAAAATCTGGTAGCAATGTGCTTCATTCTACCCAGGTGTAATATGGGTACCTGACTTTGCTCTTGAGTTAGGGATGCAAAGTCTCTTACGCTTCACTCCTCTACAGCAGTAGCTACTATGTGGCATTTCATCATGTGACGTATTCTCTCCAGAACATTGTCTCCATTACAGCTGCTCTGAACGCATCGCGATTTTGGGCAAGTCGACCTGCATCATCCAAAGACATGTTCAGATTTTCTGTAATGTCCTGGATCCACCGTCGTCTAGGTCATCCCCTTCCCCTTTTTCCAGGGACCATGCCTTCCATTACTAATTTTTCCAGACTATTATGTCTTTTTATATTACCAAAAAATTTCAGCTTCCTTATTGCGATGGTATTTAGGAGCCAATTTTCCTCAACATTTAGTGAGTGCAGTACTTCTCAGTTGGTCTTTTTTTCTGTCCAGGTATGTCACCGTTGGGTTTCCACAGTGTTATTAATGCTGTAGACAAGGTTCAGATGAACGGTGATTTGGGTTTGATAAAATAAAAGAGTATGAGGAAATGGTTTAGAAAATTTGAGTGGTCTAGAAAACAGGCTATTTGTCTTAAAGATGGGAGATAAAGGGTTGTACACCTAAGCTTAGAGGGAAAGGGAGAGAACCCTTTAAATCAAAGCTACTGAAAACAAGGCTGATTTACACTTAGATAGTTTCTGTGAGTACACAGTTATGGTGTAGAGAATTTGCATATCATGATTGTTCTAGTAAGACTTAGAGAAGGGACTGTAATATTAAAGCAAAAACCTCCAAGGGAGACAACAAATAATTAACGCCCCTTACAGGTTTGTGAGTTGGGAAGAAAAACAAACGCACGAGAAAAATATGAGTAGGGTGTAAACAGTTACGGAACAAAGCTCACTGAGTTGCCGGCGTGGAATTAAGCGTGAGTTTGTGATCGGTGAGTAGGAACAGGACAGACCAATCGGATTGACTGAAAAACAAAAACGGATCATGGGACAATGATTTGAAGGACAAAAGAAATTAGTCCGGTCTGTGTAACCAAAATAGCAAGAGGTGTATTGCCGGGCTCTCAAGAAGTGAATCCTGTGGGTGACAGAAGTTTGCACAGAACAAATAGATAGTTTTAGACTGATTAGCGGTAGCAATTCAGAGGACTACATTGAACTGTGTTTTAAAATATAGGGCTAGCTCCTAGGTGTGATAGTAGGAAACTGATAAGTATTTGGATTCTGTATAATTACGGTAAAATGACTTTTGACTTTTATTATGCATAAACTATATGAAGAGAGACATATTTCAGAAATACGGTCAACATATTATCAGAGGGTAATGACGCTCACATTTAAGGGAGCGTGCAACAAAAGAGAACATTGAAGCAAAGGCACGATTAAAATTGCAAAGTGGATAACTTTTATTAGCAGATAGCCAGGATGGGCTGTTATATAAAAGGAGATGAGGCTTAGTCATAGACTAAGGATAAATAAGCAAGGGTTTTGCAACACACTGACATCCATGAGATAAATCATGCGCTCTCTCACGTCAGCGTAAGTATCAATGCTGCCACAGAAGTACCTGACATTGTTTGATTTGCAAATATAAACTTTGATTTGATTATGATGCAATTAATAGAGTTAAGCCTGACCAGGTTGATACAGGAGAGAAATAGTATACAAGGACTTAGGGAGGCTTTAGCAAGAGTCCTGAGGATATAGTAAGAAAAGGAGGATAAAATGTTAACAGACTATAATATATATATATAAGCCAGAGTCTGCAGAAGAGGTAATAAGTATACCTTCGAAACCTAGATTGAATCAGGGTCTGGATGTATAGATTGAAATGGAGATTTATGTCATATGCACTCTGTTGGAAAATTGTGGATCTTGTATTATGTAAATAAAACTGTTTTCATTTGGAATACCACCACACCAGTTGGTTTGATTTATAAAAGATTGTGGAGTGGGTGCGTGAATAAGGTATAAACTCATATCTATATATCAGGAAATACTGCTATACGAAGTAGTCACTGTCTAACAACAACAAAGAGGGAAGAACGAGTCCAGGGTAATAAAAGAAACGAACCATAACTCATCCAGGAATCGACAACTCTGGCGGTGATGGCCAGTCAATAAGAGATAGTTCTTACTTGGAAGATGAGTCAATAAAGTATATTGACAATTTGAACATACAACAACTAGGCCTGCCATCTGTCACCTAGTTATATTCCAAATCAGCTCGGCCACGGTCACAGGTATTCTCAACATCCTTCTGTAGCATTTCATTTCAAATGATGTAATCTTTTTTGCAACTGTTTTATTGAGTGTCCATGTCTCGCAGCCGTATGTTTCTACTGGGAATATACATGCTCTGATCCGTTGTAACTTTGTTTCTTTGCTTGTGCCTTGCCATAGGTTTTTCATCTGTATTAGTTTATGTGAGACAATTGCAAGTCTTCTTTTAATATCTACCGCACAGTCGCCAGAGCTGTTGATGATTGATCCTTAGTATTCAAATTCATTAACACCTTCCAGTTTTTCATTTTCAATTTCGATTTCTGCTTTGATCTTTTCTTTGTCTGTTGTCAATACTTTGGTCTTCTTGGTGTTTAGGTATAGATTCTGGGCCTCGCTGTGTTTTTTGGTTGAGAATTAATTGTTCAAGTCCTTCTCGGTTGGTCGATAGAAGGACTGTGTCGTCAGCATATCTGATTTCCGGGATCTGGTACCCGCCGATGTTAAATGGGTCAAACTCTGTGTGTTCTTGGTCATCTCTTACGTTTCTCTTAATATTCTCGGCATAAATGTTAAACAGGTAAGGGGAAAGGGTACAGCCTTGTCTTACTCCTTTCTGTACTTCAAACCATTCTGATGTTTCTCCATCTATTCTTACAGCTGCCTGTTGTTCTTGATACAGCAGTGCGATAAGTTGTACAAGGTGGTTTGGAAATCCCATATTTTCCAGCTATGTGGCTACCTTTTACATAAATGTGAATAAATCAGGGACATCAATTTTTTACTCCATTAATTCTGTATGTCTTTTTTACTTTTCAGAAATAGAAAGGTTAAATAAAGCATCATTTGGTTTGTACCCGTATCAAGATTTGCAGCAGCAGAAAGTGCTGCACCCACAACAACACTTAATACACAAACAACAACACACAGGAGAAGAGCAGCAACATCACCAACAACAGCAGTACTCACTGCAGCATGAACAAGTGCCTGTACATTATCTGCAGCAGCAGCAACTACCTCATCAGCATGAACAACATCAACAGCCCAGTCATTCTGTGCACTCTCAGGTGCAAACTCTGCAACAGTTGCCACAAAAGTTACACACACCTTCTGGTGCAGGGCAGAGTGCCAGAAACTTGCTGCCACTTGATGCTGAAACACATTCAAGGTATGTCTAATGTTGTTCTTGTGTTGATGATATTGTTGTTGTTACTAGTGATATTATTTCCCTCACTTCAGACGTGTTATTGATGGCATTATTTCCTTCACTCCAGTCTTGTTATTAAAATTTTATTTCCTTCACTCCAGACAAGTTATTAAAAATGTTATTTCCTTCGCTCCAGACTTGTTATTGATGGGATTATTTCCTTCACTCCAGACTTGTTATTAAAATGTTATTTCCTTCACTCCAGACTTGTTATTAAAATGTTATTTCCTTCACTCCAGACTTGTTATTAAAATGTTATTTCCTTCACTCCAGACTTGTTATTAAAATGTTATTTCCTTCACTCTAGACTTGTTATTAAAAGGTTATTTCCTTCACTCCAGACTTGTTATTAAAATGTTATTTCCTTCACTCCAGACTTATTATTAATAGTGTTATTTCCCTCACTTCAGATTGGTATTAATGATGTTGTTTGTCTCACTCTAGACTTGTTATCTTCTTCTTCTTCTTCTTCTTTGATCCATAACCTCCAACCGTCAAAGCAGTCAGCCGCCATCACACCTGGAGGTGTCCTGTAGGGCAGCAACAAACTGATTCCACCTTGCTCGGTTGGCGGCCATCCTTCATACAGTGCCCCAACTCTCGTTCATTCTTTTGGTTGGCCTCTCTTTCGCTTTCCCTCGGGGGTCCATAGCATAGCTGTTCTTGTGATGGTATCAGGGTCCCTTCTGAGGATGTGGCCAACCCAACTCCAGCGTCTGCCAGCTATGATGGTGTGCATGTCCTCCTGGTTACTCCGAATAAGTAGTTCTTGGTTGCTGATGGTGTTTGGCTGAAAGATTCAGAGAATTTTCCTTAGGCAGATTGTGTGGAAGGAGGACAGTTTCGACATTTCCTTCTCTGTTACTCTCCAACATTCCGCACCATAGAGAAGCACAGAAAGTACACAGCTCTCATACAGTCTTAATTTGGTGTTTGTGCTGTACTGGGAAGACTTCCAAATTTTGTTGAGAATAGCAAAGGCTGTTTTCGCTTTATTCATTCTGTTGTTAATGTCCTTGCTTGTTCCGCCGTCAGGTGTTACTATGCATCCTAGGTAAGTAAATGTGTCTGTCTGTTCTAACTTCTGGTTCCTTACTGTTATTGGCTCAGGATTGCCCACATTTAGTGTCATGACCTCTGTCTTCTTCAGATTGATATTCAGGCCAACCTGCTGGCCATACTTATTCAGTCTATCGGTTTTGTCTTGAATGTGTTGATGTGAATGCGCGAGTAGTGCAATGTCATCTGCAAATTCCAGGTCTTCCAGTGTAGAAAACGTCCATCTAATTCCTCTGAGACTGCCCTCTGTTGTCTGGCGCATCACCCAATCTATGGCTGTCAAAAATAATGTTGTTGATAAGGGGCATCCCTGTCGTACTCCTGTTTTCACTTCGAAAGTTACATTACTCAATCCAACACTGCACGTAAAGTTAAAATAGAGACTTTTTTATGATGGAAACAATGCGGCTGGGAATTCCATAAGCCCTCAGTATTTTCCATAGGCTGTCCCTGTGTATGCTGTTGAAAGCCTTTTCAAAATCAACAAAGTTAATGTACAGCGGTCTCTACCATTCTGAACACTGCTCTATAATGTTCCTGAGGGTGAATATATGATCTGCACATCTTCTGTTCTTTCTAAAGCCCGCTTGTTTTTTCCTCAGTTTATGGTCAACTGCTTTTGAAATTCTCTGGACGATTATCCTGCCTAGTATTTTGCTGGGAACTGAGAGGAGAGTAATTCCTCTCCAGTTGTTGCAGTCTGCGAGGTCGCCCTTCTTGGGCAATTTGACAATTATTCCTTTACTCCAATCTGTTGGTGTTGTCTCAGTTTCCCAGACTTGTGCAAATAGTGGTTCTAATAGTTCTGCTGCTAGTTCAGGGTCTGCTTTGAATAACTCAGCATTTAGATTGTCGTGACCAGGCGCTTTTCCATTTTTCAACCCTTTGATAGCTGTGATTTCTTCTTTTCGTGGAATGTCTGTATTTACGTCTAAGTCACTTTCAGCCTCAGGAACATTCAGCTGAGTCTCTGGTGGTTCCTTATTCAGTGTTTCTCTGAAGTGCTCTGCCCATCTTGTTTCCTGCCCCTGTGCTGTGGTGATGAGATTTCCTTGCTTGTCTCTTACTAACGTTATGTTGTTTGCACCTCATTTTCCACTGACTTGTTATAAGTGATGTTATTTCCCTCACACCAGACCTGTTAATGATATTATTTCAATCAATCCAGATAGGCCAAGCTCCAGACATTTTAAATGATTTAGTAAGACCCAGAAAAAGAATATGAAAGAATAAATATCTTCTAACTCTTCATGAAGCTGTAATATGTCTTTGATGTGTAAATAATGAAGGAGACTAGAACCAGACAAGCACCAGTGGAACAAGAGATGAGAAGAAGACACTGGAGGTGGATGGAACAGGATTGGTTTGGTTTGGTTTCAGTGACCATCTTCTTTGCACATCGAAAACTCTTTCAGCGCTATTATCTCCTCCTTTAGATCTCACAAGGAGGATCTCAGCACAGTGCATGAACTCCGTAGCAAGGATCCCAATGTGTATGCAGGAATCACACATTCTATAAATATTTTTGTGGTGGGTAGCTTTCCTAATTTTTAAGTGTTGCCAAGGCAGCAGCTGTATGGCCTACTCTTTATGATTTTCAACTGCCGAGGGATTATTAACATGCACAACTTGCACATGGGACTTGTTTTTTTTTTAGGTCCTTATCCGAGAAGTGGGAGCCACGGTAGCACAGTGTTTAGTGCATTGGCTTCCTAGCTCGGTGGTCCATGGTTTGATCCCCAGTTGAAGTGGAATTTTTTAGACTGCAAACAGCTCTGGGGTCAACCCAGCCTCATGAATTGGGTACCAGAGCAACTCTGGGAAGGTTAAGTCGGCCGGCATGATGCTGACCACATCACCCCTAGTGTGCCTGCCGATGGTCGAGAAAATATGGGCCTAACACCATATTCGCAATATGCCTGAATGGGCATGTAACGGGATCCTTTACCTTTTATCCGAGAAGGCTAGGCATCCAATCTCATTAACTAAGAGATCAGGAGGGAGTATAACATCATCAGGAACCAATGGTTCTGAACAAAATGTCATTAATTATACTCCCTGTACTGGGAGTGAATCCCCCTGTACTGGGAGTGAATCCCCCTGTACTGGGAGTGAATCCCCCTGTACTGGGAGTGAATCCGGTATCTTTAGAATTTTAAGGTTTTTTTGTATTTGGCTCCTTGGCATAAGTGAACCCCAATTTCGCACATGATAGGTGAAGGGTGTTAATAGCTATATCACTGACGAATTTGAGGTGATTATGTAATTCTGAAGATGTGGCTTGCTTTTCTATGGAGAATCTCCTGATCTTTGAAAAAGGGTCATTTTTATTTTGATATATGAATAGGGAACTCGGAAATGCAGCAATATTACGGGAAGAAGTGGAAGAGGCTATATGTTCGATGAAAGGAGGGAAGTCACCGGCTGTGGATAATATCCCAGCAGAGCTCTTGAAATATGGAGGACCAGATATAGTAAAAATCATGACAACAATTTGCCAGAAGATATGGAGTACAAAAAAATGGCCAAAAGAATGGACGCAGTCATTAGTAATACCGCTTCCAAAGAAAGGAAATCTAAAAATGTGCAAGAACTACAGAACCATTAGCCTTATTAGTCATCCAAGTAAGGTGATGTTAAGGATACTTTTGAACAGAATAAAACAGAAATCAGAAGAAATCTTGTCAGAGGAACAGGCTGGCTTTAGACCAAAAAGAAGTACCTCAGAACAAATCTTCAATATTAGAGTACTTATCGAAAAACATCTCCAACATGCAAATTATAGAATGCAGCGGGCAGCAGACATGCTAGTGTCATGGGCAGAGAAATGGCTTATCACAATAAACACAGACAAAACCTCCACAACACTGTTCTCCCTCGCCCCCAAGGACAAATCAGCTAACATACACCTAGGGACAACCGTGATCAAGGAAGAAAGCTACCCCACCTATCTTGGGGTGACATTTGACCAAAGGCTTACATGGAATAAGCATATTGAAAATGCAGAAGGAAAGGCCCGAAGACGACTAGGCATACTCAGAAAATTAGCAGGTACCAACTGGGGAGCAAATGAACGAAATCTAAAGAAGATTTATAATGGAGTAATAAGACCACACTTAGAGTTTAGCTCAGCAGCATGGTCATCAGCTGCTAACTCACATCTGCAGTCTTTGGACAAGGTGCAAAATCAAGCTCTCAGGCTCATTACAGGAGCCATGAAAACTACACCAATAACAGAGATGCAGAAGGTTGCTGGATTACAGACATTGTCCCATAGAAGAGACACAAAAACCATGATCCAGATGGAAAAGTACAACAGTATGCCAATGCACCCAATGAAGGCAAGACTAGATGATCTGGCATTGGGACGTCTAAAGCGTAGCAGCTTTGTGCATCGGGGAAAAAGACTTATAAGACAGCATCAAGAAGACCTATCCATGAAGACAACACCACTGAAGCCCACCCTATACCCTGTACCATGGGAGCAGGCCAGCAGTGCCCTCCAAATTAATACATCAGTCAGTGGTCTCACAAGTGGATATGAGTATAATGATCTGCAAAAACGAACTGCTACATTGAGTATGATCCAAGAAAGCTATCCCGATCAATCATGGATACATGCCTATACAGATGGATCAGCAACTAATGCTGTTAGGAATGGAGGTGCCGGTATCTTTATCTCATATCCTGACAACCACTATGAGACTAGGCACATTCCCACTGGTAAATTCTGTTCCAACTATACAGCTGAGGTTCAAGCTCTAGAGCAAGCTGCAAATATGATTTATAACACCAACTCTGACTGCCACCAGGTAGTCATCCTCACAGATGCACTGTCTGTCCTGCAAGCTCTCAAGGGTGGTAAACTCCCGCATCTGAGAAATGAACTAAACAAGGTAGCTGCCAAAAAGAGAACCATACTTCAGTGGGTACCATCTCATTGTGGTGTACCCGGAAATGAAAAGGCAGATAAACTTGCAAAAAAGGGAGGAGAATGTGAACAAGAAGATAATGAAGTCACATACTTTGAGAAAAAGAGAGCTATCCAGACTATCAGAAGAGAACAGAACCAACCCAAAGACGACTATCACACTCTCGACCGGCAGGGACAGATAACTATTTTTCGACTCAGGACAGGGCATAACAAACTGAATAAACACATGCACAAGCTACGATTGTCTGCTTCACCACTGTGCACATGTGGATTAAACGAACAAACTGCTGAGCATGTTCTACAGGACTGTCCTCTGTATGACCAGTTAAGAAAGATATACTGGCCCAATGACTCAACACTAAACTCAAAGCTATATGGAGTTAAAGAGGAACTTCAAACAACAGTCGAATTCATCATGAGAACTCGTCTGACGGTGTAATCATCAAAGATGCGATCGCAAGAAGAAGAAGAAGAATCTCCAACATCAACACGATTTATACCATAACTTCATCGATTTCACAAAAGCCTTCGATCGAGTCTGGCATGAAGGCTTATGGCAAGTAATGAGAAAATTCAATTTTGATACCAACATCATAGATATCATTGAAACACTATACAAGGACGCAAGCAGTGCTGTTTTTGCAAGCAACGACATTGGAGAATTTTTCAAAACAACTGTAGGAGTTCGGCAGGGATGTATCCTGTCCCCAGTGCTCTTTAATATTTATCTAGAACATATTATGCAGGAGGCTCTCTACGATTATAAATCAACCATATCGATTGGAGGCCGACCTCTGTGCAACCTACGTTTTGCTGATGATATTGATCTGATAGCTGGATCAGAATCAGAACTTCAAGACCTTACCTCTAGACTGGAGAAAGTAACAAGAACGTATGGGATGGAAATTAATATAGAAAAAAGCAAGATATTGGTGAATAGCCATAAGAAACATGTTCCGACCAACATTACGTTAAATGGGCAAACGTTAGAAGAAGTTAACACCTTTAAATATCTCGGGTCCACTATATGTAGTGATAGAAGATCAAGTAAAGAAATCAAGACAAGACTTGAGATGGCCTCAGCTGCCATGACAAGGTTGAATGTGATCTGGAAAAGTAACATCAGTTTTCCTGTGAAGATCAAATTATACAAATCACTTGTATTATCTATTCTCTTGTATGGGTGTGAGAGCTGGACACTCACTGCAGATACGGAGCGAAGGATTCAGGCTTTCGAGCATAAATGTTATAGAAGAATTTTGCGCATTTGCTATAAAGAGCACAAAACAAATGTCTATGTTAGAGAGAAGATAAACACCTATGCAGGCCACCAAGAACCACTTTTGTCAATAGTGAAACGTCGAAAGCTTGCCTGGTTTGGGCATGTAACTCGTCATGACTCCCTTTCGAAAACGATCCTTCAGGGAACAGTCGAAGGTAAACGGAGAAGAGGAAGGCAGAGAAAATCCTGGACTGATAACATCAAAGAATGGGCAGGACACGGTTTTTCCACACTTGTACGCATTGCTGAGGATAGAGAGCAGTGGAGGACCCTGTCTGCTGATGCTTCCACCATGGCACCCCTACGACCCATGACGGGTTACGGGCTGAGATGAGATGATGATATGAATATCCAGAACCAGTTCATCTAATTTCTGCTCTCAGACAGCTGTTTATTTTATCTGTGACTTCTGCCTTTCTCTCATCGTTTTTGCTACCCTAATTTTTTTTTAAACTGTCATGTTTCTGACAATTTATGATTTCATATTTTTCTCCTCCATCTTTCCTTTCTTCTTTTGGCCTCTTTTACCATTGATGTCACTTCCTGGTACTGTTGTATTCACTGTTTTTACCCCGTGACATTGTTTCATCTTTGGACACAAATTTTACATCAGCCTATACTTTTATTTCTGTGTTATTACAATAAATTTTTTTGATATTTCTTGTTTAGTAGTTTTATTTTCTCTTTTTACCTGCGGTAGAAAATATAATCAGTTGTCTGTATAATAGTGAGAACTATCTAGATTAGGGAGCAACTGGGACTGTTCTTCTTGGGTCTGCAGGAGCTGGATTTCGAGGCCATGATGTATCATCTGGTTACAGACTATGTCCCTTGTGTTACTTAGACCAACTTCAAATACCTCTTTTCTGTGGTTTAGAGCTGGCCTTTGTTTGTTGTGGTCAAGAACCGTGACTCACATGAGTAAGTCAAGACTGGCAACTAGATAGAGCTTTGAACAGCCAGTTATTGCCTTTATGTTTGCATTCGATATTGTTGCCTCCGTTGAATTCAAAAGATTCATCTTACACATCATCCCTCAGTTTCTGGTAATGTTCACCTTTAGCCCCACCGATGTCCTATTGTAACTTTTCGCTTACTTTGTACTTGGAATTGGAGTTTACAAGTGAGGAAACATTCGTACGAAATACGAATAGCATAAATGATGATCCTCCGGTGGTCACGACAGTAAATAACTATAATCACAACGTTACAAAATTAATAAATAAATATAATTAATTTGTTTGTAAGATAATGACATGTATTGACTTTAAAACATACAGAAATATTTAAAAATACCTGTTAGCTCCCTAAGGAGCATAGGCCTTCAACAAACGCATGCCAAATCCTCCTGTCAGATGCCTTTCGCGCGAGGTCTTTCCACGAATTCCTCTTCTTTTTCAGTTCTGTATCTAGTTATCTTGTCTGTGTGTGGGTGTGTGTTTTTTTTTTGGTTTACCTCTGACTCTCTTTAATAATTATAATCAAAGTGTGGTTATATATATATAAATATATGTATAAAACACTGTGATTATAATTATTAAAGAGCATATATATAAAAAGGTAAAGATAGTCCCATAGCAGATACTGCCATAGGAGAATGAAGTGTTAGAGACTTCACTATACTAGGTCCAGCATCAAGAGGTGGGGTGTGACTAGTTCCCTTCCTCGATACTTTTCCTTCCCTAACTCAAGAGCAAAGTCAGGTATCCATTTACAGCTGGGTAGACTGGAGCGCGATGATACCATGAATCGAACCCATCACCTTAGCCACGAGAGACCAGCGCTGTAACAACTCTGTCGATCGGACGCTTATATATATCCTAATTATCACGTCACTGTGTTAACAAGTCGCAATAAATAATTATTGAAAGTACAATAACGATCATAATCTTATGATACTGTACTTACTAATTTATGGTGTTGCGAAATATTTAGGTTTAGCGCTGTGCGAAATATTAGTTGTATATAACTAAACAACAAGTACGCGGCACAAACAAGTAGCATATGCTGCAGCGACAGAAACGCATTAAATCTTGATTAAGAAGTCGATATGGATATCGTACGAATGTTTGCTTAAAGTCGATGTACAAAGTAAACGAAAAGTTACAAAAGGACATCGGTGGGGCTAAAGGCGAACATTACCCAGTTTCTTATATGCACGTATTCTCCATTGATCATTTTTACTTTTTTTGTTCTGTTGCCTTGAATCGTAGGGGGAAGCTGAAGTTTGCATGCTTGAGCCAAATGTGTCACATTGGCTGCTGTGAGCCCTTGTTGTTGTAGAATTTCTGTTATGTTGTCTGTCCATCTGCCTCTTGATCTTCCCTTGCTCTGAAACCAGTTCTTAACTGTTGTAGGAACATAGTAGTAATTGATCAGGCTCAAACAATTTTACCATTGTTATTATCCCTTATTTGACCAAGACCATACATGCCACATGCTATGGTTTACCCATAATCTGTACAAGATGTTTGCGTTTTCAGATGTGTACACCCTGTACATAATTTCTGTACAGGTTTTCTAACCCATTCCCCTTATTACTGTGTCTCATAATTCTTTTATAAGATCCTATTGAACACAGGATTTCCCAGTCTGTTAGTGATAATTAAGCACAGAAATAGACTAAATGATGACACCATCACATTATTTGTACAGTGTAAAATAAACTAAGACATTTATTGTTTGGGTTTTAAAATAAGTGAAGACCTGCTTTAAAATGTAAAGTCCCCGTGCCTCATTTATAATGCAGCCCACTGTAATTGAAAATATTTTAACACGAATTAACTCTTTTGATATGTTTTTTTCAGTCTTTGTACAGGTTTTGTGGGTCTTTGTACAGGGTTTTGGATTTTTTGTACAGGTTTTTTATACTCCGAGGTGTGGCATGTATGACCAAGACCCTACTCTACCTCCACGTGGTGGTCCTGGAAACAGGCTGCATCACTGCAATCTGGCTGAGGAGTAGGGATCGAAGAGGGAAGGCAAACCCAGTCCCAAAAAATGCCGTGTGGAAGTCGGATATGTCGGCCGAAAGGCGCAAATATCGCAGCTTCGCTGCAAACGGACACAACACAACCAACGTCCTTTTCAGGATGAACGAGGAAGAAGAAGAAGAAGAAGATCCAAATATTTGCCCCCTTGTTAATGTTTTTTGTTTTTAACATTATGAGAACTTATTTTATATCCTACATCACCAGTAATGTACAGGGGGATGCCTCCATATCCTCCCCTGAAGGAAGCTCAGCTCAGGTTGTTTTGGTAAGTTTGTTTCAATCTTGTTGTGTGAATGTTTTAATGTCATGTCTTGTTTGAATTTATAATGAAAATAATTGTACACTTAACAACCAGGTTTGGTTGACTTTTGTATGTGTATTTTTTTAAAAATCAGTCAGTCATAAAATTTCAGTTCCAGTTAGAGCTCAGGTCCTCAACAAAAACATGCCAAGCCTTTCTGTTCTGTGCCATTTGTTCAAGATTTTTCCGGGAACTACATGGGGGCGTAAGTGATTAATACTGGTTGTAAAATTGTTACTAGAGTAATGGTAAAAAACAGATTGGCAGTATGTCAGTTTTACAAATGCACAAGAACAATACTTCTTCTTCATTCACCCTCAGACGTCAACTTCAGCATGTTCAAAGAAAACAGTGGTCAGCTTCATGCTGTTGGTATCTCTATAGAGTTTTTCCAGGAATAGTACCCTCACCTCCTGGCGGGACTCCATGGTATGAGCACCACTTTGCTTAATTTGAATTCATGTCGTCTTCGTTAAGCGAAGTACGTTGCACTGTTTTGTTAGACATGTAGTCCAGTGCATCCGATTTCAGCTGGCATTTCTGTAGGATCACCTTCCATAGCCCTTGACTGCCCCCAGCCTATCTGCAAGGCATATAAGTATTAAAACCAATAAAACGGTATTTAATCAGTTTTACGAATAACGGTTCACAAGAAACAAGGGACGTTTCAGGTTTTACCCTTCATCAGCCACAAACAGGTGACAAAGACAAGAATACATATAGGTACTAAAAAACTATACAGTGATGAGAAATATACAACAAATGGGTGATACAAGCAGATGGAAAAAGTAAACAACAACAGTGATGAGAGAAAAAGAACAATAATAATACAAGAAAATCGTAAAATCTAACAGAAATACCGAAACAAGAAAGTAAATAATTAACGAAACGAAAAAAAGAGAATTAACAAAACTGATGAACTAATAAAAGTTATCTCAGCTCAATCCAAAGAATCTGTGAAAGAAAGCACTAGTACTCCGTCACAGAAATCGCAAGGAAGTGACGTACGATAGCGGCAAAACCAAAGATATAAAAAGATATGAAACGAACCAAAACAAAAACATAAGAAGATAGATTTAAAAGGCAACGAATAAAGAATGAAAAAGAGAAAAGCTACAGAATTTATGCAAAATGATGTTGGATATTCAAACCATCGGGAGCTAAGACACCCATATTAAAAATAAGGCGATTCTCCAACGAAAAGCGAGTCTTGTCAATACCGGCACATGAAAGGAGGGCGGTAACATGAATATCAGAATTACCTGCATGGTCAGACCTATTGAAATAAAGGGGCACCGGTAAATGTTTGTCATGATAGATATCATTCAAGTGCTCATGAAACCTGTCTGCCAAACGCCTACCAGTTTCACCAATATAGGTCATGCCACATCTCTTGCAGATGATAGCATAAATCAGGTTTCTGGATTCGCACGTAAAAGACTCTTTAATGATAAATGTTCCTTTCGGGAAAAGTGACTGTCTGAGTTTGCAGTACAAACGGACAGGTCTTACATATCCGGCGTTGGCATGGTTTAGTACCAAAGTAAGACGGGCTAGTATGTCGTAAGCGACTGTGTACAAGAATATCCCTAAAATTTTTATCCCTACGATAAGCTACCAAAGGTGTATCACGAAACAACTCTTTGGTATCAGGATCAGAGTTGAGAATAGGCAGATGTCGAAACAGAATTCTCTTTACCGCCAGACAGTGAGGATGGAAAGTTAGAACCAGTTTGAGTCTGTCAGATTGGACAGAAGGTTTAGTAGTGAGTGCCGTCTGACGAGTGATGCGTGTGATACGATTTAGGGCATGAGATAAAACATGTTCTGGATAAAGACGTCGGCGAAAGAACTCAAGCATCTCTTGAGCTTGCTGATGAAAATCATCGTCATCGTGACATAACCGACGCAAGCGAAGAAGTTGAGAAAAGGGAATGGAATTTTTACAACTAAGAGGATGCGATGAAGTATAAAGAAGGAAACCATGAGCGTCAGTAGCCTTATAATAGACAGACATTTTAAGACAAGTAGGACTAATAGTCACAGTGATGTCAAGGAAGTTCACTGAGGTCGTAGAGATTTCAGAAGTGAATTTGATGGCAGGATTGAAATTACCAACATAGTCAATAAATCGACGGAGGTCTACCTCAGATATGTCTGTAATACCAATACCATCATCAATATAGCGGCGGTAAAACTCAGGTATTGGTCCATCATAACTTTGAAAGACCAAATATTCAAAGTGGCCCATAAACAGGCAAGCGTAACTAGGGCCCATCTTAGTACCCATAGCGACGCCACTGATTTGGTTAAAGAATTGGCCATTAAACTCAAAAGAGTTGAGAATAAGAACCAACTCAGCAAGGCGAAGAAGCGGACCTGTACTTATTGTAAGATCAGTACGCTGGTCGAGAAAAAATTGGAGTGCCTTCAGACCATCAGCATGTGGAATAGAAGTATAAAGGGAACAAACATCTAGGAGGAAAAGACGGTAAGTACGATCAGGCGTGAATCTGATCGAATCAAAAGTAGTGATAGCGTGAGTAGTGTCTTTCAAATAAGAAGGCAGATTGGCGACTAAAGGCTGGAAAATACCATACATGCCACATGCTATGGTTTACCCATAATCTGTACGGGGATTTTGCGTTTTCGGACGTGTACGGCCCGTACAGACGTCTGTACGGGTTTTTTTGCCTAATTATTAACCCTTTCAGCACCATTATGACGTACGCCATACGGCATAAATCTTGACAATTTTTGTCGCTGTGCCGTACCGAGTACGTCACGGAAGTAGTGCGATACCTCGTTCCCATACACCTATAGAACGTATGTCCTATTTTAAAAGCACCAGAACTCTTCTGTTTACAATCGTATCGGCAATTGCTGGGCATAATCAGATTCAGCATTGAAAAATCTGGCCACTAAGCTTGAAACGAACAAAATATTTTACTGCTAGCGAATACGGTAGAACTGATAATAGTGATTTTACAAAAGCGAAAGTTACAAACATGGACGCTGCCGTACCGCCGAATCATAAACATTTTGTGGAAAAAGAGCACGAAAATTCTTGTTTGAGTTGAATTTATTCAACTTGAATGATTCTGACAACTCTTTTTACTGAGATTCTGGTAAT
The DNA here is from genome assembly GCA_024509875.1 of Oreohelix idahoensis. Classification (NCBI taxonomy): domain Eukaryota; kingdom Metazoa; phylum Mollusca; class Gastropoda; order Stylommatophora; family Oreohelicidae; genus Oreohelix; species Oreohelix idahoensis. Next base: position 300,069 of record JAMPIV010002930.1, read on the forward strand.
CTTTACCTTTATTGCCGTTGAGTATGTTTAATATTTGTATTTTCGTACCATTTAGAGTTAAGGTTGAGGTTAGGTTTACGGTAGAAAGTGCGTAAGAAATGTAAATTTGAATAATAATACAAAACAAATTATGGGTAGGCCTAATATCGGAATGACGGTCGCCGAATGCTCTGCATGTATTTTCGTACCATTTAGAGTTAGGATTAGGGTTACAGTTTGGGTTAGGGTTAACCCGAAATCTAAATGGTACGAAAATACATGCGGAGCATTCGGCGACCGTCATTCCGATATGACCAAATTATGAAACTGAAAAAAACCCCACAAAAGCAAGGCAAATTTGCATCTTAACCAGGTCAGAGAAAAGTTTATTTGGAGTTACTTCTCTTCTTAGTTTTAATTTCGTTTCTTTAAAAAACAATGTGATTTTGCCTTGGGTGATCATCATTACGGTCATCCAATGATTTATATTTATTAAATAATTAATTACTATCAATGTTTGATTGACACTAAAATTCGTATGGGTATAACGGCTATTCCAATTTTTGAAGTTCGGTAGAGAATATATAATATTGCGCCAGTTTATATTTTCATTGCTAGCTTTAAAAAATATATATATATATATATATATATTTGATTTAAGATTCCTAAACCTAACCCATAACGCTTATTACTGGTCTCTTTAGATCTATACTTTTATAAGGCACTATAGAACACACACCAAACTGTTCTTCATTTCCACCATAAATTGTATTAATTTTTTTTGCAGAAATAGACTAAATGATGATACAGTCACAGCTTTTCTACAATACCGGTACAAAATAAATTCTAACTCTTGTTGTTTAGGTTTTAAAGCAAGTGAAGACATGCTTAAAAAGGCAAAGGGCGCATGTCACTATGATGGTGCAGAACCATCTAATTGAATATATTTGTACATTAATTAACTCTATTGTTACGTTTTTCAGTCTGTACAGGTTTTGCGGGTCTCTGTACAGGGTTTTTGGATTTGTTGTACAGGTTTTTCATGTCTGAGGTGTGGCATGTATGAAATACTATCAAGGAATTCAGAAATACGTTCAGTGAGACAAGAACATGCTGAAACAATAGGCCTACCAGGGTTAGCAATTTTATGCACCTTAGGAAGCATGTAAAAGGAAGGCTTACCAAGACTACTATCAAAAATATGGAGAGATAAAGCACCAGAAGGAAGGAGATCATCATGGACCAGGCCATGGATAGTCTCATAAACAGTAAGGCAGCAGATAGTTTGAAATCAGAGTTTTCCTTCTAGATGAACTGCCTTCCAAAGCGTGTGAGCTTCATCGAACCTGAATGTAACTCATGCCTGGGGTTTGGGTTGGTGCTGGCCAGAGCATGGACCACTCGCTGGAGGGTATTGCACCTGCACCTTAAGGGGTCTCAAACTACTCCCAGGCCGGTTATGCTGCCAGGCACTCGGCCGCCCCCAACAGGGTCTCCGCATGAAAATGTTGCTATAGGCACATTTTGTGCAGGAGAGGCCATCTGCTAGAAGCTTACTGTCATAGCAAGATAGTAGCTTCCGTGGCTATCATTGCACCCTGGATGTGAGAGGCTGTGTATTCACATCAACATCCATTAATGTAGGTGGGGCATCATGGCCTGGACCCTAGAAAGACCCCAAGAACAATACAAACTTATTACTTTGTTTTATTGTTGTGTTAAATTTGTTACCAAATTCGTAAAACCATTTTGTCTTTCACCTTTAAGAAATTGCACAAAAGCAGGTGGGCTTGCGAGAATTGTAGAAATTAGGACAATTTTATTGCTTTTCTTTTTATTTTGAATCTATACGTGCAGTTATCCATATTTATTATGCTCTGAGGAAAGCCTTGTTGACTAACACAGTTGTGCTTACATCCTTGTGATTATTAACAACATAGCATATGAAGACGTGAGCAGTGTAATAGATAAACTGCAGGGTCTGGAAGTTGTGAAGATATGTGACTGCCCATGCCTGACAACATGACATATGAAGAATTTACCAGAGAGCTATTAGTAGGGTAAAGTAACCACTTAGATTCAGATAATGAAAGGTGATGTCTGATATTTCTGTTTTATAAATTGTTTTGCAGAATGATGCTAAGTATCTGAGTTATCGACTGAAAAACTGGCAGGACAGTGAAAACCACTTAGAAGCAAGTCAGGGATCAAAAGTTATTCAGTCAGCCCTCAACATGGCACATTTGTGTTCTGAAATAGCACTCTCTACCAGGGGTCAAGGGTCACTGAAGGTACTAAGCAGTATCATTTATGGATCGTTAAAATAAAATAAATTAATGAGACTTGCTTTCTTTCAGTCAGCTAAACATTTTGATTGATATGTAAGTGTTACATTGTCTGAGTGCTTCATCATCAGCTGCCGTCTCCACATTAAATGTCAGATGCTGTGGATCACCAACATCTTCTGTCTCTTGTCTTGATGGTGCACTCTGATAGACTCTTTCCTGTCCATCTCTAGATGTTATCTTCCCACTTTCTTCCTCTTGCACATTTGCCTTCAACTGAACTCTTCCTTTCATTAAAAGTCTTCAGCAAGGTGTTATATCTTTTTATATAGCTAGAATATTTTAGCTGGGTGAGGGACATACCTGGAAATCATTAGGAGATCTAGAAGATGACCAGATATAGTACTACACTCCTCATTGTCGCACCAGATTATAATGATTGAGCTGACAGTACCACCTGAATCCAGATCAAATGAACAGTGCTCATTCAAATTGGCTAAGTATGATGATCTGGTCATCGGAGCAAAAGTCATAGCTGTAGAGAACTGGTAACCAAATGGTGTGACGTGCCAACACTAGTGTGGCAGGAAGATTCAAAGACAGTCAAGGATTTAGAGACATTTTCAAAAAAATCATGCACCAAAAATAAATATGAAGGTCATTTTCTTATTTATTTTACGTGTGATATAATATGGGAAATATATGTATAGAAACCCGTAGAATTTTCTAGAAGTTTCCAGGTTTTATTCAGTAATATAATTTATTTTATATCAAATAGATTTTAATAATAAAAATATAGTTTAAAATAATGTAATATTCTAAACAAAGATCTGCAAAGAGTTGATTTTTTTGTTTTGAAGGTATTTCTTATCAATAAAAAATTCAGTGTGGTGCGAGTAAATTTTCATTCTGAAAGTGTGGCCCAGAGAAGAAAGTTTGGGAACCACTGCTGTAGAGGTAGGTGGAAGAGGTCTAGTGGCTGCCTCAGTGTATGATCTGTTGAAACTATTGGGTGTGAGAGGACAGTCAAGAACGAAGGCACTTAAGTGGCTTGGTGAAACAGCGGAAAGGGCATCGTGTAGGCTGTGGAGCAACTGCAACGGGTTATGGAATTTAGGACAGTAATTTATATACAACATAATTGTTACTTTCACAATTGCTTCATGCTGGTAGCATGGATAAAACCAGGATTGAAGTTGAAAGTTGCAACCAAGGTGGAGTGGGTTCAATCACAGCACAGGCGGGAAAGACAACAAGAGGCAGACACTTGTAGGTCATGACCCAAGCAGGCTCACCCCCTCAGAGTTGTAAAGAAAATAAAAGGCAATAACACTTATCAAGACGGGGGACTATTTCTGATGATGTGATTGCTTCCTGTTGTATCATCCTGTACAGAGTTTCCTGTTATGCTGATTTCAGAAGAATTAAGTGTGAGAACCAACTCGACAAGGTGAAAAAGGTTGAATCACAGTTTACTGTTCATCGCTATCTTTGTCACAAACGTTAGTCAGGTTTGGGTTAACTGTGTCTGTTTATGTTTGTTAGTTTCGTCTGTAGTTTGTGGTAGTATAGTAAATTAAGACTGCTATTAAGTGTTTGTTTGAAGAATACATTTAGAGGTGCACAAAATAACCGTTAACCCTAACCTGACCCTATTTATGACAAAGATGGGGAATATACAGTTGACATTCAAAAATCCGGCCATCGATAATCCGGTTCCTTCAGATTTCCGGCATGGATTTCGGAGCGCATTTTTAAATTTACCGTGTTGGCACGCCACTGTTTTCTGGAGCAGTTTATGTTTTGATGCAGCTGTTGGGTCTTGCTCATTCCTTCTCATTTTATCATTTATTTGCTGCTGTTTAGCCCCATTATGGATTCAGCAAATAAAAGTGGTGTAAAACGTAAACATCGTGCATTGTCGATCGCAGATAAAGTGTACAGGTAGTCATTTTCTGTTAAATATATACAGAATATATAACCATAAAAAATCCAGCATTTTCAAAAATCCGGCACTCCTCAGGTCCGGAGGTTGCCGGATTTTTTAATGTCTACTGTATAGTAAACTGTGATTCAGCTGCCTTGGTTCTTCTATTAAGAAAAAAACTGAGATGCTTTAAGACGAAGATAGAAATCAGTGTAGAGCTACAACCATAGATCTATGCTCCAGAGGGAACAAAACAGATCTGATAACAGTGTAAATGATCTGTATATGTGAGGATGTAGTCTGATAAACCAGAAACACTGGAAAACAGCATAGTAAAAGGAGTAGTTAAGAAAAAAGGATGGTCCAGAAGAATGTGGAATTTGGGGTGGCAGACACCTCAGTAAAAATTAGGCCCCACTCCATAAACTGTTTGAGAACTCATTAAAAACATTTTCAAAAAAAATCTTGCGCCCATAATAAATATGAAGGTCATTTTCTTATTTATTTTAAATGTGATATAATATGGGAAATATATGTATAGAAACCCGTAGAATTTTCAGTAATATAATTTATTTTATATCAAATAGATTTTAATAATAAAAAAAAACATAGTTTAAAATAATGTAATTTACTAAACAAAGATCTGCAAGGAGTTGATTTTATTGTTTTTGAAGGTATTTCTTACCAATAAAAAATTCAGTATAATTAGTGAGAAAGGAGAAGTCACACAACATGAGAAATTGAGAAGCTGCCTTTGACTCTTCTCATTTTTTGACCTGCTAATCATTATCACTGCCATCACCGGTGTCAATACCTTGTCGAGGTATGGCGGCTTACGTACCCTGATTACCCCCAGAGCTATGCCAGCGGGAGTTTTACTCCTGGAAGGTTCTACCAAGCTGGACAGGTTTGCGCAGGCAGGGGTCAGACTAAAGCAGACACCCTGGTCCTCCAGGTTGGGGGTTTTAGCATAGGGCTGACACCCCTGTCTATGTAAAAAAAAAATTGAAGTTACGGAAATATGACATTGCACTACTAGCACATTGACATCAACAAATCCAGGAAAAAACGGATAGACTTAATAAGTTTAGCCAGCAGGTGGGCTTGAACATCAATTTAAAGAAGTCAGAGGTCATGACGCTCAATGTGAGCAACCCTGAGCCCATATCAGTAAGGAATCAGCAACTAGTACAGACAGACACCTTCACATACCTAGGATGCATAGTAACACCAGACAGTGGGGCAGGCAAAGACATCAACATCAGAATGAATAAGGCAAGAACAGTCTTTTTTAGCCTAAACAACATCTGGAAGTCCTCTCAATCCAGCACAAGCGCAAAATTAAGATTATATCAGAGCTGTGTGCTTTCTGTGCTTCTCTATGGTGTGGAATGCTGGAGAGTTACAGAGAAGGAAATGTCGAAATTGTCCTCTTTTCACACAACATGCCTAAGAAAAATTCACAGAATCTTTTGGCCGAATACCATCACCAACCAAGATCTGCTTACTCGGAGCAAGCAAGAGGACATGCACACCATCATAGCTGGCATATGCTGGAGCTGGGTTGGCCATGTCCTCAGAAGAGACCCCGATGCCATCACAAGAACAGCTATGCTTTGGATCCCTGAAGGAAAACGAAAGAGAGGCCAACCAAAAACAACGTGGCGGAGTACTGTGGAGGCTGAGATGCAAAGAATGAACCAGAGTTGGGGCACTGTACGAAGGATGGCCGCCGACCGAGCAAAGTGGAATCAATTTGTTATTGCCCTACAAGACGCCACTAGGTGTGATGGCCACTGACTGCTTTGACGGTCGGCGGCTAAGGATCAAAGAAGAAGAATAATCATCATCATTTGCTTTTGCGCTGCTTACAGAACATGGGGACACCACTGTAGCTGATCCTCTTGCAAGAAGCCGGTCACAGGCAGTCACATAGTCTTGCATTGAAGGTATTTTGTAGCCATTTTGTTTTACAATGATCAGATTGCCAGCCTCATGCACAACCTGATATTAGTCACCTTGTACGACATGCCTGAGGGTACAGTAGTTCTGTTCTTTCTTTATCTCTTCATAGACCCCCATACCTGTCAACCTCCTGAGACAAAAATCTGTACGCCGGACCAAAAAAATCCTTACAAACACCCAAAAATCCTTACGCAAAAAATATATTAATAAATTATACGCAATACAGTTTTAAAATGAGAAATGACATATACAAATCTATTAGTATTTGAATTATTGTGATATAAAACATGCTAATAGTCTCATGCTGTTCTTTACATATAAAAAACTTATTGATCATGAGGTACACTATTCTTTCGATGTACAGTGTTTTGTATTATAATCAACACATGCACTTTTAGCACTTTGCAGAATTGCATTTGTGAGCATGTATCAATGTTAATCTTACACTGTAAAATAGAAGTGAGTGTGTCTGCATTCATGGACCTCCTGCAGTCTGGATTTTTTTTCATCATTGAAAATGATCTTTCGCAGTCAGCTTTTGTTTCTTTGAATTAGGCTCAGCCATCATTCAGTGGATGAAATATTTCAACTAATAATCTTTGTAGACGAAGAGAATGATTAAAAATACAGCGAACAAAGCAAACGGCTAACAGCAACAACAACAACAAAAAATAACAAAATTATAAACAGAATATCAAATCTAGGAAGAAAAAACGTACCACCAAAAATTTACAACATTATTATTTAAGAGTTGGTAGCCTAGACCAGTGATACAGATTGCCACTTTATTAAAAAAATAAAGCAGCGAATCTTGAGCACTGGAATAAAGTAGGCCTAATCAACGCAAACAAACTTTTTTTTTTCTAGTTATGTAGGGCCTACACAGAATATTATGACAATTTATCGGAAATATAGGCTATTGAAGGGCAAGATTTCAAATCTAGGAAGAAAAAAACGTAACACCAAAAATTTACAAAATTATTATTTAAGAGTTGGTAGCCTAGACCAGTGATACAGATTGCCACTTTATTAAAAAAATAAAGCAGCGAATCTTGAGCGCTGGAATAAAGTAGGCCTACTCAACGCAAACAAACTTTTTTTTTCTAGTTATGTAGGGCCTACACAGAATATTATGACAATTTATCGGAAATATATTGAAGGGCAAGATATAGGCCTAACTGGAAAGATTAAGACAGCGATTAAATTGCAACAAAGCAAAACAACAGCAATATTTAACCAAGTTATAAGTACTTAGCTTTTTTAAACAAAATGGCGTCGAAGTGTGGTGGCAAGCAAGCATGGTTGTTGATAACAGGTAACTTTAAAAATACGTCATGTCACTCTGAAAACCGAAAGCGTTTGAGGCCGAATTCAAAGTTTTTGCGGAATTGTTGGGTATAAAAGGATTTGATTGGTTGCTGGGAGAGACCTCAGTTCAAAAACAGACGCCGAGATTCCGGAATTAAAGATTAAAAAAATTGGTTGAAAAAAAACCTGGGCTAGAAAATATTTTCTGATTTAAAATTTAAAAAAAACTTGAGTTAGAAAATATTTTTAGAATTTAAAAAAAAAAAAAAATTTTTTTTTGGTTTTTTTTTGTTTTTGGAGAGGGGGAGAAAAATCCGTACAACGAGTCTTTACGGCCGTACACTGCTAAAAGTATCAAAAATCCGTACATTGTACGAAAAATCTGTACAGGTTGACAGGTATGGACCCCAGGGACCTACGCAGGGCAGGGCTGCTAATGCAGTGAACAAAGGGCATGCTCAATGTATGATACATGTTGTGCTATATTTAGCTGTAGAAGTTTATTTATTTATATGTTTTGCTATATAGAACTCAGAAGAGGTTATCAGAGCTGCAGTTTCTATTGTCAAACACAGCTCATACTTGGAGGACTTTGGTAGGAGATTGCTTAGTCTCGCAGGAAATGACAGGTATATCAGTCTTCTGTATATAATATGAGATTCTCATCTACTTTTTCCTAATCTTCATTTCTTTATCCTTATTTCTTTATCCTCTGCTCTTTCTTCAGCATACTGAACTGTAAGATGCTTTCTTTTTCCAACACAGTCTCTTGTCATTCCTCTCTGCTGTCATTAAGCTGTCTTCAGTTTTAAATTTATATTTTTTTTCCTCCGTGTGATCTTTGGGCATCTGAGTGGCAAAAAGAGTGCTTGCCCCTTAATGCACAAAGACTGGGTTTGAAACCAGGTTGCGTTATATTCCAGTCTACCGGATGCAAAGGAATGCACACGACAAGCTATGAACACTGGCCTAACATGTCTATCATTCATTTCATGACTAGTTTTTTTTTTTTTTTTTTCTGTTTTTAGATTTTTATGAGATATCATTGAGTTCCAGAAGTTAAAACATGTTTCATTATGTTGAAGACTGATCTTGACAGCTTTGTCACCATAATCTTCCTCTTCTTCGTACACTCGCAGACGTCAACTTGAATATGTTCAAAGAAAGTGGTGGTCAGTCAGCTTGAGGCTATATGTGTCTACATAGAGCTATTCCAGGAATGGTACTTGTGACGACCAAATGTTCTTTCTCTGTTGCTCATATGTTGGGCATCTTTGAAGCAGATATTCAGCAGTCATTTTAATGGTGCCACAGTTACACTCATCATTAGTTCCTATCTTTAGCTTGTTTAATAGGTGATATCCCAGTCTGTTATGGCCCATGCCATCACCATAATTGAAAGGCAGAAGCTCAGCTTTTTAAAGAAATGTGAATAACGTGTTTGTGGAAGTTAATTTAAAAAAATGTCACTTTGATGAAAACAAGCACTGCACTTTTCAGTCAATCAAATAATTTCTTAAATTTCTTCATTCCCATGAATGTAAGTGCCCAATGGGCTGATCACCCGTTGGCTTGTCACACCGATTACGGAAACAACGGCAGATGGATCTATTTGTTGTTGCCCTAAAGACGCCGCTAGGCGTGATGGGAAACTACAACAGAGAAAATCAATCTGCTGTTGCCCTTAAGACGCCACAAGGCGTGATGGCCTCTGACTGCTTGGTTGGTCTTTGGCTAAGGACGGAAGAAGAAGAGAATGAATGTAAGTATGCCTTCATAGCAACTCTCAGCTTTTTTTTTTCTTCTCTTTTTGCTCCGAATGGAGCCCCCATTGCCGCTGATCCCCTCCCTGCAGCAAGCTTGCATTACATCATTCTTGTGGCTCATCCAGTGGCAGTTTCTTTAGCAGTTCATTTTACATGATGAAGCTGCCAGCCTCATGCACAACTACATATTAGTCATCTCTTACAGCGTTCCTGAGACAGCCGTCCTATTCTTTCTGTGTCTCCTCAGAAAACCTGGGGGAACCACACAAGAAAATTCTCAGCCAGGAAAAACTTAATATGTTAGTAATTGCGCTGTTAAATGAGGCCAGAAATATTAAGTATGAACTATTTTGTCCTAGAAATTGCCCTCGACTTATGAAGTAGACGATTTATGACCACTCATACTAGCAACGGTGTTGCAGGGTGTGTTATAATTAGTATCTCGGTTCATATTGTGTGTTTACTTATTAAGTTATAACAGTATGAATCAAAATGAACCAAGTCAAACTGCTGGGGGTTTGACCATGACCCCGTAACGAATAAGTCCTTGAGACTGATCAACGTTTCTGATGAAACACTTTAATACACATCTAGGTCCACTTGTGTCCAAGGAAATAATAGGATACTAGCGTACAAGTAAATCCACATATTAATAATTCATTCAATAGACTCCACTGAGTTATTCCTTTACACACACTGCAATAATAGGTACAAAATCTTTGACAGTACAGACAATTAATGATCGCCTTTTAGAGAATGACACTGCAATAGATGAATCATCAGGGTTAAGACTGATGGAATTTGGAATCAAATGTAAGGCTAGCGGAGATGGACGTATGAGAGGATGCATCCATCGTGTATACAACCAGCGAGCTACAGGAACAGTTAGCATTCACACTATTCGACATATACTGAGGGAGACTGATCACCTATGGGTTTGCCCAGAGTGCAATGATGTCAATTCTGTTCAACAACAACAATATGACACTCTGCATCAAATAATATGTGTAAGTCCCATAGACACGATTTATATCAGTCCTCTTAAGCCACTGGTCTGAGAGACACATGATTGTTTATAATAATCACATACGACCTAGAAGAAATCCAGTGGACAACGACATATAACTTGTCCACATAAAGCCACATAATGCAGACACGTCTAGACGCCAACAAGGCGGGGCACCAACTGTATTGTAACTACTCAAAACAAAGGCATGTCATCACATCAAAACGTAGTTACGAACAACCAGGAAGCCTTTCTGTGGCACAAATAGCTTTCAAATACATATTTCTATTTGCCACGCAAAAAGGATCGTAACAGACAGCAATCCCATTAATCCTACTATATTTCTTTTGTTCGTTTTCGATTCCCAAGGTTTGGTAATAAATTTTAATTTATTATTTACCACAGTACAGTACTGCACAGTAAAATCATTTTATGTAATAATTTATACATTTTAACATTCAGGCATGCTAATTGTTAACATATACTTATGGTTCCTATAGTATAAAGAGATTTCTGACTTAACAACCATTTTGACTTACTCGTCGGAACGGAGCCCTGTTATAAGTAGAGGACTGTTTGTATTTTGTTTAGATACTGGACATCATCATTATGTGTGTTTACTTCCAGATGTGCTAACAACCTGGAAGTTTGTGTCAGCAAATTAAACTCATGTGCATCTCAGCTACACATCATCTCCTCGGCCCTACACAATTCTGCAAGGTCATATCAGGTACTGTGTGTTGTCTGAGACAAGAAATAAGTTGATGTGTGCAGTATTCAGAGGGAAAAAGATAGTTACTATGTTTGACATTGATAGAATAGTGCTGATATGAATATGCAATTTATCAGCTACCACTTTGTTTCCTTGGAGTTGTGGGTGTGCTTGAGAAGTGGAGTCTGTTGATAAGACATTTAACCTTTTGATAATTTATTTCTAGTTCTCTGTTCAGTCTCTGTGACCATGCTCCATAGGTAACTGAGCTATTAGGATTGTTTGGTCCCTATAAGAGACTTTTTATTCGTTGATGACGCTGCAGTCGTCACTCAAAGTCAACAGGAGCTTCAGTGCTTGATGAATCGCTTCACCCAATCATGCAAAGACTTTGGCCTCACAATAAGTCGTCACTCAAAGTCAACAGGAGCTTCAGTGCTTGATGAATTGCTTCACCCAATCATGCAAAGACTTTGGCCTCACAATAAGTCGTCACTCAAAGTCAACAGGAGCTTCAGTGCTTGATGAATTGCTTCACCCAATCATGCAAAGACTTTGGCCTCACAATAAGTCTAAAGAAAACAAATGTGAGTCAGGATATGGATGTTGCTCCAATTATCACTATCAATAAACTATGAATTGGTAGTGGTGCACCACTTCACATACCTTGGGTCTACCATCAATGACAAACCCTCTCTGGACACAGAAATTGACAATTGCACTGGCAAAGCTGCAGCTACCTTTTCCTGCCTCACAACGTGTGTTTGGGGAAACTCCAAACTCACAACAAAGACCAAAGCTGTGGTATATAATGCCTGCGTCACCAGCACACTTCTATATGGCAGCGAGACATGGACAATCTATACTAAGCAAGAATGAAGGCCCAATACCTTCCATTTATGGTGTCTATGCCACATCCTCGGTATTTCGTGGAAAGACAAAGTGACAAATATCGATGTGTTGTCACGTGCAGGCCTTCACGGTATGTATACACTGCTTAGACAGCACAGACTACGCTGGCTTGGCCATGTCCGCCGCATGGAAGATGGTCGCATCCTGAAAGATATCTTCTATGTACAACTGGCAGATGGCAAAAGAAGAGTTGGGCGGCCGCAGCTGAAATTCAGAAATGTGTGCAAGAGAGACATGAGGGCACTAGACTTAAATCCAGCGACCTGGGAGGATGAAGCTGCCGACCGCACCAAGTGGCGATGCTATCTACGACGCCACCTCAGATTGGGCAAAAAGAAGCTCTCACAGCAAGCAGAAGAGAGGAGAAAACGTCGAAAGGAACACCAGGAAAATAATCAGCTGAGGGCTGTCACTTCAGGGGCACATTCCCATAGTCAGTTATGACTGAAGGGGCTATTATTATCATTATTAAGCTTGTTTGGTCAAGGTATTATTGACATAGATACTTTGTGGGGTTGGATTTCTGGTGGCCTTTATTGCTCCTGTGGTGAATTTACTGATCTTCATATTGTTTCTCTCAAGTTGTGTTGAGTGCATCTAATCCAAGTTTTCTTGGAATGTTTTTACATTTCAGGAAATGAGTAACTATGTTTCCTAAAATTTGAAAAATTATGTTGTTTCCAGATTATCTTTCGCATAAGTTATGTTAAGGTTTATAGTTTATATTACATTAAAGGGAAATTTTGTGTTTCTCAGACATGGCATACGTTTTTGAAGGCCTATTCTCCTTGGAGAGTTGAATGGTGATATTGTGAAAGGCTACTTGTTTAGATTTCATTTGGTTTGACTACAATGTAGTTATTTGTAGATTTTGTAGATTGCTAACCAATCAAGTCATTGAAAAAGTTAATAGTTTTTTAATCTGTCAACAGGGTGATCGCATTTTGATGCGTAATGCATTGAATCTCCTAATGGCAGTCAGGCAGATGTTTTCAGTAGCCGAGACTTTAGCAGCAAAGGTATTTAACATTCACAATGATATTTGGCCATTTTAATTAGAACTTTTATTTCCTCTTCTAACAAGGTCACATTCTTCTCACAACTATCATCCGCTTCATCATCCCTTTTGTCTTAATCTGATTTATGTTCTTTCAAACACTCACACACAAACACCAAATTAAGATTATATGAGAGCTGTGTACTTTTTGTGCTTATCTATTGTGCGAAATGCTGGACAGTAACAGAGAAGGAAATGTTGAAATTGTCCTCTTTCCACACAATCTGCCTAAGGAAAATTCTCTGAATCTTTTGGCAACCAAGAGGACATGCACACCATCATAGCTGGCAGACACTGGAGTTGGGTTGTCCACATCCTCAAAAAAGACCCTGATACCATCACAAGAACAGCTATGCTGTGGACCCCTGAAGGAAAGCGAAAGAGAGGCCGACCAAAAACAACTTGGTGGAGAACTGTGGAAACTGAGATGCAAAGAATGGACCAAAGCTGGGGGACTGCACAAAGGATGGCGTCGACCGAGCAAAGTGGAAGCAGTTTGTTGCTGCCCTACAAGACGCCACCAGGCGTGATGGCCACTGACTGCTTTGACAGTCTGAGGCTAAGGACCAAAGAAGAAACACTCACCATTCAAAGTATGAAGCTATTTCATGAAAAGATAACTACAAAGTGATTGAAAAGCTATTTCCTGTTTTGAAATTTTTATATCCTCTCTTATATCCATTGGATATACATGAAACAAATGTCAGGACTGTGAGCAGTAATTTTGTTGTTGTTGGAAAAATAAGTTAAATAACTTTTTTATTCCCAGAAACAAAAACAAAAAATAAAATATACAATGGCCTATAAGTGGAATTGACCAGAGACAGTAAAAAAATGCTGCCCATTATGAAACCATTTGTTGAACAAACTGGATCTCACATTGGGTGCTTATGTTAATGTGATATAACATTGTATGTAAAATAAGGACAGTTATTTATCTTTATTGTGATGTTTGTTACATATAAATTTGTGTAGACAATACGACATAAGAATCTACCTAAAAGGGAATGAAAATTTACAGTAAGGCGATCATTTCATTGAAAGGGACTAGAGAAGGAATAACAGTCACCTGGAAGAAAGAAGTAATTGTAAGATTTATTTGAGATGGAATGTTTGTTCCTGAACAGAAAGAAATAAAGGAAGAATTATATTTGAGAAAGAAACCATCATTAACAAAAGCAAAGGAAATTATGTTTAGATGGGACAGATGGTCATAACAAGAGAGGACTGCAGATGGCAAAGAGCCCCAACCCTTAGGAATTTCTAGCACCACTAACTGTCACATATTAGGACAATAATTTTACAGAGGGGAGAGAATATTAGAAAATGAAAAGTGGGGGTGGGACAGTTAGAGTTATTACACTTGTTAGGGTGTCGTGCACATTCAGATGGTAAGGAAGAATAATAATTTAACACATGAATTCAGCACAAACTCAGAAATAATACTTTAGTTGAGAATAGTTCAGTAAGACAGCATGTAATGTTTGCGTAAAGGGTACAACAATTGTAACAGTGTGATGTGAAGAATCATGCAAGTATTGTGTTGTGTGAATAGTTGTCTTTGATCACATGACAGGAGGTCAAGAGGTTAGAGACAAGATTATTTCATTGGTTGTTATTCTGTTGATTGCACACTGAGCTTGCTGAGTGGTAGTATATTTTGTCAGTGTTAAGAAGTGAGTCATAAGTAAGCAGTGCTATAGTCTTTAGTGTGAAGTCAAGAAGGTTAGGTTGTATACAATTTTTTTAAAGTAGTTGTGGTAAGTGAGTTTTTTCATCAAGCATATTTGCGTCACATGAAATTTTCACTGCTGTGTTATATTTGTGAAGAAGAAACAAGACTTCGGAGATTAACTTTTATAATGCACATATGACACTCAGATCCTGGAGGTATTCAACTAGTGGCTATATTTGTGATTGGTAAACTCAATTTGTATGCAACAGTTCTTTATCAATGAAAGTAAGAAAGAGAGTTCCTCAGTGTTATCTAGCATTCACACTCTTCGACATATAACTGAGGTGTACAATGATGTTGGTTCTATTCAACAGTAACAATAACAATAACAACCAATCCTGATATTGGAAAGTGGCTTATGGTTTGGTTTGGTTTTTAAAGACCATCTTCATTGCACATGGACAACTCCATCAGTGCTCTGATCTCCATTAGATCACACAAGGTGAATCTCAGCACAGTGCATGAACTCTGTAGCACTGGTGAGGATCCCAGTGTGTGTATACAGGAATCACACATTCTATAAACATCTTTTTTGGTGGGTAGGTTTCCTGATTTTTTTATTTTGCCTACTTTTTATGATTTGTACCTGCAGAGGGACTTTTTACGTCTGCAACATGCAAACGGGACCTCCTTTTTTTTTGCCCTTATCCAAAAAGGCTAGGCATCCGACCTCACCACCCAGGAAATCACGGGGGAGTATAACATCATTAGGACCTACTGGATCTGAAAAAAATTATCATTAAATTATGTTCCCTGTGCTGGGATTGAACCTGGTTCCCTTAAGAATTAGAGGTGGTTGCCATACCTCTTAGCCACTTTGACCACATAAGTAGGTTATGGACAATTGTTAAACAAGTAGGAAAAGTGCTAGCGGCCACAGAGATGTGTTTTTGCAGAAGAATGTTAAAAATACCATGGACGGCTAAAACAAGGTAATGAGTATGTCCTGAAAGAGGCCATTGTGCAAAGGAAGCAAATTCAGTTGAAATGAAGAGCAGCAGGTCAAGTTGTTCAGTGCGATCCTCATAAGTCATCAACATTGTTAGGGGTCAGGTTAAGGTAAGGGTTAGATTTAGGATATCTAAATATAACCCTTACCCCTTTTTACTGCGTCTGTGAATTCCTTTTTAAAGCCGTATCGAAGAGTCGGCCCACTCTTCTTCATTTCAACCTGCTAATTCCTCATGTTAGAAAGAAGCAGTCCACTGTCTTTGGGCATGTTATGAAAAGAAGATAGCTGAAATATATTGTACCAACTGCAAAGATTGAAGCATGGAAAGAAGTCAACATTAGAATTGATAAGGGATCGAAGATGCAGCAAAATGATGCAGTCAGCGACTCGTAGCTTGACTGCTTGTGTCAGGGTCAGCGAACCAGAGCTGACCAAGACCCTACTCCACCTCCAAGTGGTGGTCCTGGAAACAGGCTGCATCACTGCAGTCTAGCTGAGAGAGTAGGGATCGAAGTGGGAAGGCAAACCCGGTCCCAAAAAATGCCAAATGAATGATAAAACTGGTGGTTTTGAAGCATGTAGAGGAGGTTGTGGTGGCTAAGAGGTATGTCGTCCACTTCAAATTCTAAAGGTACCTGCCTTGATTCCCAGTTGAGGGAATATAATTGATGGAAATATTTTGTCAGAACCAGTGGTCCTTATGATGTCATGCTCCCCTGATCTCCTGGGTAGTGAGATCGGTTTCCTAGCCTTCTGGGATAAGGACAATAAAAATAGGAGGTCCTATGTGCAAGCTGTTTAAGTTAACAATCCCATGGCAGTAGGAAATCATAAAGAGTAGGCTGTAAGGCTGCTGCCCAGTAAAAATTTAAAAATTAGAAACCGACATACCACAAAAATATTTATAGAATGTGTGATTCCTATATACACACATTTGGATTCTTGCCAGTGCTATGGAGTTCATGCACTGCGCTGAGATCCTCCTTGTGTGATATAATGAAGGAGATTGGAGCACTGATGGAGTTGTCTGTGTGCAATGAAGATAGTCCTTAAAACCAAACCATCAGTTAAATAATCCCAGCCTTTTTTTTTTTTTTTTTGTAAATAAAGCAGCTTTTTTGGGAAATTATGGAAGTGACATGCATAGCACCATGGAAACTAAACTGTACACCCATTAAGACAACACGCATGCCTTGCAGTCTTTTCATGGTGCATGTTTTGGCGGGAAACCGAGAAACAGCATGGAATACACAGCGAAAGCTTAAATGAACACCCATTAAAAGAACGCACAGATGTTTCGGTTTTGTCATGGTGCATTGAGCATTGATTATAAGTCATGATAAGTTTGGCTACAGAGATCCAGTGAAGTTAAAATAGAATGGAAAGCAGTGAAATGATCACAGGAGAATTAATGGTGTCATCAAGACATGCAGTAGAAAGAGCGCACCCTGATTCATTCCTGTCATTTTTTTGTAGCAGGTTGCTTGCTTATATAATCAAATACACAAAAATGTTAGATGTTATTGTTGTTGACTAAAAAAGTTATGTCTTAATTCTTGTCACACTTTATAACTGCTGGTCATTTATTAGCTTTGAAGTTTGAATTTTTTACCACCAGCACCAGAATCATGAGCGTCCAATTGACAGAGTGGTTTGAGCGTTGGTCTTTCGCGGCAAAGGTGCCAAGTTCAATTCGTGGTATCGACACGCTTCAGTATGCCCAGCTGTAAATGAGTACCTGGCTTTTCACTTGAGTTAGGGAAGGAAAAGGCAGTGAGGAAGGGAACTGGTCACCCCACATCTCAATGCTGGACCTAGTATAGTGAAGTCTCTGACACTTTACTACCCTATGGCAGTATCTGCTATCAGACTGCCTTTTACCAGAATCTTGACGTTCATAAACTGGTATTAGGAAAAAATTTCATTTAAAAACTCTGCTGTGGACTGTTTATTCTTTCTTTTTCTTATGCGTTCAGTTTGTAGTCATGCTAAATTTGCAGGCCTGTTGCCAGGATGAAGTCCCAGGTCTTTTCCAGGTCACCGAGGCAGCCCCATAGCTTCTGCATGAGCTCAGCACCCACATGCCAGGTCAGGCGTTGTGGGTCATCATGGCTTGGGCAGTTTTTTAGAATGTTGTTCAGGGGTTTGGATTCCGGTTCCACATGGACATTCATTTGAATGAGATATCCTGAGGCGATAGAGGTGGTCTTGTAATCTGCAGTAGCCAGTTCTCAGGCGGAAAATGATGGTCTGCTGGTGTCTATTAAGCTGGTGGATTGGGTCATATCTGTTGTATATACTCGTATATCACCTTCCTTCTTCCACTGGCATTTGTACTTGTTGTGGATAATGGTTTTAGCTTCTCGATAGAGCAATGGGCGGCTGAATTATTCCATTTTACTGCCACTTATAGATAAAGCAACTGCTATCTCATTTCCGGTGATTCCATAATGGAATGGTAACCACTGAAGGGCAGTGTTGATGACCTTTGGAAGATGTTAAGCTCAGATCTGATCTCATGCATCATGTTTTCATTTCTGGACCGTTTATGATTCCTAGATCTACATCCATTTACTAGCAATGGTGTACTTTTTGTTATGATCAAAAATATTTTGTTAAACATGGACAGGCTTATGGGTAGTATTATAATTAGCAACTTTGTCTAATGAATAATTTTTGGAGTTCTGTAAAGTTGAGAAGAAATAATTTGACATCCCCAAGCCAGGGGCAATAAAAACTACTTGGAGAGCTAACACTGATACCTCAGCTGGTGAAAGATTACTGTTCGCGAGATAACTCAGCTTTCCCACTTCTTCTTCTTCTCATTCGCTGTTGTTTAGTAATGTCTACACAAGAAATCCGGTTCTCTGGATGTATGTTGCTGTGGTTGAAAGTTTGTCAAGACTCCAACACAGCTTTGTGTGGATGTGCATCTCTGTGGGCTAATGTTCAATTCACTGACAAGGTTAAAGGGTTCAGAAACAGAAGTTGAAGAATTTAATAGGAGAAACTAATTCTAGCAGCAGAGTTTTAAATAAAGACTTGTAATACTCTAGGAGAACAAATATTCTGCATCTAAAAATATGGTAGTTTCTAGAAGATGTGCATGATTCTTTTTATCCACTGCTTTTATTGATTTTAGGGAGTGCAAGAACCAGCATCAAGTGATGAGTTGACCAGAGAAGTGGTGTATGTCCTAAAGAAAGTACAGGCTGACAATGAACGTTATATCAGAAAGGAAAGAGAGACCAATCATGTTGATGAATTGGGGTTAAGAAGGATGGAGCATCATAACCCACCTACTCTCACTTCTTTGGTAGAATTGAAGGTTTCTGTTCACCCAGGCACGAAGAACCAATGATATATCCTTAGTCGTCTGCCACCTTTGAGAACTGTTATATTGTTTTTTTTGTTTTTCTTTTCATGTTATATTTCCCATGTTGGCAATACCTTCTTGGTAACTTTTGCAATTCCACATTTTTGGCTTTTTTAAAGTGCTACATTTTCAGTCTCTGTAAGTGGCTAAAAGACCATGACCTGACGGCATGAGACAGGAAGACTTGGCATGAACTTGTTCAAAGCCTGTGCTCCTTGAGGAGCTGAAATGTGATGATGAAGAATTGGCTAAGGCGCCAGCTTTTAAAATATCTTTTTTTTTTTTAATTGATGTTATCATTATTATTATTTGTTATTTTCACAGCACCACTTTGCTTAAAACTGTTATAATTGAAACAAAATCACAGTTGTTGTTCAACTGCCACAAATCCACAAGTTCCCTTACAGCACAGCCTTTTCACATGTGTTACAACATTCCCCAAAAAAATATTTTTGTAATGTCACATTCCAAAAACTATTTTGCTTATGCTACTTTCCATAGTTATTATTTTTTTTTTTGAAGAAACATTTTCAAAACTATATGCCTTGTGTACACATTATTTACCAGTATGTACACTTTATGTACCAGTATGTACACATTATTTACCAATTCATCATTATCATTCCTTTCCATTCCCTGTGGAACATAGGGCTGAAACAGTTGCTCTCCATCGATTTCTATTCTGGGCTGCTTTTTCAGCTGTGTTCAAGTCATTCCAATTTCCTTAGCCTCCTCTTCCACTGTTCTTCTCCAAGTTCTCCTTGGCCTCCCCACTGTTCTTTTTCCTTGTGAGTTCCAGTCAAGAGCACCTCTGGCTGTGCTTGATTGTTCTCTTCTAAGTGTATATCCTATCCATCCCCACTTTCTTTCCTTAATTTCCATTTGTATTGACTGTTGCCCGCATCTTTCCTTTAGCTCTATATTTGTTATTACATCTGGCCATCTTATACGGAGGATCCGTCGGAGACATCTATTTACAAATATCTGTAGTTTGGAGGTGATAATCTTTGAAACATGCCATGTCTCTGAGTCTTACAGCAAGACTGACTTTACACTTGAGTTAAAGATTCTGATATAGTTGAGGAGTTCCATATTGGTTGATGGGAATTAAAAGCACATCTGGCTTTATTTATCTTAGAACAGATGTCACCAGCTGTTCCCCCTTCTTTGTCAATATTACTCCCCAGATATGTAAAGCTTACTCCTCATGTACGATGTCATCAAGGCATGAAAGGAGAGAACAAGAAAGTATTCAGTGGGGTACTGGAAGATGAGACAGGTCTGTATTTCAGAGCTAGCATTTGCTGATGATGTTGTCCTGATTGCTAAATCAGAGACACATCTCCAATCCAATCTGCAAGTCTGGAAGGAAGAGCTGGAGAAGAGAGGGATGGTCATAAGCAGCTCTAAAACAAAATCCATGGTGATATCACGAGAAGAAAGAAGACATCAGATTAAGTTGGGAGAACAGGTCCTGGAGCAGGTCGACCACTTTAAATATCTCGGAGCTATTATAGACCGAAGGGAGGCATCAAAGAAGAGTTGGCCACTCGAAAAGCAGTGGCTGGGAGACTTTTTCAGGCCATAAATCGAGGATTCCTCAGCAAGAAAGAGGTTGGTAAGAAAACGAAGATGGCTGTATACCGCTCCACCTGTGTCCCAGTCTTGACATATGGATGCGAGTCATGGGCAATGACTACAACCCACAAAAGCCAGATCCAAACCTCAGAAATGAGGTATCTGAGGAAGGTGGTTGAAGTAACAAGAAGAGACATGGTCCGCAACCAGACGATATGTCAAGGCCTAAAATCCCACCCCCTGCAGACCCAAGTAGAACAGTCCCAACTGAGATGGTTTGGCCATGTCTGCAGAATGGGAGAAGATCGGCTACCACGACAAGCATGGAAACAAAGAGCCAGGGATCCAGACCCCCAGGACAACCGGGAGTCCGCTGGGAGGACAACATTAGACAATCTTTGAAGGACCGAGGACTGGAATGGAACCAGGCCAGGAAGAAGACAGCTGATAGAATAGTCTGGAACTCTCTCTTCCAAACCTCTACACCTCACGGTAGAAGGGAAACGACTAAGTAAGTATATGTAAAGCTTTCTTCTACTTCAATAACTTGATCGATGATCTTCATCGAGTCCATCTGCCTATTATTTATCCTCATTTCCTTTGTTTTATTTACATTTATGTGTAGTCCCATCTTTGCTGCTTCTGTCACTAATCTATTTGTTTTCTCCTGCATATCTTGCTGTCTATGTGATAGAAGGCACAGATCATCTGCAAAGTCAAGATCCTCCAGCTGTTTGTTGAATGTCCACTGTATTCCTGTTTTCTCTCCTTCTGTTGTTTGTCTCATAACCCAGTCTATAACCATGAGAAAAAATATTGGTGATAGCAGACATCCCTGTCTGACCCTGCCATGTACTGTGAAGGGCTCTGATAGATTTCCTTTTCTACATACTATTTACCAGTGTGTACACACTATTTACCAGTATGTACACATTATTTTCCAGTATGTTCATATTATTTACCCATATTTTCATGAGTATTTTTGCAATATCATATTTCTACAATTATTCTTGCAGCATCATACCTCCACTTAATAATTTTGTAATACCACATTTCGTCAAGTATTTTTTGCAGTACCACATTTCCACAAGTATTTTAGCAGTACATTTCCTCAAGTATATTTTGCAATACCACATTTCCTGAAATAATTTTTGGAATACCACATTTCCTCAAGTATTTTGTGCAATACATTTCCACAACTATTTTTGCAATACCACATTTCGTCAAGTATTTTTGCAATATATTTCCAGAATAATTTTTGGAATACCACATTTCTACAAGTATTTTTGCATTACCAGTATTTCCACAGATAAATTTGCAATTCCACATTATCTCAGGTATCTTTGCATTGTGACATTTCCATGAGCTTTTTTGCATATCCACAGTTCCATTGAGCTTCAGTTGGCAGAGTCTTGTAGAGTGCTTGCTTGTCTAGCCAGACTTAACCTGACTTTGCTCTTGAGTTAAGGAAGGCAATTTTGATGTTGAGTTAGATAAGGTTGATACTGCTGTAAGGGAAGACTTTCATACATATATGGCTCAGATTCAGGAGCTGAAATCTGAAATTTCACGTTTGAAATTAAAAGTTGATATGCAAGAAGTAACAAATCGGGACATGAGAGTTCTTACATTCAGTTAGAGAATAAAATAATAAAAATTGAACTCGATAATCAAGAATTTAGACGACTTCAAAGTCAATACGAGAATTTTATTAAAAAAAGGTTGGCTAACTTTGAGGCAGTACTGCTTAAGGAGAACAATATGAATAATAGACGGGAGAAAATGAATAAGAGTCAGAGCAATGATTTTTCATTAAAGGATGTTGAGATTGTTAAATTGAGAAAAAGAGTTGATGGTCTACTAGATGTCGTACTGAACAAGAAAATATTATTAAAAAAACAGGTATGATAACCCTAGTTTACGACATGCCACGGGTGCTTCATGTGCTAAGATCAAGTCAGCACAACCCAAGGAATTAAAAATATCTTTCCGAGGCAAGTACAACTTTCCTCGCCATCACTCTCATGCCAATAGTTCTAATAACAATACTGCCAATTCAGACAATAAGTCTTGGCGACATGATCAGCGTGCAACTGATCTAAGAAAACTGTTGACGTTGTCAACAGGGGAAAGGATTTTCCTAAGAAAAGTAACGGGGTTAAATCTATGGTTGGAATTAAGAGTAATGGTAACATACTCGGTAAAATTAATACCAGTACACTGGAAAAAAAATGTACTTAGGTCTTCTAGTCTGTCTTATATGACATGCTTCACACCTGCTCTTTTGAATGGCAGGTATTATCATACTCAGGTCCAACAGTATGATACATTAAAAAGAAATAATTTTACATGCATGAGTAACGTCAATTACAATCTACCTCAAACTAAGGTTACACATCACCCTTGTTCACATTTTCGTGACAGTGGTACTACTTATGTTGGAAAAAATGCGTATTCATGCACAGTTCTAGTGCGCAACCTGCCACAAGGAACTACCTGGCAGACACTAGGAAATTTCTTTAATTACACGGCAGACGTTAAGTTTGTACGTCTGTTGACACCTACCAAGTACAGGTATGGTGAGGCTTTAGTAACCTTTAGTACTAATAGAGACGCTTGCACTGCTATTGAGCGGGACAATGGTGTATATTTTCATCACCATTTTCTCAGGTTACAATTAGTACCTGATTCTGCGTCACACAGATAACATGTTACGTTCACACATTTTATCGCACTTCTTTGATGACTCAACATAGCCAGTCATCATTTCTTTTCTTTCCTATTCATCTATTCTTATATGGCTTAGTTATTGTAGGCTTTTCTTTGTAGATGACACTTTTGTTGTCTTATCTACGATAACACTTTGTCTTTTCGTCTTTATGTTATTTTCACACGCCTAAGTGAGACAGTAACTTCGTTGATTGTTACGCTTTTGCTCAGCCAATGCAGCATGAGCTAGTACATTGTCTACCCTTTAGTGGAAAGACATGCTTGCTGAATTAATGTGGACTGATATTTCTAACACCGCGTCCACTAAATTTCTAGGAAAATTTTCATTACACCTCCTATTTTGAGGTCAACATATGTTATTAAAATTTATATTCTTCGTCAGATGCAGGCAATTTCGACTTAGGAGTTGGTCTACCTCAGGACCAAGTTTACGGTTGAAACAACTCAATTTCAAAGAATGTGACGGTTCCACATCAGATGTAAAATGATGTTGCGAGTCTAATTAAATACGTAATTGTATATACGTCACGAACGAACTGGTTCTTGAGTCAAGCACATCAATACTGCATGACTACGTTAAGATCTACTTTCCAGTTTATGATTGAATCCATTCCAGGTTCGAAGAACGTCGTTGCGGACTCATTGTCTCGCCACCCTCATCATCATTGGACGATAATTGATGACACATTTCGACTTAACCATGGACGGTTATGTATTTGTTCTCCATGTGACGATGGTATGGATAATTGGATACATACCTCCAATGAAATTAAAGATGATCTACTAACATTGATGAGATATTAATTCATCTATATTAATGTATCCATTCGTATACAATATTATACGAACCTTCGACTCGTTACTTTGAACTCAAATCTCTTGTCTACATACGTTTGGACTTTTAAGGACAGCTATACGTATTTATTGTGCATACTATGCTTACGCTTTCTTAGGATATTTTCAAAAAAATTGAATCGTATGTTCAAATTACGGCACAAGTCAAGCCAGTTGTTACGCGCTGCATATATTTCGATGAAAGTGTTGGATTAAAGTAATGATCTCTAATCAGTTTCATGACAAGAAACGTTCGTGATATGTACAATATACTTAAATATCTTTCAAGCATTCGTGTGGATCTTTCAAATATACGTCAATTTTGTTGATCTTTCAATTACATGATTATGGACTTTGGTTAGTGTCCATACATCTATCACACGTCGTGATGCGGTTTACAATCAATATGCGCTCGAACTTATGAATGGACAGATTGATACGTACACCTTCTGCATTATCGTTTGAACACTCATGATCAACTTCAGCTGAATAAACTTTTCCAGCTGGCGTATTATACTGTACATTGGGTTCAGATAGGAACTAATAACAGATTACTTATCATGATCGACACTTCTGTTCTCAATACTATTATGCAATTAAATAAAAATAAAAAGTTTGAAAAGAAACATTATTACACAAAAAAGTAATATAATTACTATAATTAGGTAACTATTAAATATTATGTGTATTTTCATTACTCATTTTAACTTAACACCGATGTTTTATAAAATGCTATGTATAATTTTTTATTAGTGGGTAGATTAATTTAATTTGGTTTAATCTCCATTTAGATAGATATTTCACATTTAAATTTATTGATGCACATTATCTATTATGATTCTAAATTACTTTTTTACTTTAATTACTTACTACTACCTTTCAGTTATGTCCTTTTCTGTATTTTTATATTATTTTATCATGTGTTCTTTTTATTTTCGGTGCCTTGGTTAACTTTAATACAATACTTTATTAGTTTAATTAATTAGATTTAATTCTATAACATTCTACACACATGACATTCATACTTGATTACGTTAATTACTTAACTATATTTAATTAGGTATATCTTAGGACTTTGATTAATTCACCACATCTTAAGTAGTTAACACACATTTAGCTAATTAGATAATAATTCACTATCTTTTTTTTTGACTGTTGACGTTTCTTTTCGTTAACTTAGTATTGTTTCCATTTATTATGTGACATTTTAGGATATTGACGACGACCTTCAACACTGTTTTATTCAAAACATCGTGGGCCGTATGTCGTAAATTTTTAATCTTTGATATAATTAATTGCGTTATGGGTAAAACAAATCTATAGAATAGATTTTTTTAACCCCGGTCGGTCAGGGGAATGTTACGACATGTTTAATGAGGTTAGCCACTGCAATTGTGAGCACTTTAAAGTTACGCGTTAACATATTGGTATGCCATAAACATAGGATGCTTTGCGCTTAAAGATAATTGATTGAACGCAAATTTGTATGGTTGTTAGACATGATGCGATGCGTTGTTATGCTACCGCATGACAACGATCTATATACACCCTTCAGAGTCTGAACTTTGTTCAAGTCAGATGTGTTATTCATTGCTCCAGAGATATATCGTGCAGAGGTTCTCCTTTAACTATAAGCCAAGGGGTCGGCTTTATTATGTATGCATGCAGGATTGAGTCATCCCATTTTGATGTATAATCTTCTTCTTTGAGAAGTAGCGCAGGGAGTATTATAATATAATTGTCAGAATTATTGGGTCGCCAAACCTATGGCTGTTCGTTACCGGATGACCGACACGGCATCGCGTGTAAACAGTCAGACCTTTTGACGATACATGTATTAATCCAGGAGACTGCACAGAATTGTAATGGACCTCACAGATCTGATGTATTATATGAATGCCAATAATAATTTGAATGTTCGTAATAAAATATATATTTTTTGTGGACTCTACCAAGCCGGAGTTATCAACTTCATCAAGTTGAATTCAAGTTTATTCCTCACCATTCGCAAACTATAATAAGAGCATGATAGCTCAAGACAAAATGCACAAAAATAAGTATTCCTCGCAGAGTAATTAACTGGAACAAATGACAATCAAAGAAAACATTAACACTGAGCAAGTGGACTGAAATTTCTCGTTTATCGGGACTTTTATCTGTTAATCTTTATAGACTAAATAGAGTAAGAATGTGATTGTCTCGTGAGTTTTAGTATCTTTAGAAATAGCTATCCCCTAGATAACGACCTGTTTATGGGCTTGCTGACCACATGTAACTGTCTTTTTCTCTTGTTGAGGTGATCACTGGCCCAAGACAGTATACATGTTGTTAGGTGTGTAGTGCGAGCGTATGATGAACTGAGTGTGGGTGCGAATGAAGGTGCGAATGTGTTTAGGCTCGTATATAGGTAGACCCTGCAACCCATACACTCACATGCAGTAGTCAAGGATGCTTGGACACTGCAGGCACGTTTCAAAACATTTATTGACGAGAACACACATGGTATCAACAGGAACAGTCAGTGTAACAAGGTCATGCTGACCGGAAATCGATAGGCATACATTAGGCATTCAACAAGCTGGTAAACATTTGAATATTCGTGCATGGTCAATACAATGTTCTTCAATAATGACAGTTCGTGGCGTCGCCCTGGTATTACTGACTAAACGCGTCAGATACCCTAATCACTTTGACACATAGGTGCAACTTGGCATTCCCCGCCAATTGCACTGTATTAGGCTGTAGTACATTAGCCGAAAACACAGTTCTCGTTCTGACGTCAGCTGTGTACTTCTGATAAGCAGGTTACCATCAACCCTGCAGTAATGCTTATTGTAGACATAAATTCCGCCAATCTGCGGTTCCCACAATATATCTTCGTCACTGGATTTCTGGACAATATAAAGACTAATAGTCTTGGATGGCTACCTCGAGCACAAAATATAAGTTCTGAAATGGAGGATCGGTGAGCTGCAGTTCACAGACTAGGCAATCTTCTAACATGTTCTGCCACCGAAAGCATAGTAATGGAAAAAGTCGGTATTACCTGTAACCGTATCCACAGAACATAAAAAGGAACTCTGCTGTCATTCCAACGCACAGAGATTCACTGGGGAAAACTGCCATCGCAGTCACTTCGAAGATTCTCCCCGAAAAACACAATGGACCCTTGGTCCCTTCAGAAAACCCAGGACACTTCACGGCTTGCCGGAAGTCTAACTCAACTCCCGCTAAAAAAAACCCTGCCTATGGGCATATGCCAGCACTGTCTACCTTTGACCCTAAAGGTCAAACACAATGAATGAATAAACAAGGGAAGACAACCCCTAATCAACCTGACATCGCAGGTAAAGACACAATTATTCTTATGATAAAACATAAGCAAATAACTTGACAGATGACTCCGTCAAAAATGACAGCAACATATTACTACAACCCCCCTGTTAAAAAAAAAATGAAATTTTTTTTTTTAATATGTCCATGAGCAAGATTGCACAAGTATCACTTATGTGCTCATGAAAAAATGAACCTAATATCAGGTACAATAGACACATAAACAAAGCGTCTGAAGAGGATACAAATCATCTCCCAACATAGGAGAAAATATTCCTTTTAAGCCAAACAAACAAAGGGGGTACCATTAAAGAAACCTAAGTTGCTGGCAATACCAATCATATATCAAACATTACTAAATACTATAATTATAGCAATATACAAATGTCATGAATTACAATGCTATATTAGCAACATATCACTGATGGATGGACAAAATGAAATTTGTTAAATTATCTAAATATCATCCAAATACATTTGTATTACAACATATTAGGATATTAAGGACAGACCTAAGTCCGAAAGTGTATCAGGAAAAACTAGGACACAAGATTTAACTGGAATCATGTGGGCATCTGGACAATATGTCCGCCATCACATTATCCAAACCACGGATAGCTCGCACCGTGAAATGGAAAGGCTGAAGAGCAATAGCATAACGAGTAGATCTCGAGCTCTTCAAATCCTTACTTTGCATAGCCGTAAGAGCTTTTTGGTCGGTTTCCATAAAGAAATGCGCGCCCAGAAGGAACCTTTGTAGCTTAAGAATGGACCAAACCATAGCCAACAATTCACGGTCTAAAACCGAGTAATTCCTTTCTGCCGCATTTAGCTTCCTAGAAATATACATTACAGGATGCAGAGTTCCTGAATATTCCTGCATTAGTGCCGCTCCAATCCCAGTGGAAGAGGCATCACTACGAAGAACAAAAGTCTTATCAATCGTTGGTAGTCTTAAGATAGGATGAGATGAGAACAAATTCTTAACCTGATCCAATGAAGATTGGCATTCCTGGGACCAACGCACCATATTAGAAGAACCTTTTTTCAATAACGACGAAAGTGGTGCCATAATGGAGGACAGATTCTCAATGAATCTTCCATAGAATTGTATCAATCCCAAGAGACTACGCACTTGCTTTTTTGTCTTCGGAACCGAGATATTTAATATCTTCGAAATGTTTTGGTCCTCTGTCTTCAACAGACCATGACCAACTCGATGACCTAGGAAGGAAATTTCACTAAACCCAACAAAAGCTTTAGAGGGTTTTGCAGTCAAACTATGCTCACGTAGAGTAGATAGCAATTCCTTTAGACCCAAATAGTGTTCTTCCCAAGTATCGCTGAAAAGACAGATGTCGTCTAAATATGCGATGACATCTGCACGATCTGATAGAATTCGTCGCATCATGCGCACGAAAGTCGCTGGGGCGTTCATAAGCCCGAAAGGCATAAAATTCCATTGAAACAGACCCATAGGTGTCGAAAAAGCAGTGAGAGGTTTGGCGTGTTCCGTCAGTGGGACTTGCCAATAACCTTTCGACAAGTCTAGTTTAGTAAAGAATTTAGCTTTAGAAAGTCTAATAAGTAGATCATCTAATAATGGCATAGGTTCAGCATCGAACTTCGTAACTTGATTTAATTTGCGATAGTCAACGCAAAGACGTATGTTATTGTCTTTCTTTCGAACAATAACTATCGACGAAGAATAAGCTGAAGTGGATGGTTCAATTATTTGCAGTTGAATCATTTCATCCAATTCTTTCTCGACTTGTGCTTGAAAATGAATAGGTATTGGGTATGGTCTTACTCTGATCGGATTACGATCAGTAAGTATGATGTCATGTTCTATGACATCTGTGTGTCCAGGAATGTCGGTAAGGACATCTTGATATGATTGTAGCGTAGAGGATACTTGACGTTGCTCCTCAAAAGACAAGTTTGAAGAGATTGTAACGTCCCTCCACGATTCCGTTGAATTCAGTGGAATCGCAGGAAGAGGTAAGTTAACGTCAGAAAAAATAGTTTCCTCATCCTGTATAACGGACAGGGATGAGATGTGACCATGTTGGACTGGAGAGTCGTCCATCGCCTGGAAAATAGGCTGCAAATAGTCTGGACGTTCAATAAACTCTGTTAGCATATTTATATGGAAGGTTTTATGCCTTCCATCCACATCGACAATATAGTCGACATCGGAAATTTTGGAGACTATAGTGTATGGACCTTTCCATGAAATGAGAAGTCTATTCTCTCTTGAGGGAAGTAAGACATATGCTTTGTCTCCAGGACAAAGTTGACGTAGGCGTCTTTTCTTGTTAGCAAATCGCCTAGCTTTTTCTTTCGCAAATTCGGAAGATGAAGTTGCTAACCTGCACGATTCGATAATCTTTTCTCTAAGAGCAATGACATATTCATATGACGATTGTGTATCATCGTCAATATTATCAGAAGTTATCAAATCGTGTAACAAGGACATCGGACCGCGCGGTTGCGCACCAAAGACAAGTTCGAAAGGAGAAAACCCTGTATGCTCGTTGGGAACTTCTCTATAGGCAAAGAGGACTGCAGGTAAAACCCTGTCCCAATCTTCAGGATGATCCTCCGTTATCTTGCCAAGTAAGTTCTTTAGTGTCCTGTTAAGACGTTCTACCAATCCATTGGACATTGGATGATAAATACTACTGAGAGACCTTTTAATGTCTAGCGTAGCCATTACCTGAGACATAACGTCCGAAATTAACTGAGTGCCGTGGTCCGACAGTATTTCTCCGGGGAATCCCAGACGAGAAAATATGAGCCAAAGAGCATCAGCGATATCGACAGTTGATATGCTCTTCAGAGGAATAGCCTCTGGCCAACGCGTGCACATGTCCACGCAAGTGAGGATAAATTGGTGTCCTCTGGCTGACTTAATTTTGAACGGACCAATGATGTCTATAGCCATTTTCTGAAACGGCCGAATCGGAATATCTGCAGCCTGAATAGGAGCAGCATGTCTCGGACCTCTAGACTTGACCTCTTGACAAATTTTGCAAGATCGGCAATAAATTCGGATGTCTTTATTCACGAATGGCCAAAAGAAGGACGCAAGGACTCTAGTTTTAGTTCTGGAAAACCCCATGTGTCCAGCACACTGAGAATCGTGTGCATGCTGAAGAATTAAGGCTCTCATACACTTAGGCACAAGAATTTGCGAGTGCATAGACTTGTCCGAGTGTTGTACCATCCGTACCAATATACCATTCTTCATAGTAATATACGATTTGTGATTCGTATTTTGATTGGGATCCCCTTTCTTTGCAAGAAGGAAGAATTTCTTCAAAGAAGGATCCTCTTCTTGACGTTTAACAAACGAGTCATGGGAAATCACCAAGTGCTCGTCTTGGCTATCAACTTCATTACTATTATCCGATGAAGTTGGGGGATTAAGAGCTTGAGCTCTTGTCACCACTGCATTGACCGTTTGAATGTTTTTTTCCTCCCAACTAGAAATTTGTTGCGGGGTGCATTCCTTAACCCCATGAATACGACCGATTATAAGATCCGCAATAGGATTAGGAAGAAGACATGCATGGACATCTCCTGTGAAGAAGGGAGTGTCAATCCTAATAATAGCAGTAGGATAACTTTCCATAGTACCACCAAATGTAACACATTTGATTGTTTTTCCAGTGGCACAGCAAGGATCTATCAGAGACTCCCTAACCCCGACGGTAGTACATCCCGAATCGAAAAGTACTGAGACTAGCCTATCATTTATTAGACCTTTATGTAAGATGAGAGATCCTCTCCCATCATGCGCAACTGTAGCAGGTAGAGCAGGAAGAGGGTGACCACAACTTAGAGTAGATACAGTCGATGAGTCGAACAATGTTAAGCATTGGGGGCATTCAGTTGCTCTCCCAAAATCGAAAGCACAACCAGTGATAGCCCTAGAGTTACCACTATCATTTACTGTATTACAGGCTCCATCAAACTCTTGTTGTGCAGAGTTTGCCTGTTGGAAAGGTCTTTTTTTGTTAAATCTAGGTCTGCCTCGATTATCATTTCCCCTGTAATTATTTCGACTATCATTTCCCCTGTAATTGTTATCATATTGCCTATTGTAATCATCATTCCGGTTTGAATCCCGGTTTCTAAATTCACCATCGTCATAATCTTGACGTCGAGAATGATTACCTCGAAAATTTGAATAGTTATTATTTGGATAGCCTTGCGAAAGTGTCTCAAATTATTACCACTAAAATTACGAGAACTACCATCTTGTCTCCAATTCATAGACGAAGAACCATCATGTGTTGGATTACTCCGCTTCTGAGTGTAATTCTGATTACTTCCCCTATTCCAGTTTTGTTGAGCACCCTGAAATTTTTTTTTGAAATTAGGGCCATATGGTGTTGCCGAAGCAGCTGGCAACCCTTCTTTCACT
Organism: Oreohelix idahoensis; assembly: GCA_024509875.1. NCBI lineage: Eukaryota > Metazoa > Mollusca > Gastropoda > Stylommatophora > Oreohelicidae > Oreohelix > Oreohelix idahoensis. The sequence continues at coordinate 331,956 of JAMPIV010002930.1, forward strand.
TTAGAATTGCTAACTGTAGCATGGGGATGTGCAGTGGCATACTGACAACAGTATTCCTCCATATCTTTTAAGTTTTTAGGCTTACGCTCATGAAGGAATGCAAGAAAAGAATCATTAACAGATGACAAAACCTTATCTCGCAATAATAAGTCCATTAGACCTTCATATGTTTTCTCAGTCTGAGACAACTCAACCCATCGTGTAAATGTACGACGTATTTTTGTAACAAAATCAGAGAAATCTACTCCATTTTCTGGCAACATTGTCCTAAAACGAAGACGATAGTCTTCTTCTTTTAGTTGGTATTTTTTTAGCAATGCTGCTCTGACAACATCATAATTAGTCCTGTCATGTTCGTCTATTGTCATAAGAGTAGTCACTGTGTCACCTGTAAAAAATTCCATCAGTTGTTCAACATATTTTTCCTTTTTTATGTTATGCATAAAAATTGGAATCTATCTAAATAATCTGCTACGTCATCCTTTAAAGGATTGAAATGAGGTAGTTTGATCCTACTTACAAACTCCTTTGTCGTACTCGAAGTTGTTTGATGAGCACCTGGACTCGCCAATTTCAATTTCTCTAACTCCAAAATTGCGAGTCTTTCATCAAGTTCCATTTTCTGTTTTCTTTCCTCATGTTCCATTTTTCTAATTTCAGCCTCAGCAGCAGCTTGAAGTTGGAGTTTTTTCTCCTCAGCAGCAGCTTGAGCTTGAAGTTTTTTGTCTTCCATTTCCATCTGGAATTTTCTTTCATCAGCTTGAGCTTTCCTCTCCTCAGCAGCAGCTTGAGCTTTTCTCTCCTCAGCAGCAGCTTGAGCTTTTCTCTCCTCAGCAGCAGCTTCTCTTTGATACCTTTTCTCTTCAAGTTCTAATCTTCTATTCTCAGCATCTAGCTTCTTTAGTTCAGCTTCTGCTCTCCTTTGTTCAGCTTCTGCTTTCAATTTAATTTCCTCTTTTTGTTTCTTTTCTTCTGACTTCAATGCAATGGCGAATTGAGCAGATGAATATTCTTCCAATTCTTTACCAGACTTACCAAGGGTTAACCCTTGCTGGATGAAGAAATCCAATGTAGACATTCTGTCTAATGAGATCAGAAACCTGAAAAAATTAACTAAATTACCTTTATATCCCAATCACTGTGGGCACAAGTCTTTTTTTTTTTTTCTTAAAAGAACTTGCATATATATTTTACCTTGTCTCAATCTTTGTGGACAACAAGTCTTTTAGCAAAGAACTTGTATAAATATCTCATATAATAATATTTTATTAACAATCTCTATATGAAGAGTATACCTTATCAATAATAATAATACATGACCAAGTGTATGTATGTAGACAGTGTATAACAATAATGTAGTACAATCATAAATACAAAGATAAAAATACAGAACAATGCCCAAAAAACGTTCGCGGAAGTCAAATAAACAATACAGCAAAAAGTAAAGAAAATGTTACACAAATGTGTAATGATGACCGCGATAAATAAACAAGACAAATGGCAACACTGTTATAAACGAAAAGGTGTAAAGAAATAAACGGAAGGAATGAGAGAAGAACAGATACAAACAAAACTAATCGAAAATCAAAGAACGGAAAAATAACGAAACAACACTAACTCATGTCGTCACAGCTAAAAAAAAAAAAATAGCAACAAAAGTCACTAGCAAATTTCAATTAAGAAAATTGCAATCCCTACAGAACGCTTACAGTAACCCTCGATTAAGTGGCATATTTACTGTAAGACCCACCAACCGAAAACCCGCAGAAAAACACAAGAAAAATACACAAAAACAGTAGAAGTAACATAAACAGCAATCAATTCAATGTGTTGCAAAATAAAGCTTAGTCACACATGATATTACAGTAACTAACTTGCTCCTTGCGAACACAGAAACAAAATGTCAAGCGCGCACTGAATGTCAAATCCACCGAAGCATAAAGTGGTATTCACGAACAAAAGTTACTATGAATTTCTCGTATCTTGAGTCTTGCACATCGAATGTTTACAATTTCATGAACTGTTTACAAACAGGAACTTGACCTCGAACAATGTAACTTGAATGCTCGGACATAGAAAAGTCTGTTGTTGACTGCAACGTGTAACAACCAGCAGTACTGTTTACAATAGGGACTCGCCTTCTATGCAGTTGTGGTCCACGTAGCAAACGCCTCGATGCCCACTTCAGTATTTGTCCTGTTGTTGTTCAAGCAGCATTATAACATAAATGCTAGCACTGTTTATCTGGGTCAACAGTTGATGACCTATTTCTGTCCTGTTGTAGCCAAAACTTGCAAGTGTAGAATTAGCGATGTGTGTTACAGCTGTCCAGTGTGTAGCTTAGACCCACAGATCAGAAATGTAATGTGTACTTGTCCTTCTTGTAAATTTCTGGACAACACTGGAGACATCATACATGTAACAGCAACTGTAAATAGCCTGGTGGGGTGTCTGTTTAAGGCTGGAGTGCTGTATAGGATGATTTATATAGCCCCATCAGCTGGTCAACCAGAAATGTAAATTTCTGGATCCATTAATGTCACCAATAATGTTAATTGCCCGCTCTGTTCTTTTTAAACCCACAGATCTGATCCACTAGAAATGTATCAGAAGAGCCCACGTAACTGGTCCACCAGAAATGTAACTGTCTTTTTCTCTTGTTGAGGTGATCACTGGCCCAAGACAGTATACATGTTGTTAGGTGTGTAGTGCGAGCGTATGATGAACTGAGTGTGGGTGCGAATGAAGGCGCGAATGTGTTTAGGCTCGTATATAGGTAGACCCTGCAACCCATACACTCACATGCAGTAGTCAAGGATGCTTGGACACTGCAGGCACGTTTCAAAACATTTATTGACGAGAACACACATGGTATCAACAGGAACAGTCAGTGTAACAAGGTCATGCTGACCGGAAATCGATAGGTATACATTAGGCATTCAACAAGCTGGTAAACATTTGAATATTTGTGCATGGTCAATACAATGTTCTTCAATAATGACAGTTCGTGGCGTCGCCCTGGTATTACTGACTAAACGCGTCAGATACCCTAATCACTTTGACACATAGGTGCAACTTGGCATTCCCCGCCAATTGCACTGTATTAGGCTGTAGTACATTAGCCGAAAACACAGTTCTCGTTCTGACGTCAGCTGTGTACTTCTGATAAGCAGGTTACCATCAACCCTGCAGTAATGCTTATTGTAGACATAAATTCCGCCAATCTGCGGTTCCCACAATATATCTTCGTCACTGGATTTCTGGACAATATAAAGACTAATAGTCTTGGATGGCTACCTCGAGCACAAAATATAAGTTCTGAAATGGAGGATCGGTGAGCTGCAGTTCACAGACTAGGCAATCTTCTAACATGTTCTGCCACCGAAAGCATAGTAATGGAAAAAGTCGGTATTACCTGTAACCGTATCCACAGAACATAAAAAGGAACTCTGCTGTCATTCCAACGCACAGAGATTCACTGGGGAAAACTGCCATCGCAGTCACTTCGAAGATTCTCCCCGAAAAACACAATGGACCCTTGGTCCCTTCAGAAAACCCAGGACACTTCACGGCTTGCCGGAAGTCTAACTCAACTCCCGCTTAAAAAATCCCTGCCTATGGGCATACGCCAGAACTGTCTACCTTTGACCCTAAAGGTCAAACACAATGAATGAATAAACAAGGGAAGACAACCCCTAATCAACCTGACATCGCAGGTAAAGACACAATTATTCTTATGATAAAACATAAGCAAATAACTTGACAGACGACTCCGTCAAAAATGACAGCAACACCACACTAATAGTAATTGTTTTTCCACAGCATTATTGAGTATTATACATTTTGATTTACAGGTTGATTTTGTCGGAAGATATGTTATGTTTTGATTTTGTAATACTAAACCGCTGGTAGAGTTTGTGATTGTGTAATAATCACAGGGTTTTTGAAGCAGAAGGTGTTTTGAACTAAGTTAAGGAGTGCGTTCGGACTATTTTTTTTCATCCAGTTAATTGCCTCTCTTACCCGATCTGACTTCAGGGGTGAACTTGTAGTGGATTTAAAAATTAAGGGAATTTTTTTTTCTCCTTTAATTTTTGCAATAATTGTTTTGTTTCCACTGTAGCAACTTATTTTTGTTAGAAGTAATCTTAACTACCATTTATTTGGTGTAGTCGTCTGCATTAAGAGCTAAATTGCCATTAATAGCAGCGATAGTTAGATATTATAGGAGGAGGTATCCAAGTTAATAGAATAATTATTTGTTTTGTAATTCTCGTAAGTGGTAAGGAACCAGTGTATCCTTTTTCTTCTTTCTTTCTCGAGTAAGTCTCAGTCACTTATTTACAATGGCAGAGCGGGCAAAGCTTAGGCAGATGCTCAGAGAGGAAGCAAAGGAAGAGGGATTGGACGGAGAAGAAGCGAAAGCTTTTGTCAGGGACGAACTTGATAGATATGATATGGAGCAGAAGGAAAAAGCAGCCTAAGCTAGGGAGTAAAGGAAGATTGAGGAAGAAATGGAAATTTGCAGGGAAAGAGAAAGAACGACAGCATGAGGAAAGAGAGAAGGAAAGACAACATGAGGAAAGAGAGAAGGCGAGACAGCACGAGTTGGCGCTCAAAGCTCTAGAAGTCCAAAGTCGTGGTGCTGCCTCTACCTCCAGCAATGAAGAGTGTTCTCCTCATTCTTCTTTAACTGATCCTTCTAACACTCAATCTCCTCAACTCACCGCTATGTCTTTCACACTAGAATCTTTCCCTTGTCCTAATGAGAAGATTGACACGTGGCTAGAAAAATTTTAGAAAATGGCATTCTGTATGGTTTAGAGAGGTCGTGTTGGTGTATGAAACTTTCCCAGGCCCTAAAAGGGTCTGCTTACAATGTGTATGCAAAACTGGAAAGCAGCCAACAAGACAATTACGACGTTTTGAAGAAAGCTTTGCTTGAACGGTTTGAAATAAACGTTCGAAAATTTTTGCAACTGTTCCGGAACAGCAGGAAGGAGAATTCTGAAACTTTTCAGCAGCTCCCTTCTCATCTGAAGGGATACTTGACAAAGTGTCTGGAGCTGTCACAGCTCGCCTCTACCTATGAAGGACTTGAGGAATTTGTTTTAACTGAACAAATAAAAAACACGTCAAGTGACACCCGGAGATTTCTAGCTGAGCAGGGGGCAGAAAAGCTTGAAGACATTTTGGAAAAGTCTGAGCGATATCATAATGCGCTGACCGAACTGCGGCCACAAAACGTAAACCAACAGAAGAGACTTTTCGAAAGAATAATCTAGACCAATCTTCTCATGCTTCTCACCAAAATTACCACAGAGAAACTGGACCCCAAAACCCTCTTCCTAAAAAGTCTAAGTTCTACAAAAACAAGTACCCCACCAATAACAAACAGACTGATCAACCCAACTGTCCTACATGGCAGCGTGGTCAGAAAGGAAAAGGTGACAAAGGGAAAACCCCTGAGCACAGAACATATGATCAGAGTGAGCACACCGAGCCTAAACACATCGGATGCTTGCTAACAGTCTCGCAAGGTGGAATTAATGTCGGTGATTCTCAACCTGTGGGGGATAGACCCTCAACGCGAGGTACTGTTATTTTGAACGATTCTTCAACTTTTTGTTTATTTGACATGGGGCTTTCTTATGATTGCATTGTCGCCAGGCACCTGGTCAAACCCGATCAAGAGACAGGAGAAACCGTCCAACTTTGTGGAGTTTCTAAGAGTGATGCACCTACAGCGCTTCCCATCGCATTGGTTGAGATCCACTCTGATTTTGTCAGAGGTGTGATCAAAGCGGCTGTTATGGATGACCCGATCTACCCAGTCATGCTTGGCGGTAGATATGTGTTTATTGGGAAACCGGAAGAGCCAATTGTGGCTGCAATAACTACAAGAGGGCAAACCAAGAAGGAACGGGAGCCTGCGCCTAATTTGTTACCTATGGAACTTAAAGAGGCGCAACAAAAGGACCCTACCTTGGCACCCTGCTTTAGGAAACTGCCCATGGCTAAGGACCCCAGACACCATGGGGACATTTTTTCTAAGGATGGCGTACTTTATTGCAGAACGGGCAAGCCTGAACAAGGTTACAATCAGCTCCTAGTACCGAAACAGGACAGAAGCCAAATCTTAGAAATGGAGCACTCTCTTCCCTTTAGCGGACATATGGGACAAAACGCCACAAATCAGCGTATATCTACTCATTATTGGTGGCCAGGAATAAACACAGATATTATCAGGTATGTAAAATCCTGTGCCCAGTGTCAACGTGTGCCACCCAAGCAATGGACACCCCCAGTTTCCATGGGTGAAATCCCAATAATGGGAACACCATTTGAACGGGTAGTGATCAACATTTTAGGACCCTTAGAAAGGACTAAAAGAAGGAACAGGTTCGTCCTGACCCTAGTCGACACATGCACTTTATGGGCAGAAGCTATACCGCTTACATGCGCGGATGCCAAGCATGTCGCAGAAGCCCTAGTGCAGATTTTTACTCGGTTGGGATTCCCTCAACAAGTGTTGACAGATAACGGATCCCCATACCGAAACCTGTTAATGGATGAGATCGTTAAGATCTTGAGGAACCAGCACATCTACATAAAGCCTTATAATCTGGCCGGAAGTGGGTTAGTAGAAAGTGTCAACGGAAACCTCAACATGATGTTAAGTAAACTGGGACAAGTGAAACCTGAAGATTGGGATCTTTGTATTCCTGCTGCTTTATTTGGCTACAGAGAAGCCCCACATACTTCCACATGATTTTCCCCAGCTACTCTTTTATTCAGCAGACCTATTAAGGGGCTGCTTGAAGCCTTACTTCAGTCGTTGACAGACCAGAAGTCTGATGAGACAGTTGTCTCAGCCAGTAAATATGTGTCGGATTTAAAGGAAAGGTTAAAACTAGGATGGGACCTAGCAACGACCAACTTTAAGCAAGCATGCGCATAGCACGCAAACCAATACAGGAAAGCCGCGAAAGAAAGAGAATTGCAAGCAGGAGAGAAAGTTTTGTTGTTACTCCCCACCGGGAACAACAAACTACGTATCGGATGGCAAGGGCCGTTTACCGTCCTGAAAAAAATCTCAAAGGCTAACTACCAGATCTCTATTAAAGGAAAGGAGAAGGTCTACCATATAAATCTGTTAAAGAAATACTTGGAAAGACCAGTGCCAACCTCCGAACATCTCCTGGCGTTCGCCAAAACTGACGAAGATGACGATAGTGGCATGGAAATTCCATTGCAAACACACGGAATCTTTCAAAAATGTCAAAAGCGGTGACTTTCTTTCAAGCGCACAAGGAAGACATTCCAGAGAAAGAAAACTTTGGGAGCAGACATGAATAAGACTTGGACAGAGACGGAGGGGGGGAGATGATAGTGTAGAGAACAGGCACCCTGAAGCTACTGATATAGGAAATTTATTTCCATAAAAGTAGACATGGAATGGTTCCATATCTTAAAGGGGGGACGTCTGTGGCAGAGATATTATGATTAATAGATTTCACATATCTTTTCTTTATTCTACACTTGTCTTTTACCTTTCTTTCGCTCTTTTACCTTTCTTTTGCATACGCTAGATTGTTAGCAATTCAAACCTTTGTCATTTCCTTTCTAATTTAGCAACGCATTTTATTGTGGTTAGCTAAGTTCTTTGATGAAAGATCGAATCGTGTTAATTCGTTCTCGACAGGGATAATAAGGAAGACCATTGTCTATCACTTTTCCCTGATCTGTTCGCCTATAAGTTAATTATTCACGGTGAAAGATTTGAGATCAAAGACAAGCTCGCTTATATTGCGTTTATGGCCATAGTCTGCAGGCAGAATAGTGTGAATTCTCGAGCGAAGAAAATCTCGCACGGTCTGATAAATCATGTTACACAAGATCAAAGAGAGACTGTTCGCTCGATTTGCCTGAGTCTATTTCGGTTTCAGTGTGAAGAATTCGTTTGATTTTGCAGATTGAACGTAGAAATTCTCCGAGGTGTTATCAGTGTTAAGTCTGGCATATTCTGGTTTTCCGGAAATAGCATAGCATTCATTGTCAGTTTCCTATATTTAAACCCCAGCAGTTTAGACTTCATTCATTCAGTACTCCTCAGTGTCAGAAGACAGATCGCTTTGTTCTAGAATACCTTGTAGATTGAAGTTCTTAGTTTCTCGACATCTAGCCGAGTTCTAGAATACCTGTAAAAGTGAAGTTCTCAGTTTCGTGGAGATAGCCTGTAGTTCTGTTTTGGAGGTAATAATATTGACTAGTATTGTCAAGTATTTATTGTTAGTTCGAATTTATATTTTACAAGATTTTCTGTGCCGAAGTGATTTTCTAGAATAGGTCCGTCATTTGATAATTCTCTAAGTTTTACTGTGTTACAGTGGATAGCAGAATAAATAATTTCTAGCTAAACTATATTATAAAATTTATTCACTGCTAGTAACCAGTCAGAGAATAATTTAACCATCTAAGTAATGCACTGATACATCATGAGTGTTGACAAAATATGTATTTATTTCTAATTCATGATGATTGATTTCTTTTAATGACTAGAATTTATTTCACGGGAGTTTTAAACGATAAGACAAGCTCTAATTTTCGGTTTATAATATAAGTTAAATGACCGAAGTGAACATATTCTATTTACGCGTAGGATTGTGTATACTATTAGGGTTGAGTATTTATGTTTTTCTCTTCCTTTATACAGTATTTGGGTCAAACCCTAAACCTACCAGTGGTTTTTCAGTATATATGAGAATAACCTAGAAGAAACATTTTTTTTACTTAAATACATGGGGGTCCAAGATACCACCTGTCTGGCATTGTGTTTGCATCCAGAAGGAGACAGATTACCCATTTCACGAACTTTAAGACTAAATGCAGTAACTGGGCCTATCGAGCCAGATTATATTTCTTCCCTAAATCTCATGTACATTCAGCCCCTGTGGCGAGAAAAATTACAAACAGTAACATTTCCGACGTTTGAACAATCGTGGTGTGACCAATAATTTTATATTGAGAGAAGTTAACAACCTGTCATTTCTAAGTACTGGAAACCTCAAGATTCTGACATTTGTGAGCCCATTTAAAATTTCTTACCTGAACTGATTCCAGTGACATAAACAGTAATCCTAAAATATAGTTGTAAAGTGAACGCTCCCCAGAACATTGGATGAAACCTGTATCTGCAGAGCTGGGGTTCTCTTTAGCAAAAAGAACACGGATTCACGGTGTGTGTGTGTGTCCTAAAGTTTGCGCCTGAAGGTGTAAGACATCAAGTTTGTAGGTAAGAAAGCATGTCAGTGGCCACTGGTGAATGAACAGAGAGAAAGCAAGACTGAGTGATTCCCTTATGGTATAATTTATGCACCAACGTTTTAATTTCTTTATGCAAGTTTGTTGCTAATGATGTTTTCCTCTTAGAATAGATTAATATATCAACTCTGTTCTTAACTGTAGAGGGAAATCCTAGATCATAGCGTATAAATCTGTGACTCTTTGGGGGCTATAACTTTTCTGCTAATGGGATCGTGGGCTCAAAAGAGGGGGAAAGGATTACACCTATGGGTCTATTCTTTTAGTAATTCTTTAACTTATGTGTATGTGTATTTATATGTGTTTGATATTCAAATTTATGGATGTGGTGAATTTTCTTATGATAAATAAAATTTACATAAACTTATTCAAGTGTGTCGGTCAGCTCGTCCAAACATATCTGTATTCCATTGTTATAGTTTTCACGTTTGTACGTCAAACTGTCGCCACTTATGTGTGTGTCGGTGAGTGGTTGATATATAGTACATCTATGTAACTGAGTAATCTGTCTGACAAATACTTTCTGTTGTAGAGATAGGCTGAGCGAGAGGATCTCCTCGAGTCTCAGGGACAGAATTACCTAGTTTCCACCATCTCACTCGTGAAAATCTATTTCTATTATCTCCCACTGAGCTATCACCTGTTCTAATTCTATTCAGAAGGGACCAACCCAAGTCTTAATTCCCGTATCACTAATCTACAACATCTAATGCCTATCAGATTCTACACGGCTGTGTTGGACCACATTTTCAAGGCAGCACAGGATCCAGCTTTCAACTAGCATCTGGAGGGAGCTCTGTTTTTACAGATAAGTTGGCCTGTTCAATATTTTTTTAAAATCAGGGTACTGTTGATAGACCCTTCGTAATCTTTGCTTTTTATGTCTTTATATGTATATTCATGTTCTGTTGTTCCGTTTTTTTCATGGGAGGTAGGCGGTTGAATCATTTTTAGCAATTCTATGTCATTGAAAGATGACCGCACATCGAATGTTTCTGTAGGGATTAGATTGTAAATTTCATTTCAGCAGTACTTCCGACTCGAGCAATCTCGTCGATGTTTATTCTGACTGCGATTTGATTTTTTAGATAATTCACGTTAGTTGTGACGTTTCGTCTATTCATATTGTAATGCATTGTCATCTAGTTCTATTTTCCTTAGTTTTGCAGTAATTTGTTCGTGGTGTTAGTCTATCTGCCTGTCGTTTGATTTTTACAAGCTATCTGTTTATACTTTCGTTTGGGTCCTGTCCAGTGTCTAAATTTAGCAGTAGATTGATCATATATGCAAAAATATACGACATGCTATACTCGACAACGATGTTCATGTGAATCAGATACAGGACGAACATCGATGTAAGGAGAATGCTCTTATTAGTGAGCTGGAGCAGGTAAAACAATAGAGTATGAGAAAAAGGTGGTGGTCCTGAAATTGGATAATTTGAAATTGTATGATCTTAGTACTTGCCAGAGAAAGGAGCTAGAGGATGAGGTGAACTCATTAAAAAATTTACTTGACAAGGAAAAGAATGTCAGTAGTGAACTTGATAAGCTTAATACAGCTTTAAAGGTAGACTGTCATGCACAGGTGACTCAGATTCAAGAACTGACATCTGAGGTCTCTCTTTTAAGATTGAAAGTTGATATGACAAAGGGGGTAAGAGATCAGGAAGAATTGGCTGATAAGAGGAGAGCAGAAGAAATGGCTCTTGAGGAGAAAAAATGACACTTGATCAAACTGAAATAGAGGTACAACAAGAGCATACACAAGAAATAAAGAGATTACAGGAGGTGGCACATTTTGAAACATTACTCATTGAGGAGAAGAGTAAAAATGTAAACCTTGAAAAGGTACATAAGAGGCAGAATGAAGAAATTTCACACAAAGATTTGGACATTACTAAATTAAGAAAAAGGGTTGATGGTTTGCTGGATGTTGTTTTAAACAATAACTTATTGTCCAACATTAGTTATGAAAAACCTCTAGTACAACATGCCAGTAGTACTCAGTGTTATAAGACCAGGACAGCACAACCAAAAAAAGTTAAAATGTCATTTCGAGGCAGGTACAACTTCCCTCGACATCACTCTGATGCCGGTGTTTCTGGTCAGAGCAATACTGCCACTTCTGGGAGTGAGTCATGGAGACATGCTCACATTACATCTACTCATAAGAGTGTGGATGAGAGTATCAAGGGTGAGAAAAGATTTACTGATAAAAGTCATGGTGTTGTTGATAAAGATAATAAAAACTTACATGGTAATACTACTACCAGTACATCTAAGAAAATAAGTTTCGCTATGCCTCTTAAGCTGTCTTGTACGACATGCTCCAAACTCACAGGCGCAAATAGGAATAGGTTTCATACTCAGTTCAAACAGTATGATACATCATATCATAAAGATAGATCATCCATGATGTGGGAAAATGTCCATGCTTCTCGTGACTAATGGAGCTCACCACCCATGCTCACAGTTTAGTGACAATGGGATGACTTATATTGGTAAAGGTGCATACTCACACACCGTATTAGTGCGAAATCTGCAACCAGGCACTACATGGCAGGCACTGGGTGATTTTTTTCCATTAAACTGCAGACGTCAAGTTTGTACGTCTTTTGCCATTTTCCAATATTAAGTATAACAAGGCTTTAGTTTCTTTTTATACCAATAGGGACGCTCGTATGGTTATTGAGCGGGACAATGGTGCTTATTTTCACCACCGTTCTCTCAATTTGCAATTGGTTCCTGATTCTATTCCACGCAGATTTTAACACGTAACGTATATCTTTTAATCTTATGTCAGTACGAACTCTTCTTAGATCCTTTAGTTTTGAGCTTGTTCTCTTTCTTTACCTATCATGATACTATCATACCTTGGCTCAGCCTTATCTGGTTTGTTGATTGTTTCCTCATGCTCAGTCAATACAGCATGAGTTATTTTTTCTGTCCTTCACTAGACGCTATAGTCACTGTCATTTTCATGATCTTTTATTCGATACTAGGTTACTTTCACCCAGCACACTATTTCGTGCTGATATCGCAAGTCGTGTGTTCAGTCGCACTTATGTTACTCTATCCACTGTCATTACTGACCTATACTTTCTTTTACGAAAGGGTTTACCAAGTAAAGTACACTGGTCTGAGAAAAGTCAGGCAGCTTCTAACCACATTTTAAACATTTTTTCATCACCTCCTATTTTGAGGTTGCCAGATATAGATCGTATGTATATTCTCCGCACAGATGATAGTAATCTCGGATTGGGTGCGTGTCGCTTCAAGAATTTGACAATGTGTTACACCCTACATTGTATATACCTCGCAAGTTGTCAGAGGCGGAAAAGAAATACTCAGTGGTGGAAAAAGAGCTACTAGCTGTCGTTTGGGCCATCCAGAAACTTGAACATTATTTACTGGGAGCGCCCTTCATTACCCAAACTGATCAAAAGTCCGTCGCAGCTTTAAAGCGGGTTGATCATCGAAAGCATAAGCTTGCTCGGTTCTCCATCTTGCTCCAACTGTTCCAGTTCAAAATCAAATTCATACCTGGATCAGCTAACGTGGTGGCAGATTCACTTTCCAGATGTCCACCATCTGTACCTGAAATCTGAATGTACTATTGCTGCAGAAAATTTGAATAATTCATTACAGCTTACGATAAGTCAGACAGGACCTTGTTACTTGACATTCGCTCACGTTTGAAACCTACAATGGTGCATAATCCTTACTTTGATGGTCCTGATATTGGTTCTTTCAATGAATAACTCGTTGACTATTTTGAGGGGATCCACCAGCATTCGCTGATCAAGCTTTGTTTGAACTGCCAGGTGTCAAGAATATACACCCTCATTATACTCAAATTGAATGCCAGGATTACACTGAGTTGGACTTGAACTTTTTACACTATGGATTTCAGTGTCTATATTGACCTTAGTACAAATAACATTGGTTGTTTTTGGTCGTAACTTTCTGATGCACACTCCTAGTGGTGATATTTCACTGGATACAGATCTTACCATACAATCTCTCACGGAACTATGATATGTTATTAATGGTTTTAATGCGTCTTACTTCGAACTTTAATTTACTAGTTAGTTACTTAAGCTTACTATTATCGTTGAGATATATTAATTAATCTCCTTTTCACAAATTTGTTTGCTTTATTTTGCAATTGTATGCACATATCTCTGTTCACAGGTTTTCTGTTGTTCATGTAGATAACTCATGTTTAATTTTTGTACTCATATTCTATTATCAGTTACTTCCCTTTTTCTTTCTACTTTTTCTTACTAGATTATTTCCTTTTCTCTCTTTTCATACACGCCCTTACTATATTGACATACTATTTTCTGGTTGTTGACATTACAATATATATATATATATATATATATATATATATATATATATATATATATATATATATATATATATATATATATATATATATATATATATATATGGGAGCCGCGCTGGTGTAATGGCTTCGGCGTTGTACTGGCGACCAGGTGTTCATGGTTCAAACCCAGGCGTCAGCGTTTGAAGAAATGTTTACCGCCGGAAATTTGACTGAATAACCTGAACGGCTCCTGTGATAAACCCTCTGTGGATGGGAAGGAGCGAAGCTCCTGACCGGGTTGGAAGGAAAGTCCTCAGGTTTCCCAGCCTCGCAATGACATGTCATTGGGCCGAAGGGCTGAAAGCCCAAGTGCCGCTGGTTAAAAAAAAATATATATATATATACACACAGCGTGTCCGGCAGAATCACTACCCATAACAAATGTCAATATTTCCTCATCCATGTAAGTTAGAATTATTTTTTTATGGTTACCTCGTATAGAAACCATCACATTTTTAGGAGCATTGAGATAATTGATAAATTGTCCAATAATGTGCACATAACGCATACGTAATGCGCAGCTGCGGAATGTGATGAAACGTGTAGTGAAAATGGTGGAGTTCACGGTGCAGCAGAAAGTGCAATGCTGTTATTGGCTTGCGGAATTAAAGTTTCCCATTGTTGTGCAAAGGAGATTCAGGCAGGAATATGGACAGAAACCTCCAGAGCGACATACCATAGTGAAATGGCACAAGCAACTGTTGGAAACAGGTTCTTTGTTGAGAAAGAAGGAAAGCGGCAATCAAGCGTTGTCTACAGATAGAGTTGAAGCTGTTAACGACGCTTTTCAACGTAGCCCGCGGAAATCCATTCCACGGGCAAGTGGAGAATTGGGTATTCCAAAATCTACTGTTCACGACATTGTGCACAAAAGATTGCGGCTTAGAGCCTACAAGATCCAGCTAGTGCAGACGTTACAGCCAAATGATAAACCCAGACGGGCCGAGTTCACAAATGCAATGCTATGTCACCTCGATGATGACAATTGTCATGAACGGTTTATAGAATGAATGTCAGTACTCATGCTCCGGTGGGAACTAGATATGTTTATGTGAGTTGAAGTGAGTGAATGTTAAGTTTGCTTGCGGGCATGAATGCATTAGTAGCAGTAAGCACTAATGTCGAGTTCACGGGCATGGCTGAGTTGTTGTGAACGAAGTGGTGGTGAAGACTGGTCAGGTGTGAAAAGGGTCATGGGTAAAAAGGTCATTCGAGACAGAGATTAGAGCGAGGAGAGATTACGTGGAGAGTGAAGGCGAAATGGTTGAAGAAAAATAGGAAATATATTAAGATATTGTGAAATTCGTTCCATGAGATGCTGTTCTAATTATGCACATCATACGTTGTGCTTTTCTTATGTGATGATTTATGGCCAAAGCGGCAGTCTGCCTGTGTTATTGTGTTATACTCAAGTTTGTGACATAAAGTCGTCGGATATCGTATCTACGTGTTGGAGTTTAGTGAGTTAACAATTAGCTGTGAAAAACGAGCCATGTTTGTAGCTCCATGTGTATGTAATACTGTTACGTACATTTATTACCTAAGGGGGTAGTCTTCGGTCCTGCCAAATGTACGCACCAGTCTTTATATATTTTATTATTTGTGCGTTCGATTGATTCACGCACTGACGTGCACAATGCAGTGTGAGTTGCTTTGGACGCACGGGTAACCTAGTTTGGGGATGGTGACGTCATGTTTTGAACGGGGAAGTGCGGACTTTGTTATGTCCGAGATATAGATTATTGGAATTGTCTGGCAGTTTTGTATAAGCCAGTATGTTATATTGATTCAATTGGTATTCTGGACGAAGCCAATGATGGAAGGATCATGTAAGTGTCGCCCCGGTTATATTTGTATATTTATTGCCGTAAACTAAAGTATCAGGCCGCTCCCAGTTGTAGTCTAGCGGGAAGTCATCTTAGCATGTAATTTCCTAGAATGGACAGACGGAGTCGGTGGTCATATTAGATTACCGTAGAGGAATAATACCTACGTGTAAACCAGTTTATTTATTCGTATGCTTCATATTTTATATGCCGTACATTCAACAATGCCAGAAGCGTGGCATAGAATGGGAGAGGTTAGTCAACTGGAATCTCTAACCTGTTCGTATTATCGTGTATGACTTTGTTTGAAACTATATGCTATCTAACGTTATGTTTTTGGAGAACGTATGGGATTGTGAAGTATGATATGGAAGATTTTATCCTGGAGTATGAATACGTTACCATGATAGACGTCCTTGAAGGAAGGTCAATGGACTTGAATGAGAAGAATATTATACGGTAACAGTTTTGTGATCCTTAGTCACTTGAGTCAGAGGACTTTATTGGTAGAGAATCTTCAGGAACTTTAAAAGTAATTACCATTATGCTGATGTATGATCTTTGCACCTGTGACGATGTTAGTCTTGTCCACTCCGTATGTGTCATGTTGAATAAAATCTATGTACAGTCATCACCGACTTATGTACTGCCAGTAATTGCCCAGTTCACCCAGTTCAACACTACTTGTTGAAGTTCGTTTGCAGAATATTGTTGACATTCGTTCATTTTAACCATTCGCGTTTTAAGCTATCTCTTTACCAGTATAAACTGTACTCAACCATAAAACGGAGTCAACAGTAATTGGTGTGCCAGTCTGGTTTTGAAATCAAGAATTTCACAGGAAACGTACCCAATACAATTATCATTAATGGAAGATCTGAACTTTCAAGGCGACAACATCTTGGGATCATCTGAAGATCTGAACTTTCAAGGCGACAACATCTTGGGATCATCTCTTTGTCACTATTACGTGCAAGCTGTGGTCTAATACTCAGAACGAAGTATTTTATCCTCACACGTACATACACGGAGACGAGGCACATTGGTTTTTTTTTCCTGCACGCGAGATGAGTATAACGTGTTGTCGTTGTACCCTTTATTACGTTTAGCTGTGCCTTAAATAATTATGTCCATATTTATATTTTCCTTGTTATATGTTATATGTTGTTCATTTGTCGTGGGAGGTAGGGAGGTTGATCTGTCGAACGAGATCCATCTCGAAGCCAATTCGGGCTCTTCGTCAGACGTTCTGTAGGGCTGAACTTGTAAGTTTCAATTGAGCGATAGTTCCGGTACAAGGCTGGAAACCTTGCCGAAGTTCCGATCGCTAGTTGCTTCTTATAATATTATCTGTTTAGCTGTTTCGTCACGTTTACTTGTTGTTTTCGCAGTTATTTTTATTCGTAATTTAGTTTTATGATGAATTTTGTTTGTATTTTGCGTCCATCTCACCTTTCCTGTCGTTCAGTTTTTTACAAAACCTATGTTTTTACACTGTGTTGTCTATTGTCTTGTTGATTATTTGATCGCAGTTATCATCGTAACTCTTTACGACATTCTATTTTTAGTTTCACATTTTTATTTTTATTGGATTTCTGCGACTGTTTTCTATCGTCTTTGATTATCGTGTCTTGTCGGTATTGTTTCTATTGTTTGTCACGTTGTTCATTTCATGACATTTGATTACATAAATTTATTGATTAATAACATATTTAATAATTATATGATAACATTATACCGTTCTAAGGACAGGAACGAAGAACACTTGTTATAGTAACAAGGTTAATTAATTTATATTGATTAATTATCATTTTTATAAATCAAGAGTATTGTGACTACTTATAAAGCATTATGTATTCACTAGATTATTTCATTAAGCAAGCAAAAGCTCTTCAGATGGCTCCTGATGAAGCAAAAACATTTGCACTTGCAGAATATAGGAAAGCTCAAGAAATAGAAGCCGAACAGAGAAAGTTAGAAACTTTAAGACTAGAAAAACTTCAATTTGAGGCAGATCAAAAACGGACTGAGGCTGAGGAAGATGAAAAGAAGAGGAAATTTATAGCTGAGGAAGAGGAGAAAAAAATGAGATTGGCCGCTGAATTAGAAGATAAACGATTTCAGCGAGAGGCAGAACAGAAGCAAAGGGAGGCTGAAGAAAGACTTAAGATTGAGATGGAAAATAAACAAAAAGAAATGGAAGAGAGGAGATTAATAGCTGAACAAAATGTAAAACGACTTCAGCTTGAGATGGAAGAGAATGAAAAAAAACGACAGCATGAACTGAAATTAGCAGAGTCAGAATATGAGAGAATTAGGTTTACTCAGGAAGCTAATTCTCAGAGAACTTTTGAAAGCCAAACTCCATCCAGACATGATTATTTTAAGGAAATTCACCTTAAATTACCAAAATTTAATCCCCCGTCTGATGACGTAATATTCTTCCTAGATAGGTTTGAGGCCACTTGTGGATCTTATAACGTGGATAAAGCGCTATACTGTACATATTTATCCAGATTACTTACAGGGGATGCATTAGCAGTTTATCATACCACCAGCATTGGTGAGAAAAATGACTATAATGCTCTTAGAGCGGCACTTCTGCAAAAATTCCAAATGACAGAAGACGAATATCGTTTAAGATTTCATACATTACTACCTCAATCTGGCAGAAATTTTAGTGATTTTCTGTCACAGATACGACTAACATTAGAAAGATGGATCGAATTATCCAAAATTGAAAAGTCGTATGAAGGTCTCTTCGATTTACTGATGCGCGATAAGGTACTTTCGTCTGTAAATCCTACATTTCTCGCATTTTTACACGAAAGGAAACCTTTATCTATGAAAGGCTTAGAAGAACATGCAAAAAATTTTTGTACTGCTCACCCAAACATGGATCTAAGTAACGCACAGATTAAGAATGAATTGCCTGTTGCTTTTGCAGCACAACAAAACAATTTTTCACGCAATCGTTCTTTTAGTGCTGATAGGTATGTCAATAAGGGAAATAATTACAATTTTAACAATGATAACTTTTACAAAGGGAAGCAATTTCAACAATCTGCTCCATTTAATGTTTCTTGGAACCAAACTCACAGATCGCAAGATTTTGGTAACAATAATTTTAAAAATAATCAAGGACATTATAATAAACAAAACTGGAGATCAAGATCTCAGGGTCCACAAAACAGACAAGGTTCTTGGAATAAAAATTTTAAAGAACATCATAACTTTAATTATACAAATTATCGGACTCATCCAAATTTTAACTCTAGCAGAAATGACAATTGTAGCAATTTTAATGCAAATAATCAAAATCGATCGCGTCGCAGAGATAGATCGTCAAATAATACGGGTAGACATTCTAATGTCTCTTTAATTGATACACAGGCTAACATTGAACAGGGTAAAGTAGCTGAAACTCACAATGCTATGTGTTGTTCTCTTGATTGTACCCAAGTCAAAGATTGTTCAGAATGCTCTACTCTTTTCCAGCCCAAGGCGATCACGACGCTGCGTTGCGGACATACCTTGCCTAGTCTACCTGCAGTCTGTACGGCCACTGCTGCGTCAGTACACCAGGGACAGGGCTCTCTTAAGTTTAACAGAGGATTTGTTAACAATATTTCATGCTCTCTTTTATTCGACTCAGGTTGTACCACTGTGGGCGTCCGGACGTCGCTGATCAACCCAAGTTGTGCGACGGGCAGGGTTGTGAAATGTGTGACGTTTGGCGGAACTGTGGAAACATTTCCCACAGCCATTATAACACTTCATACACCATTTTTTTCAGGAAAGATCCAGGCTTGTCTTCTTCCAAATCCAATTTGTGATTTAATACTTGGTCGCATACATGGTATTAAAGAGTGTACACCACAGCAAATAGCTGAATGGGAAGAGCGACATATTCAAACTGCAAATGCAGTAGTGACTAGAGCGCAAGCTACTAATATGTCGCATGATACACCTATTGAACCTACAGTTCATACCACTTGTGATGATGATGCTCCTATTTCACGGGAGTTGTTTGCAACATTGCAAAAGAATGATGATTCATTAAAAAAATTTTTTCAGTATGTTAACAAAAAGAATACAAGCAACAAACTTGCAAAATCTAGACATGACTTTATACTTAAAAATGGGATTTTGGTGAGAGTAATACGGGAAAAGGATTCATCCTTATGTTATCAGATCTTAGTCCCATCCTCTATGAGATCTCGTATATTACGACATGCGCATGACTCGCAATGTGCGGGCCATATGGGTTTTTCGCGTACCAAATCCAGAGTGCTTTCGGCATTCTACTGGCCAGGCGTCCATAGGGACATCACTCTCTATTGTCGGTCCTGTTTGATATGTCAGGAAGTTAAGGTACGGGGTCCATTTCATGCGGCTCCTATTCAAGCTGCGGACATCCCGATTAGACCATTTGATAAAATGGCCATTGACATTATTGGTCCGATGCTTCCATCTGCTAGAGGGCATACGCATATCCTTACGTGCATTGATATGTGCACTCGTTGGCCTGAGGCCATCCCTCTCAAGAACACTTCATCTGCCAGTGTAGCAGAGGCATTGATGTTAATCTTCTCACGCATTGGTTTTCCACGGAAAATCTTGTCGGATCATGGGGTTCAGTTCATTTCTGAATCCATGTCTCAAGTTATGAAGACATTAGGTATAGACAGATCTCTTAGTTCTATTTATCATCCGATGTCAAATGGGTTAATTGAGCGTCTCAATAGGACACTCAAGCAGTTGTTGGGTAAGATGACTCAAGACCATCCCCAAGACTGGGATCGGGTCCTACCCGCTTGTCTCTTTGCGTATCGCGAAGTACAAAATCAAGCAACGGGGTTTTCTCCATTCCAGCTTGTTTTTGGCATGCAACCACGCGGTCCGATGTCGTTAATCCACGACTTATTGGTTGACGAGAATATTGAAGAGGAAACTCAATCCTCTTATGAGTATGTGATCTCTCTGAGAAAGAGAATCATAGATGCTTGTAGACTAGCTACTGCATCATCTGAACAAGCCAAAGAAAAAGCTCGTCTATTTGCAAACAAGTATAGACGTCTTCGCCAGCTCATACCTGGTGATGAAGCTTTTGTCTTACTACCTGCGCATAACAATCGTCTTTTAATTACCTGGAGAGGTCCTTTCAGGATCATCTCAAGAATATCCGATGTCGACTACATCGTTGATGTTAATGGTAAACATAAAACCTTCCACATTAACATGTTGAAGGAGTATTACTCACGTCCTGATTATCTACAGTCAGTGTTTCAGGCAACTGACGATCCTACACCTCCTATTCAACACTATTCTAGTTTGTCAGTCATCCAAGAAGAAGAATCTTCTTTCGATGATGTACAACTACCAATACCAGTTGTACCACTCCATTCCACTGAGAAATGGAATGATGTTACAATCTCATCTACTCTTTCGGCTGATCAACGTCAGCAAGTCTCTAATATTCTACACTCGTATGAGGATGTCCTCACTGACATCCCAGGTCATACGTCAGTCATCCAACATGACATTATTCTGACTGACGATACGCCTATTCGAGTTCGCCCATATCCTATTCCTTTACACTTTCGTGATAAGGTTGATAAGGAATTGGATGAGATGCTCCAATTAAATATAATTGAACCATCTTCATCACCATATTCTTCTTCCATGGTAATCATTAGGAAGAAAGACAACAATATACGTCTTTGCGTAGATTACAGGAAATTAAACAAAGTTACAAAATTCGATGCGGAACCATTACCTCTTTTAGATGACTTATTGGAGAGATTATCTCATGCTACATTCTTTTCGAAATTTGACCTTTCAAAGGGATATTGGCAAGTGCCACTCACTCCTAAAGCAAAGCCATTCACCGCTTTCTCGACACCACGGGGTCTTTTTCAATGGAATTTTATGCCATTCGGGTTAATGAATGCGCCAGCTACCTTTGTACGCATGATGCGCCGCATATTGTCTCATCGTCCCGATGTCATTACTTATATAGATGACATCTGTCTTTTCAGTGACTCTTGGGATGAACATATTCAGGGTTTAAAATCTTTACTTTCTACCTTACGGGATTATAACTTAACAGCGAAACCTTCAAAGGCTTTTGTCGGTTTTCATGACATCTCATTTCTGGGTCACCGCATAGGTCATGGTTTCATGTATACAGAAGACAGTAACGTCTCTAAAATTTTAAACATCTCAGCACCTAAGACAAAAAAACAAGTTAGGTCGCTTTTAGGACTAATACAGTTCTATTCAAAATTCATCCCTCATTTGTCTACTATAACTGCACCTTTTTCGTCTCTACTGAAGAAAGGCACATCTAATGTAATAAAGTGGTCGCAGGATCACCAAACGGCGTTAGACTATATAAAACAATTTTTTTCAAATGCACCTTTTTTGAGGTTGCCTGACAAAAATCTCACCTTCATTCTCCGCAGTGATGCAAGTTCTTACGCTATTGCTGCAGTTTTGATGCAGGAATATAACGGCACCTTATTTCCGGTTATGTACGTATCCAGAAAGCTCACGCCGAGCGAGACGAAATATTCCGTTCTGGATAAAGAGCTCCTTGCTCTTGTCTGGGCAATCACTAAACTGGATCGTTATCTCCTCGGATCACACTTTGTGGTGGAGTCTGATCAGAAAGCTCTTACCGCACTGAATACAGGGAACGTTAAGTCATCAAAGTCAGCGCGTTACGCTATAGCGCTTCAACCGTTCCATTTTGAGATACGAGCTATTCCTGGAGTGCAGAATGTGTTCGCAGACTGTCTATCAAGATGCCCAAGTGAACGTGTCGAAACTAAACCACTTCCAGATGTTGGAACATCCTCACCGATAACATGAATAACTTTGTACATTGTTATTGATACTATATTAACGTTTTATTAGAACGTGAACATTGGTACTACAGTAACTTTTTATTAATATGGCAACATTGTTAAGAGCGACAAATATACATTTGTTATTCCTATGGAACATATTACACTACATAACGTGTTAGAGAATATATTATATCGTGTATGGAACATTGAGAACATTATCTCGTCGATTACTAACTAGTTGTAACGGAACAGTGACATATTGATAGTGATATTGTTAACTAGTTATTTGTTAGTAATTAAGGAATATATAAATTAGATTAATTCAATTTAATCTATTTAATTGATTATGGATCACACACATACTAACTTTCTTAGTTGTCACGTAACACCTGCATTCACGGGTCTTAGTTATGATATCTCACTGTTAGATCACTAGTCAACCGTACTAGTGTTAGAAAACATTAAGTGTGTTGATTCTTAAAGTGTTTAATTTTGCATTGCTTCATTTTTGCACATTGTATTTTCAATTTTTCTGTTTCATTGATTCTCTTGTCATTGATCATCATCAGTGTTGCTGTTCATTTTCATTTTTGAAATCATATGTTTCAAATTTTGTTGAAAACTTAGTTGAATTTTATTATCATCTTTTTTTTTTTATGGTTTTTTTCATTTTCATTTTCAAACTTGTTTTTACTTCGAATATTACCACATCGTTCCAAAGTAGGTCGATTGTGGATGTGTGCTTTAATGCATACTATCATTTAGTTATATTGATTTCGTTTAATATTCTTTTCTTAATATGATATAACTTTATGCATTTCATATCTTGTGGTAGTTTTGACTCACCTCTCTCGGGTATTAAGTTCAAAAAAATTAATAGAATTAATTTTTTTTAAGGGGAGGTGATAAGGGAGCTGTTACGTACATTTATTACCTAAGGGGGTAGTCTTCGGTCCTGCCAAATGTACGCACCAGTCTTTATATATTTTATTATTTGTGCGTTCGATTGATTCACGCACTGACGTGCACAATGCAGTGTGAGTTGCTTTGGACGCACGGGTAACCTAGTTTGGGGATGGTGACGTCATGTTTTGAACGGGGAAGTGCGGACTTTGTTATGTCCGAGATATAGATTATTGGAATTGTCTGGCAGTTTTGTATAAGCCAGTATGTTATATTGATTCAATTGGTATTCTGGACGAAGCCAATGATGGAAGGATCATGTAAGTGTCGCCCCGGTTATATTTGTATATTTATTGCCGTAAACTAAAGTATCAGGCCGCTCCCAGTTGTAGTCTAGCGGGAAGTCATCTTAGCATGTAATTTCCTAGAATGGACAGACGGAGTCGGTGGTCATATTAGATTACCGTAGAGGAATAATACCTACGTGTAAACCAGTTTATTTATTCGTATGCTTCATATTTTATATGCCGTACATTCAACAATGCCAGAAGCGTGGCATAGAATGGGAGAGGTTAGTCAACTGGAATCTCTAACCTGTTCGTATTATCGTGTATGACTTTGTTTGAAACTATATGCTATCTAACGTTATGTTTTTGGAGAACGTATGGGATTGTGAAGTATGATATGGAAGATTTTATCCTGGAGTATGAATACGTTACCATGATAGACGTCCTTGAAGGAAGGTCAATGGACTTGAATGAGAAGAATATTATACGGTAACAGTTTTGTGATCCTTAGTCACTTGAGTCAGAGGACTTTATTGGTAGAGAATCTTCAGGAACTTTAAAAGTAATTACCATTATGCTGATGTATGATCTTTGCGCCTGTGACGATGTTAGTCTTGTCCACTCCGTATGTGTCATGTTGAATAAAATCTATGTACAGTCATCACCGACTTATGTACTGCCAGTACTTGCCCAGTTCACCCAGTTCAACACTACTTGTTGAAGTTCGTTTGAAGAATATTGTTGACATTCGTTCATTTTAACCATTCGCGTTTTAAGCTACCTCTTCACCAGTATAAACTGTACTCAACCATAAAACGGAGTCAACAAATACATATTTGTCAATGTGTACACACAGCAAGCACTTGACAATTTTGGGGGACTCGTAAATGGAAGAGAGGACCCACCCCTAATTTTCTGCAGAATTTTTTGACAATTTCGCCTTCTCATGAATTGTTGTTGAAAAATTACACCAAGCGGAACAGAGAACTAATCCTATTTGTTTGAATCAGGTCACAAGAACTTAATGTGCAAAACTGAAGTCTTCATTTCAGTGATAGTCAGCAATGGTATAGCTGCAGAATGACTGAATATTTAAGAGCGAAGAATAGTTTAATCACTGGCAGAGAGGCGAAGGGACAGTTTTGACGAAATCGACAGTGTTATTTTGGAAAGTAGCACGAAGAATGAAAAGGCGGTAATCAGTCTTGTTTACCTCGGCGCACTGATATTATGTTATTCCGCCCCGTGATGAGTGTGCTGATCTGTCGTCAATTTATCTGTGCTGTGTAGTTCGGCATGACTGTTGACACGAAAAATCGTCTGCTGGGTCTTGTAATGGAATAACAAGGCCATTGTTTTGCTGGTGATCGGCTGAAATCATAACATCTTGCCTGGAGATGGTGTAAGCAGTGAGAGAGGCATTTTACTTTGCTACCCTTTGGACCAGTAGTGAAGAAGATCCGGTTCACCGTACTTAGAGCTCAGGTGCACATAGGTGCTGATTTTGATATTTGACTGTGCTGTGTTACGACGTGAAGCGTGTTGTTTGTGGTGTCCATCATTGAGCTGTAACACCGGGACTCCAAGCCTGCGCCTATCTCAAGTGGAGCAGCGGACACAGGATATTGTCAAGTTAAGTTTATTATTAATTTTGTTAATTTCCAGTCTTCTGTTTACTTGACTTGTGCGTCTGTATATTTTCTTTTATATATATATAGGCTATACTTCTTTTAATTAATTTATTTGGTTATTTATTTCTTCCTTGTCTAATGGGTTGGTCGAACGTTTAAATAGGACTCTGAATACTTTACTTGGTAAGATAACTGAGGATCATCCTCAGGATTGGGACAGGGTCTTACCCGCGGCTCTCTTTGCGTATAGAGAGGTCCCCAATGAACATACGGGGTTTTCCCCTTTTGAACTTGTCTTTGGCGCGCAACCGCGCGGCCCTATGTCTTTACTTGACGATCTAATCACTGCCGATAATATTAGCGATGAGACTCAATCTTCTTATGAGTACGTCATTGCTCTTAGGCAAAAGATCATCGAGGCATGCAAGCTAGCAACTTCGTCTTCCGAATTTGCTAAAGAAAAGGCAAGGCAGTTTGCAAATAAGAATAGATGTCTACGACAACTTTGTCCAGGTGACAAAGCTCTCGTTCTACTTCCTTCAAGGGAGAACAGACTTCTAATTGCATGGAAAGGTCCATATGCAATAGTCTCCAAAATTTCTGATGTCGACTATGTTGTCGATATTGATGGAAAGCATAAAACTTTCCACATAAATATGCTCACGGAATTTTATGAAAGACCTGACTATTTGCAGCCTATTTTCCAGGCAACGGACAATTCTCAAGTACCTCATGGTCAGTACTCATCTCTGTCAGTTATACAGGATGAGGAAACTACTTTTTCTGATGTCAATCTTCCTCTTTCTATGGTCCCACTTTATTCTACGGAATCTTGGAAAAACGTGACCGTTTCTCCAAATCTTTCCGCTGAGGAACATCGACAAGTTTCTTCG
Organism: Oreohelix idahoensis; assembly: GCA_024509875.1. NCBI lineage: Eukaryota > Metazoa > Mollusca > Gastropoda > Stylommatophora > Oreohelicidae > Oreohelix > Oreohelix idahoensis. The sequence continues at coordinate 358,069 of JAMPIV010002930.1, forward strand.
ATGTTGCAAACATTTCAGGATGTTCTTACAGACATCCCGGGACACACACATGTCATTGAACATGACATTGTGCTAACTGATCACAATCCTATCAGAGTCAGACCCTATCCAATACCTATCCATTTCCAGTCTCAAGTCGAAAAAGAATTGGATGAAATGATACGTTTGGAAATCATTGAACCATCCACTTCAGCATACTTTTCGTCTATGGTTATTGTTCGAAAGAAGGATAATAACATTCGCATTTGCGTAGATTATCGCAAATTGAACCAAGTTACGAAGTTCGACGCTGAACCTATGCCTTCATTAGAAGAGCTACTCAATAAACTTTCTAATTCTAGATTCTTTACCAAACTAGATTTGTCTAAAGGTTATTGGCAAGTCCCGCTAACTGAACGTGCCAAACCTTTTACAGCTTTTTCTACACCTAGGGGTTTATTCCAATGGAATTTCATGCCTTTCGGTCTTATGAACGCCCCTGCTACATTCGTACGCATGATGCGGCGAATTCTCGCATATCGTACAGATGTCATAGCATACCTAGATGATATCTGTCTATTCAGTGATTCCTGGGAAGATCACTATTTGGGTTTATACGAATTACTGTCTACTCTTCGCGAGTATAACTTGACTGCAAAACCCTCTAAAGCCTTTATAGGATTTAGTGAGATTTCTTTCCTAGGTCATCGTGTTGGTCGTGGTCTTTTAAAGACAGAGGACCACAATGTTTCAAAAATACTTAACATTTCGGTCCCTAAAACGAAGAAACAAGTAAGGAGTCTATTAGGTTTGATCCAATTCTACGGACGATTCATTCCGAATCTGTCCTCCATTATGGCACCGCTTTCTACTTTATTGAAGAAAGGGTCGCCTAATCTGATCCGCTGGTCTAAAGAATGTCAATCCTCATTGGACCAGGTTAAAGCCCTATTTTCATCTCCACCTATTCTTACGTTACCTACTATTGAGAAGACTTTTGTTCTTCGAAGTGACGCCTCGTCAACTGGGATTGGGGCGGCACTAATGCAGGAGTATTCTGATACTCTGCATCCGGTGATGTATATCTCTAGGAAATTAAATGCTGCAGAAAAGAATTACTCGGTTTTAGACCGTGAGTTATTGGCTATGGTATGGTCTATTCTGAAGTTACAAAGATTTCTTCTAGGCGCACATTTCATTGTGGAAACCGACCAGAAAGCGCTTACTGCTATTCAGAGCAAAAACTTGAAGAGCTCGAGGTCCACTCGTTATGCCATAGCTCTTCAACCATTTCATTTCTCGGTTCGAGCTATCCGTGGTTCGGACAATGTAATGGCAGACATTCTGTCCAGATGCCCACACGATTCCACATGATTCTTCTGTCATATATATATATATTTCCTGATATACAGTCCAATATTATAATGACATGTTAGTAGATTTTTTCTCACTTTTTTTTGAGGGAAATTTATAACATTGTACCATGTAATTATCTAAGAAGGCTTAGTTAGTGATATACGGGCCAAAAGATCACTCGGCCACATTTAAATAATATATTTGCATAATTGTATTAAGAGATTTACCAGTTGTCTTTAAGATTTGTGTTATTGATATTTTCGCAGCACATCATTGAAGTCTGCGAGATTATGTCCATTGTGGAACTTTGAGGATATCAAGTCCTGTCCTAGATTGGGAGCGGATGATGTCCACATCTTCTATTGGTTGTTTATGTCAACAAAGAACAACATTGTATTACTTATTAATTACTGATGCATTATATAATGTAATAAAATAGTGCGGTATATTAATATATTACACCGCTGTTTGCACAACACATTATATGATATCATAATAATATATTTAATTTCATATATTGGTATGAGAGTAATTTGACTTTTATTATGATGTTGCCATCATGGTGGCTTGTGTTGATGGCACCTTCCTGGAATATATACGCGAATACTTAGATAAATTTTTTCTCTAAGGACCTGGGATATGATCTCAGTTTCGCTCCAAGTGTTGAGCTATTTTGTTAGGTATATATCCGCGCATCATACGTGCGTTAGGAGCCTAGATTTTTCCGGCTCCAGGATTTAAAAAAAAAATGTTTCATTTTTTTTCCCGGGAGGGTGCGGTAATGTTACGCACAAATAATTACTTTTTCCAAAGTCTTTGTATGATCATTTTTCGTATGTATGATCATTTTTTGACTGAAATGTGTATTATGTTTTTTTACAGTCAAAGGGACATAACCCGAGTTATTGAGACTACAATTTTTTAGGAGTTTGCCTTCTCTTGTATAGAGACACGTTCGGTCTATAATTTCTTGAACGAAGCGTGACCATATCTCCTTATTTGGTAGTATCAGTCAACTGTTGTAGATGTCTGAAACCTGTCTTAACGCTTCTGTTCATGACCATAAAAGGCGCGACTGTGTAAGACTTTTATCTCGAATGTTCTTAAAATCGCTTTGTGTGAATTGATACTCACGTAGATGAGTTCTGCGCATGTCAAAAACTGGGAGTTCGTTCTGTGTGTTCCGCCCAGCTGGGGAGTTTAGAAATGGTCTGAGTAGCGAGCGGACGCAACCTGCGTCTTGTGATTTTCTGAGGGAAATACGTTGTCTTTGTGAGTTAGTTAGCTAACTAGACTATTTCCCAGTATTATTCAAGCCTGCCTGGAGGCATATGTTCGTGGTTGATTTCCGAAGAAAGGTAATTCCTCTTGTATCGAACTTTTTGCTATCATCTAGAAGTTTGTCATTTTGTCGCTCCTTGCTCGCCTGTGTGATTCAAAATGGAGAGGTACTTTGACTAGGTTTTCCGCCACCGGTATCTTTATACCTGAACTAGTTATATATATATGGGTCGCTCTAGACCAACAAGACTATTGTCTGTGTTCCAGGATTCGTTATATCAGAGATCACGTCCAAGTCAGATGGTTAGACTTAGAAACGTTATAAAGGTCGGTTTGACCTGTATGCCCAGTATGCTATTCACGTGCAGACAGTAAACGGACTTATTGTATACATCTGATCTGCTAGCATCAGAAAGGGAGCATTTATTGTTGTCTATGAACATTGAAGATCTGCAGCTGACACTGTTGCAGAAGTTATATATATTATTTATACAGCTTCACGAACCAGAACTTTATGATATCTGTTTACAATACAACTATTGAGTATTGAATCCTACATGACTATCAGTTAATATGATTTTGAATGCTGCATTCGTTATACTATGCTGGTGATGACATAAATATCATGACTGTTTTGTGGCGTGCAATAAATGGTATAAACCTAAAGCGAAGTTACCATTTCTATGACTCTACACGTCATGTTGCCTGTGGTGTACCCTGTGAACTGTTCTACTGCAACACACACAGCAACATTCTAAATCAGAGAAGACACCTACATCTTGCACTTTAATACCAGGTGTCAATAGGGGTGGCAAGTTATCATTTCAGCTCAAATCCACCTTTATCACTCGTCCTTTCAAGCTGCGACTCCCATCCTTTGTTGAGGGCGTCGATATGATGGACGTGTAGCTAGAAAGATTTCAACAAGAAGCAGTATTTTGGAAGGTTAAAAAAGAAGATTGGCCATCTTTGCTCAATAATTGTTTGACCGGAAGAAGTTTACAATGTGTCTTTGCTTTGCCAGTAGAGGGTCGCATGAATTATGACACAGTGAAAGAGACACTGCTTCGAAGATTTAGACTGACAGCTCAAGGGTACCGTGAAAGATTTAAGGAGGCTATTCCTACAACAAGCAATGACTTTAGTGAGTTTATTGCGGAAATCAAGTTGCTGTTCAATAGGTGGATTGAACTATCAGGTATTGTGAAGGATTTTGATGGGCTAACCGACCTTATGCTACAGGACAAGGTTCTATCGTCTTGCAATCCAGAGTTAGTGGCTTTTCTACAAGAGCGAAAGCCAAAAGATATAAATATTATGTCAGAGCTAGGACAGCAGTATGTCAATGCGCACCCGGGGAAACCGATTCACAAGCAGATAGTTGCTGAGACCTTTCCAGCTTGTGTGGCTTAGGATAAAACTGAAAAGAAGCCATACATACATCCTCGGGCCCGCAGCTTAGACAGATATGTTGATAAAGATGGTGGAAATAGAAGATGGAATGGGGACAGAAGATATTCTCCTAAGAGACAGTACCCTTCTTTTGGGTCAGGCTACAGTAGAAGGGGTTGTTATAAGTGTGGCTCAAGGCGTCATCTATCTTATCAGTGTGGGAGGGACCCAGAGAGGTGTCCCTTCAACCCACAAAGAAGTCCATATGCCAGCCCAAAGAAAAATTATAATGGCAGTCCAAAGAGAAGCCCTTACAAGCGTCAAGAGACGGATTCTAGCTGCCCCAATTGTAATGAGAGAAGAAACAGTCGAAAAGAGAGCCCAAAGGAAAACACTGAGCATGCAAATTCAGCTACTGTACTTGATACATTTAATAGCAAGGAGTGTGAGGGGTGCAGACCATTGTTCGAGCCTGATGGCAAGCCTATTTTAATATGTGGACACACTTTGCCTTGCCTTTCATCAGTTGATAGGAATGGCACCTTAACTTTACATAAGGGTTTTGTGGAGAATAAACCTGTATCTGTTTTGAGGGACACCGGCTGTACAACCATTGGCATTAGGAAGACATTGGTTAAGGATACGTATTATATTGGAAAGATGGCCAAATGCATTACATTTGGTGGTAATGTCGAGTACTATCCATTGGCGATTGTGCAGATCGACACCCCTTTCTTGTCGGGTAGAGTTCGAGTATGCGTCCTGGACTCTCCCGTCGCTGATCTCATTATTGGAAATGTTAATGGGGTTCATGATTGCACCAGTCAGGATATAGAGGAGTGGGAAAATGGGCATGATTTGTTTGCTAACGCAGTAATGACGAGGGCTCAGACTAAGGCAGATGATGCAAATATTATGATATCACAACCCAGTAATATCCCTGGGGTGCCTACGGTTGCTGGAATTACAGCATCTGATTTTGTAGACATGCAGAGGAAAGACATTTCACTTCTGCCTTTGTTTCAGTTGGCTGAGTCCAAGAACATACGGCATACCAAGTCTGCTCGATACTGGTTTGAGGTTAGGAACTCCATTCTAATCAGATGCTTTGCAGAGCAACATTCAGTCATTACACAAGTGGTTATTCCAGTGGAACTGAAGAATACAGTGTTAAGGACAGCACATGATATCCCTTTTGCGGGTCACATGGGTATTGCAAGAACTCGCTGTAGAGTGTTGTCCCAGTTTTACTGGCGTGGATACAATAAGGATGTGAAGGTTTACTGTCGGTCGTGTAAAGTGTGTCAGAAGACAAGCCAGAAAGGAAGGACTCCCAAGGCACCATTAGTAGCAACAGATTTGGCATTTCGCCCTTTTCAGAAGGTTGCAATAGACATTATTGGGCCCCTTCCAGTTATGTCTGATCGGGGGTATAGATTTATTCTAACATTGGTTGATCTATGTACAAGGTGGCCTGAAGCATTGCCAATGAAATCCATCACATCAAAGGATATAGCAGAGGCTCTAATGAGCTTATTTAGCAGATTAGGATTTCCTGAAGAGATTTTGTCTGACAGGGGCCGGCAATTCATTTCAGAAGAGATGAAACACATATCTAAACTGTTAGACATAGCCCAAGTGTTCACCACCCCTTATCATCCTCAGAGCAACGGGGTCTGCGAGCGGTTCAATGGAACACTGAAAAGAATGCTAGGTAAGGTTACAGGAGATTTTCCACAGTTGTGGGATAGATACCTACCGGGAGTTTTGTTTGCATACAGGGAGATGCCACAAGAGAGCACAGGATTCTCACCGTTTGAGCTAGTATTTGGCGCAAATCCTCGGGGTCCAATGAAAATTTTGAGAGACTTACTGACCGGGAATTACGCTGATGATAGCGTTAGGTCAAGTTATGAGTATGTCATTGACTTGCGAGAACGCATAATTACATCGTGTTCGATAGCACGTGAGGCATTACAGACATCGGGTGCAAGGTATAGAGCATACGCCAATAGGAATAGCAAACTTGTATCCCTCAGTCCTGGCAGCGAGGTATGGTTGTTGCTACCTACCAAAGAAAATCACCTGCTAGTGAGCTGGCAAGGTCCATTTCAAGTAAAGAAACAGATTACTGATGTGGATTATCTGATATTAGTCCGAGGGAAGGAGAAGATTTTCCATATTAATATGCTAAAACCATATGTAGTACGTCCAACTGAACTGGAACCAGTTGTGAACGCTGTTCTTGATAGTACAGTTACTGTAGCTAGTGCAGCAGTCATCGAGGAAGATGGAGAGAAAGGAGAGGAGGTCAATCTCCAGATCCCACTATTGCCATTGGTTGCCTCGGAGTCATGGAGAGATGTAGAGGTCTCTGCATCTCTCCCACAGCATCAGAGGAAACAGGTGAAGTCACTGCTGTGCGAATTTCAAGATGTACTCACAGATATTCCTGGAAGAACTGATTTAGTTGAGCATGATATTAAACTGACCTATGGAGAGCCCATCCGGGTGAGACCATATCCTATTCCACTACATTATACTTCTGCTGTTGAAAAAGAAGTGAATGATATGTTACGCTTAGGTGTTATCTCCCCATCTGAATCATCATACTCATTTCCCATGGTCATCGTGCGGAAGAAGGATAAATCCCTACGGATATGTATAGACTTCCGCCGCTTGAATAGTGTCACAGTGATAGATGCGGAACCTATGCCCAACCAAGAGGTCCTCCTATCCCAAATAGCGGGGGCAAAGTATTTTACCAAACTAGACTTATCGAGGGGGTATTGGCAAATTCCCTTAGCAGAAGGCGCTAGGCCACTTACAGCATTTTGTACCCCTCAGGGTCTTTTCCAGTTTAATTATATGTGCTTTGGACTGGTGAATGCCCCTGCAACTTTTGTGAGAATGATGAGAATGCTTTTGAGGGGACAGAAGGATGTTATCACATATATTGATGACATCTGTTTGTTTCATGACACGTGGGATGAACATGTAGAGGGATTGAAGTCACTGTTATCATGCCTTCGGGTGCATCACCTTACAGCAAGACCCAGTAAGATTAAGGTGGGGTTTCAGGAGTTAACGTTTCTGGGGTATGTGGTAGGACAGGGTGTTTTAAAACCAGTTGATCAGACAGTTGGAAGAATTTTGAATTTGCAACCTCCAAAAACAAAGAAACAAGTACGTAGTTTACTCGGTCTGATAAATTTTTATCATAAATTTATCCCCAGGTTCTCTTCATTGTCGGCAGCTCTAACATCACTCACTAAAAAGGGCACGCCAAACAGAGTGGTCTGGACTGAAGAGTGTGATAGAGCACTGAGGAACATCAAGGCTGTATTCTCCAGCGAGCCCATTCTTCTACTGCCAGACTTGGCTAAGCCCTTTGTACTGAGGACTGATGCTTCTGCAGTGGGCATTGGTGCGTGTCTGATGCAAGAACATGATGGGTTTCTACATCCTGTCATGTATGTCAGCAGGAAGTTGCTTCCGGCTGAAACGCGATATGCCACTATAGAGAGAGAGTGTTTAGCCATTATTTGGGCTGTTTCCAAACTCTCTAGGTATTTGTTAGGATCTCATTTTGTACTGGAAACGGACCATTGTCCTTTGACTTTTCTTAAGTCATCTAGATCACCAAATTCACGTTTGACAAGGTGGTCGTTGTTGTTACAACAGTACAACTTCACTGTTTTTCCTATTCAGGGTAAATTAAATGTTCTTGCAGATTCGTTATCTAGATTATGAACACTTGCTTGTAGTAAATGGGTGTGTTTTTTTTTAACCACCATTTCTATGTAGTATTTGATACTTGTACATGAGTAATGTTTTGTCAACTGTATTCTGCATGATTTTTGTATAAGCTAAGTTCTTATCATATGTTGTGTATCCAGTACAGGGTTATAGAACAGATATTCTCCGGTATAGGAGAATTTGGTGAAATTGATGTAATGTATCACCTTTAATTTTGTGTGTAATTAGAGATGCATGATTTTTGCCATATGGTTGCTGTTGTATTTTTCTAGCAACTCGGTTCTATTGTAATTTTTTATTTTTGTGTTCTTCAGAATGTTATTATTGATTATTTGTAGATGGCATATTTTCACACTGATGCTATAGATTTTGCCCACATATGTAATCAGAGGTTTTGGATGGTTGGTTTCCTGATATCTACCACCCATCCAGTGAAAAACTATGTTTTTCACTTGGAGAGGGAGGGGTGGATGTCACGAACGGTTTATAGAATGAATGTCAGTACTCATGCTCCGGTGGGAACTAGATATGTTTATGTAAGTTGTGAGTTGAAGTGAGTGAATGTTAAGTTTGCTTGCGGGCATGAATGCATTAGTAGCAGTAAGCGCTAATGTCGAGTTCACGGGCATGGCTGAGTTGTTGTGAACGAAGTGGTGGTGAAGACTGGTCAGGTGTGAAAAGGGTCATGGGTAAAAAGGTCATTCGAGACAGAGATTAGAGCGAGGAGAGATTACGTGGAGAGTGAAGGCGAAATGGTTGAAGAAAAATAGGAAATATATTAAGATATTGTGAAATTCGTTCCATGAGATGCTGTTCTAATTATGCACATCATACGTTGTGCTTTTCTTATGTGATGATTTATGGCCAAAGCGGCAGTCTGCCTGTGTTATTGTGTTATACTCAAGTTTGTGACATAAAGTCGTCGGATATCGTATCTACGTGTTGGAGTTTAGTGAGTTAACAATTAGCTGTGAAAAACGAGCCATGTTTGTCGTTCCATGTGTATGTAATACATATTTGTCAATGTGTACACACAGCAAGCACTTGACAACAATGAATTTCTCAATTGTGTGGTATTCTCCGATGAAGCAACCTTTCACACTTGTGGCAAAGTTCGCCTGCATAATTGTAGGATATGGGGAAAGGAAAACCCACATGTCGTAATGGAGCATGAGCGAGACAGCCTTAAACTTAACGGGTGGTGTGCCTTAACCTCGAATTAGTTGACCGGGCCATTTTTCTTCGCCGAAGCCACAGTCAGAGGAGCAATATACCTAAGGAATTATAATTTCTTTGAGGCTGTTGTGATTTTTTGTTAAAATTATATCTTCCTCTGTAATTGCCATTATTTACTCGATAGTTTTTATCCATACTATTTGATCTCTGCCGAGGTGAATTATACATTACAGTCCTAGCAGATGCCACTGGCAAGGAATCCTTAATGTTATTTTTACTAAGGTTCCTACCCGGATGTGCAATGTGATATTGACGCCATAAATTTTCCATAGCAGATAATGTTTCAGGTTTTCTGTCCTGTAGGAATGATAAAACGTAACCACTGATTGAAGATGACACCTTGTCTCTAAGAATCAAATCAGCCAACTCCTCAAAAGTTTTTCAATTTTTGATAAATCAACCCATCTAGAAAAGTACAGTTTAATAGATGAGACAATTTCAGTAAAATCTTTAGCTGAATCTGGTAATAATGATTTAAACTTCATCCTTTAGCCATTTTCTTCCAATTGATACTTCTTTAGCAACAAGGCTTTCACAGCCTCATAGTCATTTCTAGTCTGATCATCCATTGTGCAGACTGCAGTAAGAGCCTCACCCACCAATAAAGTCATGAGCCTTCTAGGCCATGTAGCTCTATCAATTTTAAACTCTTGGCAATAAGTTTCATACCTATTTAAGAAGCATGAAATATCGTCTATATTTGAGTTAAATTTTGGCAAACTGAGCTTAAAAATAGAAGCATGGTCTTTTTTCCAGCTTCACCATTTACTGGATTAACCTGTGGTTGTTGAAGCCTCAACCTTTCCAACTCAAGTTCTGCCATTTTTTGAGCATAGGCTAATTTCTTCTCCTCAAGCTCTTGTTGTGCTTTTATTTCAGCCTGAGCTTGTTCATGTGCCAATATTTTTTTGCTTGCAGTTCATATTCTCGTCTCTTATTTTATTGAGCCAATTCAGCTTGTCTCCTCTTCTCAGCTAAATCATCTTCTCTCCTTTTTTCAGCTAATTCTTCAAGTCTCATCCTCTCAGCTAATTCTTCATCTCTCCTTTCTTTCTCCAAATGTCTTTGATCTCTTGCCACATCCTCCAACCACTTTAAAATGAACCAACTGCATGTAATATTAGATGCTATAATAGGACCAAAACAATAGATACGAACAGGTTGGCTGAATACAGTGACAAGAGCTAAATCAAGATAATACAAATGATCAACTAAGACAGAAATGAATGAATTGTAGAACAAAATGCAGCTCTATCACACTTATGACAAGACAAGCATGATTTCACAACATATATGACATCTAATAAATGAAGGATAGCAAGAATAGGCCAACAATATCACAAACAATAATGGAGAAAAACTAAATTAAAATTAAAATTAGCTTTACAACAATAACAAACTTCCCAAAAAAACAGGACCTTCACAACTAGACAGATATTGTATCTGGTTAATTCAATTAAGGCAGTAACACTCAGCAATGTACGCTGGCCCCTTAATTTGAAGAAATCAGATACAAAAAACCACAGAACGACCATGAATTTACGACCATCCATTAGAGGTATAGCAAATTCACAGTTCCCTTCCAACCACCCACTAATTACAAAAACATATATATATATATATATATATATATATATATATATATATATATATATATATATATATATATATATATATATATATATATATATATATATATATATATATATATATATATATACTAAAATACATATAACATAGAGAAAAAAAGAACTCTGGCAAACAAGATTCTCAGCATCACATGCTGTATGTAACTTTAAATGAACTTATCTGTTTGCCAGTAACAAAGATCCTCCTGGTTTTTACGCCTCCTTCCCAAAGCACGATGAAAACACTCTGTTTGGACCAGGTTAGGTTTAGATTTCACCAATCGCTCACTCGAACTGGACTTTCATTTGGTCCGTCGTCTTCTTGATAGTAGGCCATCATCGGGTAAAAAACATGAATTTATCAACATAAATTTCTTCAGGAAAGACGTTTTCCTTGAATAGCTTGAACTTCTGCAGAACACTTGAAAATTTGAACAGCAATTTATGTTCATACAACACCACACAGGTCAGCAGACGACATACACCGCCATTTTGAAAATTTGTGATTTTTTCACAAAACGAAGTCCAACGACTTTAAACATTTCTTCTTGCATCAGCAATCACTATTAGATTCAGGATCCCAGCATGAGACTCCCATTTTTAGGTGTTGCGGGTCTTTTATATTATTATTAAATGACGAGTAAACGTCTTGATTACTCAGGCCAAGTCCATATAGAGGTATGTTAGTAGACCACGCACACACCCTTCACCACAAACTATTAATTTCACCACAAAGGCCAGACTGGACAAATCAATACACAGTTTATTCTCACAAACGTTGCTCCATACACATCGCCTGGAAAGCCATTATATTTCATTGTCATTTTACATATATAGTCATCAGTATAGCTCAGTATCGTCTGTAGCTAGAAGCTGTCCTCGACAGGTTTACACAATTTTAATTACTCACATTCTTCACAGAAATCATAATTCCTTTCATACATAAACTAGTATCATCTCACGGAGGTGTATGGATGATCTAGTGGTCGAACATCATAGGAATATGTCGTGAAATCAGATAATTCTCAGGAGCTCAAAGACATACGTCCACCTGCCTCAAAACACACACACAGAAGACGCTTGCAGCCGATCGCTGACTTCTGCTGATACCAACTTTAGACGTCTGCTGCTGCACCCCGAATCAATAATGTAACTTCCAGTTACCAAGGACTACCGGTGATAAACAAATATGAATCCTAGTCGAACCATTTTGATATCGACAGACATGTTATGAATTTTAATCATAACAGTAACTAACAAAACAAAAGAAAACAGTCAGCCAGACACTTCAGCTACAAAATTGGAAAATGTGAATGCGCTGAAAAGTGCAGAGGCAGTGCTTCAAGAAGTGAAAGCCATACAGCACCAAATTGCCCAGGATGTAGCTAAACTGGCTGTACTGAAAGAAGAAAATGAAATAATACTAGTCAAACTGTCTGAACTAAAAGGGGAAAATGAAATAATACTAAAAAGAATGGAAAGTGAAAGACAGGAGATAAACCTAGGCAGATAAGCGAATGTAGTATTGGATGAAAATAGGAAAGTGGTCAAAAAGAACATAATACAACAGGAAAACAAAAGCAACCTAGAAGAATCTTTCAAAGAACAAGTTGAGGTACTTTTACCATACTTAATGGAAAAAAAAATTAGGTACAAAATGACAAGTCTGAATGAGGAATTTCTTGAGAACATGGTTGATAATGCGCCAATGAGTACAGGAAATACAGAATAAGAGCAAATTTTATAGTTTAACCAAAAATAAAAGGGATTAGATAATGTTAAAATTCAACTTAGAAGGATTTAGAATTATACAGTGGAATTGTAGGAGTATCAAAAATAATTTTGCACCCCTACTAGCAGAGACAGGAGGAACTAACACTATAAATGCTCTTCAAGAGACACTTTTAAACCAAAATAGTAGATATAGTTGTAAAGGCTTTAATTACGATAGGAAAGAAGGTAGAGGAGGGGGTGTCGCAGTCTTAGTTAACGAAACATTTAAATGTATTGACTGGGAAGTATTTGATACAACCAACATAGAAGGTATCCAGGTTACTATAGCAGCTGAACCAAACAATCTAACAATCTTAAATGTATACGCTAAAAATGGCACAATTAAAGATGAAATACTAGCCATAAGCACCAGGCTAGGCCCCAAAACAGTCATAGTAGGCGATTTTAATTCCCATCATTATGCTTGGGGTGGACAACATGCAGACAATGCAGGAAAGCGCCTACTTGACTTTATAGAAAACAATGAATGAAAACGTCATTCCAAACTCAGAACCAGAGAAACCGACTTTCAACTATAAAAAAGTAAACTGGGAAGCCTTCCAATCAGAGCTGGAGGTGATGGAATATAAAGACTGGAATCAGGTGATACTGACCTGTAGACAGAAACACTGACCAATGAAATTCTTAAAATAGCAATAAAATATATACCAAATAAAGATATGCCGCAGCACCTAAAACCAATAAATAACATTAATAAGAAAAGAAAAACTCGGTGGAATAAAGAACCAGTTGCCTGGTGGAATAAAAGTTGTGCAGAAATTCATGAGAGAAGAAAAAGGGTCTTACAAAAATATAGAAACAGCAGAACAGAAGAAAACTATGATGAGTATAAACATATTAGGAATGAATCTAACAGAATAATATTTAAAGCCAAAGAAACTTACTGGCAGGAGTTTTGTCAGTCACTTAAACCTAGCACTCAAATTAAAGAAGTATGGAAAAAGCTTAAGGCAATCAAAGGGAACAATAAGAAAACAATAATGCCAACAATCAAATTACCAAAGAGAGCAGAAACAGATAAAGAAAAAGCTAATGTCCTTGCTGAGTATTTCTATAAAGTCAGTTCCAAAAGTAGTCTTGGACAGGAAGAAAATGAGAAGAGAAAGACTTAGGATACAGTTTTTAAAGGAACTACCAGACCAGATAGATGAAACAAACTATTTAGATGTTGATATAACAGAGGAAGAAGTAACTAGTGCAATAAAAGAGAAATCTAATACTGCCTCATGGCATGATATACTTAGCTATGAAATCCTTAAGAAAGTACCAAAAAAAACAATAAACATAATAACTTCCCTTTATAACACAATCTGGAGCTTAGAAAAGTTACCAAAAGCATGGAAAGTAGCTATGATAGTACCCATCCTAAAACCCAATAAGGAAGCCCATGAAGTAAGTTCATATAGGCTTATCTCCTTAACATCACAACTAGGTAAAATACTGAAAACTGTTGTTAACAAAAGAGATAAATTCTACCTGGAAAAAAAATCAGTTATGTAGCCCAAACCAGTCAGGGTTTAGAGCAGACAGAAGTACAGTAGACTAGCTTGTAAGATTAGAACACGATGTAAAGCTAGGGTTCAAGAGGAAAGAGAAAACATTGGCGGTCTTTTTGGATGTCGCTAGACATATGATGAATGCTGGAGAGATGGAGCTCTTTACAAAATGAAAAAGATTGGCATTACTGGTAAAAAATATAGGTATCTAGAAAACCTTTTACAGGACAGGTATTTTGCTGTATAGGTGAACAATGATAAGTCAGAAATATATGAACAACAGAATGGGATTCCTCAGGAATCAGTGATTTCACCTTCAATTTTCCCTATAGCTGTAAATGATTTAACAGATGAATTTAACGACATTAAGAATGCAGTATCACAATTTGCAGATGACTGTGCCATTTGGCGATCTGGAAAAAACTTGGACCATGTTTACCAAAAAATTTAAAAACAGACAAAGTTTCAGAGTGGATGAAAAGTTGGGGCTTCCAAATTAATGTAAACAAAACAGTGGGTATGATATTCAGCAAAGGACATTAAAAAAAAAAAAAACAAAATCAATATAACCATTAAAGGACAGAACATATGTACCTCCTCAACAACAAGATTTCTGGGCATAACTTTAGATAAACAGCTAAATTGGAATAAACATATAGACAATTTAGTAGAAAGCTGTAGGGGACCCCTAAATATACTAAGGATAGTAAAAGGTAATGGATGGGGTGGCCAGCAATAAAATAATACTTATATTCTACAAGTCTTTCATTAGGGAGAAACTGGCTTATGCCAGCATAGTCTATGACTCAGCTGCAACTTCTAACAAAGCAAAACTAGACCGAACTCAAAATGCAGCCATGAGAACCATTACAGGTGCATATATATCAACACCAGTAGAAGCACTAGAAGTAGCTCTTGGCATACCGTCCCTTGGTCTAAGACGGAAAGAACTCCGATTAAATTATTGGAGTAAAGTAGTAAAAGAAGTGACCCACCCAGCACATAAAGCATTTGTCAAAAACCAACCAAGTGTATGGGGTGTCCCCTTAAATATAGATATCCAACAGGGTGGAGAACTATAGAAGACCTAACGCAATTCAAAGAACTGTCAAACACAATCAAAAATAGTAATAAATATAGAAGAAAAATACCACCTTGGGAACTAAAAACACCAATCATAGACTTCTCACTTACGGACAAGATCAAATAAAACATAGAAGATAAGGAAGCCAAAATGATAACTAGAAAGTTCAAAGATCAACTAAAAAAACAAATTCTTGCCGTCTACACTGATGAATCCAAGGGTGATAGTGAGCAACTAGGTGCAGAAGTTGTAATACCACAGTTGGGAATTAAAAAGAGCTACAGTGCAACTGAAGGGGCTTCGATTTTTACCGCAAGAGTGGGTAGCAATTCTAAAAAGTTTTGGAATAATCGAAGATAACCCACCAGAAGCTGTTACGATATTTATAGACTACTTTCATCACTACAAGCACTAGAACACCCAGGTAAAGGTGGCCGGCCAGACATAAAGGAAGAAATTCTAGCAATTAATACATCACTAGGGAACAGAGGATGTAGTGTGAGGTTAGTGTGGGTTCCAGCACACATATGTATAGCTGGTAACGAGTTGGCAGACCAGAACGCCAAGAATGGAAGAATAAGCAAAAATAATGTAAGAGCAAGGCTGGAAAGGTCGGAGATCAAGAGCCAAGTGAAGATAACTATAAACGAGGAATGGAAGACAACATGGAAGAACAGTAGAAAAAGCAGACACGCGTTCAAACTGCTGAAAGAACCAACAAGGAAGTGCCAGGTGAGAGAAGAACTAAAGATACCATCGAACAAAAAACTGTAGCGTCTCGGTGCAGCATACTTTATGATAGAGGAACCACACTGCCAAGAATGCCAGGAAGAGAATGACATAGACCACTACCTGATCCACTGTAAAAAGTACGAATAACAAAGGCTTGAATTAAAAACTTACTTTAGAAATCACAATATAGACTTGACAGGTGATAAGGTTTTAAGTATAGATGCCCCAGGAGATGCCCAATCAATACTTACAAGATATATACATAAAACAAGGGAAAACATATAAGGCTAGTACTTCAGAAAAAAACATTCAACCAAATAAAAATTAAGCAACAAGAACTAACAAATCTTTAAAAAAAAAAAAAAACCAGAAAACAGAAAAAAACCAAAATTTACTACTCATAGGACAAGGAAAGAGAACGAGGTTTTAAAAAAAAAAAAAAAACAACAACTCAAAAAGAACAAATAATACAAAGTAAAACCAAGTGTAAAGGACAATAGTTATCTATAAACAATACAAAAGAGAAAATAAAATGGACAAATACTAATATAAATTAAAATCAGCAACCGTAAAAGACATTAGTTATTTTTAATGAATACAAAATTAGTAAATAAAATGACATTAAATACCCATATTATAACCAATTTTCAGGTTGAACAGGGTAGACCAAGATGGAACGAGAAGAGGCAATAACGGGCAGCTGTTAAGTGCGCGCTCTCCACCCATCACCTCTTCAAAACAACAACAACAAACAAGAGATGGACAGGAAAAAAGCTATCAAAGCAATAGACGGAAGACACCGAAGATTCATTGCTGTTGGCCTTCGTGTGCAGATGGCAGCTGGTGATGATGATGATAATAGACAAGTGGTGCCTCTGACAGTGTTAAAAACGCGGCATTATGGGAGATAAAAAAAAGTCTTTATCAATTTAGTATTGTCAGGGGAAGTAAACGAATTCATTTCTTAAAGAACAAAGGGAAATAAGAATATAAAGAAATGTTCTTATGCTCAAATTGTAAAAATTGTAAAACTAACTTTTCTTTCCTTGCGTACCCATTAAAAAGTTTTAAATAAAAAATAAATGTTATGTACTACATAATAAGTTAATCTTTCAATATTTTGTTTTCAATTTTTAAAAATTAACAATTTTAGGTAAATACATTTTTTCAGCCAGTCTTAAAATTTAGTATTAGAACTAGTCTTTCAGCTAACAATTAAAATCATAAACAAGTATGTTCCATTTCGATTTATTTAGAAATGGTAGTTCATTTTTTGGCTCGGCATTAAAAGCCGACACAACATAAATTGTTTCATGTTGTTGTTGTTTTGAAGAGGTGGTGGGTGGAGAGCGCGCACTTAACAGCTGCCCGTTATTGCCTCTTCTCGATCCATCTTGGTCTACCCTGTTCAACCTGAAAATTGGCTATAATTGGGTTATTTAGTGTCATTTTATTTATTAATTTTTGTATTCAATTTAAATAACTATTGCCTTTTGCAGTTGCTGATTTTAATTTATATTAGTATTTGTCCATTTTCTTTTCACTTTTGTATTGTATATAGATAACTATTGTCATTTAAACTTGGTTTTAATTTGTATTAGTATTTGTTCTTTTTGAGTTGTTTTTTTTTATACCTCGTTGTCTTTCCTTGTCCTAAGAGTAGTTAGTAAGTTTTAACAATTTATTAGTTCTTGTTGCTTAATTTCACTTATCACCTGTCAAGTCTATATTGTGATTTCTAAAGTAAGTTTTTAATTCAAGCCTTTGTTGTTCGTACTTTTTACAGTGGATCAGGTAGTGGTCTATGTCATTCTCTTCCTGGCATTCTTGGCAGTGTGGTTCCTCTATCATAAAGTATGCTGCACCGAGACAGAGACGCTACAGTTTTTTGTTCGATGGTATCTTTAGTTCTTCTCTCACCTGACACTTCCTTGTTGGTTCTTTCAGCAGTTTGAAAGCGTGTCTGCTTTTTCTACTGTTCTTCCATGTTGTCTTCCATTCCTCGTTTATAGTTATCTTCACTTGGCTCTTGATCTCCGACCTTTCCAGCCTTGCTCTTACATTATTTTTGCTTATTCTTCCATTCTTGGCGTTCTGGTCTGCCAGCTCGTTACCAGCTATACCTATGTGTGCTGGAACCCACACTAGCCTCACACTACATCCTCTGTTCCCTAGTGATGTATTAATTGCTAGAATTTCTTCCTTTATGTCTGGCCGGCTACATTTACCTGGGTGTTCTAGTGCTTGTAGTGATGATAGTTGTCTATAAATATCGTAACAGCTTCTGGTGGGTTATCTTCGATTATTTCTAAACATTTTAGAATTGCTACCATCTCAGCGGTAAAATCGAAGCACCTTCAGTTACACTGTAGCTCTTTTTAATTCCCCACTGTGGTATTACAACTCCTGCACCTAGTTGCTCACTATCACCCTTGGATCCATCAGTGTAGACGTCCAGACTTTGTTTTGTTAGTTGATCAATGAACTTTCTACTTATCATTTTGGCTTCTTTATGTGACCGCGCCATCTTGTCAGCCATATTGTCTCCGTGGTTCACCCATCTTGTCAGCCATATTGTCTCTGTGGTTTAGTTCCTTTTCACCACATTATCTTCAAGAAGAAGATTTATTACGAGGCCACAATGAAGCCTACAAATTAATTGTGTTATATTTGTGTTTTTCGCTATTTCTAGAGCGATAATTGCGTGTGTTATTTGCGTGGCGCAATTAATACGCGCAGCGGATTAAGTTGAGTGATTAGCCGAGGGCTTATAAAAGAGATAGCGAGCGGCAAACAGGCCTTTTTGAAGATTCAGTCCAGACAAGAGAAAACGAAGATACTAGGCGCCCTGTGTGGGTAGAACAGAGACATGACACAAAGTCTATGAACACTGACTGGGTGTTTGCTATCTTCTTCTTCTTCCGTCCTTAGCCAACGACCGGCAAAGCAGTCAGTGGCCATTACGCCTAGTGGCGTCTTAAGGGCAACAGCGAATAGATTTTCTTTGCCGTTGTTCCCATCATGCCTAATGGCGTCTTTAGGGCAACGACAAATCAATCCATTTGTTGTTGTTTCCGTAATCAAAGTGACTGGCAAACGGGTGATCAGCCCGTTGGGGGTGTTTGCTATGTTCGGTAGTATTAAATGTTGATCTGTATAAGGCTTTGTGTTGCTTGAATTGTTAAGTCTGCTGCTGAGAGGGTTGCAAGCAACCAATAATTGCAACCCCTGTCAAACGATGGGCGGTGAACTTATGTCGATGTGGCTACCTCACACCCAAGACCCATGCACTAAGAAAATTTATTAAGGATCGTTTGACAGGGTTTGCAATTATTGGTTGCTTGCAACCCTCTCAGCAGCAGACTTAACAATTCAAGCAACACAAAGCCTTATACAGATCAACATTTAATACTACCGAACATAGCAAACACCCAGTCAGTGTTCATAGACTTTGTGTCATGTCTCTGTTCTACCCACACAGGGCGCCTAGTATCTTCGTTTTCTCTTGTCTGGACTGAATCTTCAAAAAGGCCTGTTTGTTGTTGTTGTTGTTGTTTTCGTCTACTATGCTGCTGTAATACCCTGTTCAACCTGAAAGTTTGGTTATAATTGGGGTATATAGGGTGTTATCGTCTTCACTGGTATCTCGTTCGTAGTCCTGGAGGTGATCGGTCCTGAAAAGGACCACTAGCTGGCTGTCTGGGTTCCTCTTTGTCCGTTTGTGGTGCCGTGTCGCGCTCATGGTGTTTTTTATGTCCTGCCTCAACTATCTGGCTCGTTTTGTTTTGTGTGTTCCTACGCTCATAGTTTCTGTTGCTTTTGTCTTCTTGCTCTCCTGTATCTGTGACAGTGCTTTTTCAATTAACGTAGGTAGTAGCTGTTCTAGCGTTTCTTGGATGATTTCTTTTACTGCTTGGTTGTTCGTTTTAGTTTCTCGCGTGCTGTTTGATGATATTTCCTCAATGGCTATTCTTTCTGCTTCTATTCTTTTGAGTATTTTTGTGTTTTCTTCTGTCAGCTCTTTCAGTTTCTTGACATCTGTTTCTACTTGTTGCTGGATTCTTTTCATTTCTTCCATCACGTGTTTTATGTTCTGCATGTTTATCGCATCTTCTCCACTGTCGGTTGGTTCTTCGGCGGCCTGCTTGCTGTTTTTTTCGATTCGCAGCTTCATTTTCATTTCTCTGACTTCAGCGGTCAGCTTGTGTAACTGTCGTCTGTCTATCGTGCGTTGTTTTTCTGCAACATCCGCAGCCACTCTGTGTTTTGCCTCCTTGAAGGGGATGTTTTTGGAAACCGCTTCCTTCAGGATGCTCTTGGTTTCCTGGAACATCGGGCAGCCTCGGTATCTAGCCCCATGGTTTCCGAGGCAGTTTGCACATGTGCGGTTTGAGTTTATTGTTTTGTAGTTGTTGTCCTCCTTCGCCTTGGGACAATCGTGGTATGGGTGGCCACCCGCACAATATCGACAGACTGCATCCCTCCTGCACGTCTTTTTTGTGTGCGAGAACTGCTGGCAGTTGGAGCACTGCATCACCGGAGGGATATAGGCTTCTGTCTTTTTGGTTGTGGTTTCGAGCGTCAGTCTCTCGGGTCTTGTCGATCCTTCTACCGTAACTATCATCAGATTGGTATCTTTCTTGGCCCAGATTTTTAGTCTCTCGACCTGCTTGATTTTTAGATTTGCGTTTTCATCCTGAAGGCGTCTGTGGACCTCGGCTTTGGAACAACTGGTATCCACCCCTCTGATGACCAACTTCTTTGTTGTTATGTATTTCTCCACCAGCACTTTTATTTGGTGGGGCAACTGGACTTCTTTTGGACTAGATTCCAGTTCGGTCATCAGCGAGGTGGTTTTGTCTGTTTTGTTGAGTGAAAGCACGACTCCCTTTTCGTGCCTCCCTACTTTAGCGATACCTCTTCTTCCAGTTATCACCTCGAGGATGTTGATCACTTTGTTGTCGGGTAGGGCCCTGAGTGAGGCCTCACTTCCTGACGTCTGGGTGATCTTTACGATTCTCTCCCGTATCGTTTCTGCGTTATTGGTCCCTTTGGTGTTTGATCTTTGTTCCTCTCCACAGTCTTGGCTAGAATCTTTCTCCCGTTCTTTGTTATAAGGTGTTATATCTTGCTTCTGGGCCCTTGAGTTGTCTGCTGTTGTTTCCTTAGGACCAGGAAGGGTAGCTTGCTTCTCAGTGTTTTCGATGTTCAGCACTCCTGGGTCTACTTCTTCTATAGCTTCTTGAAGAGCGAGCCTAAGGAACTCGTCTCCGTCGTCAATTCTTCGAAGTGTATCTATATTGGTCTCTTCGATATCTTCCTCTTGTATCTGTCTTTGCTGAGGAGCTGTCTCTGTCAGTTCTTTCATGGTGCTTGCAGGTGGGTCGGCTGTCATCTCGGCATCGTGTGGTGGTGTCAACGGTATTTGGTGCAGCATCTCTGTGGTAGACAGGGTTTCTGCTGACAATTTGGGTATGTGCGGTGGTGGCCCCATGGATTCAGGCTCCTGTCTTCTTTTCTCTCGTCTTTCCTGCATCTACTTTATCTGTTGATGCGCTCTCAACATGTCTTTATATTCTGGGTCTACATAATATTGGCCAGAGACGTGTGCTTCTGCCCTTTTCTGTATTCTTTCCGTCATCTGCTCCAACTGTTGCAACGCTCTCAATATTTCTTTACGTTCTGGGTCTTCATCATCATCTACTTCCACGCTAGCACTTGGGGCCGCACTGCTCTCCGGCTTTCTGCTCTTGTCCTTTTCTTTCGAAGCTTTGGGTCGCTCATCGGTTGTAGTATCAACGGTTGCTTTGTTTGCCTTCTGAGAAGGACTGGCCACGAAGTTGGTAGTATTCTTGCTCTCTGGTTGACTCTGTTTGTTCTTCGTTGGTTCTTGCTTGATGCTGCTGACAAGTGTTTGAGGGCTTGTGTATACTTTCCTCTTTTTCGCTTTTGGCTTGGTATGAGTCATTTTGGTATACTGCTAATGTATAATGATCTGTTGGGTGAGCGCTGTGTACGTCCTGAAAAGGTCGCTGGTTATAGTGCTGTCTTGATCTTCCTGAAAAGGACGCTGGTTATAGTGCTTTGCCGCGTCCAGACATGTTGTACGAAGATGTTAGATCTTCTATAGTTCTCCACCCTGTTGGATATCTATCTTTATTTAAGGGGACGTACCATACACTTGGTTGGTTTTTGACAAATCCTTTATGTGCTGGGTGGGTCACTCCTTGGGCTATTTTACTCCAATAATTTAATCTGAGTTCTTTCCGTCTTAGACCAAGGGACGGTATACCAAGAGCTACTTCTAGTGCTTCTACTGGTGTTGATACAAATGCACCTGTAATGGTTTTCATGGCTGCATTTTGAATTCTGTCTAGTTTTGCTTTGTTAGAAGCTGCAGCTGAGTCATAGACTATGCTGGCATAAGCCAGTTTCCCCCTGATGAAAGACTTGTAGAACATAAGCATTATTTTATTGCTGGCCCCCCATCCATTACCTTTTACTATCCTTAGTATATTTAGGGGTCCCCTACAGCTTTCTACTAAATTGTCTATATGTTTATTCCAATTTAGTTGTTTATCTAAAGTTATGCCCAGAAATCTTGTTGTTGAGGAGGCACATATTTTCTGTCCTTTAATGGTTATATTGATTTTTTTTTTTTTTTTTTAAATTTCCTTTGCTGAATATCATACCTACTGTTTTGTTTACATTAATTTGGAAGTCCCAACTTTTCATCCACTCTGAAACTTTGTCTATTTGTTCTTGAAGTTTTTGGTAGACATGGTCCAAGTTTTTCTCCAGATCGCCAAATGGCACAGTCATCTGCAAATTGTGATACTGCATTCTTGATGTCGTTAAATTCATCTGTTAAATCATTTACAGCTATAGTGAAAATTGAAGGTGAAATCACTGATCCCTGAGGAATCCCATTCTGTTGTTCATATATTTCTGACTTATCATTGTTCACCTGTACAGCAAAATACCTGTCCTGTAAAAGGTTTTCTAGATACCTATAGGTTTTACCAGTAATGCCAATCTTTTTCATTTTGTAAAGAGCTCCATCTCTCCAGCTTTCATCATTGCTCTAAAAACATCCAAAAAGACTGCCACTGTTTTCTCTTTCCTCTTGAACCCTAGCTTTACATCGTGTTCTAATCTTACAAGCTGGTCTACTGTACTTCTGTCTGCTCTAAACCCTGACTGGTTTGGGCTACATAACTGATTTTTTTTTTCCAGGTAGAATGTAACTCTTCTGTTAACAACAGTTTTCAGTATTTTACCTAGTTGTGATGTTAAGGAGATAGGCCTATATGAACTTACATCATGGGCTTCATACTGGGTTTTAGGATGGGTACTATCATAGCTACTTTCCATGATTTGGTATCTTTCTTGAGCTCCAGATTTTGTTATAAAGGTAAGTTATTATGTTTATAGTTTTTTTTTGGGTACTTTCTTAGGATGTCATAACTAATTTTTATAGGTGGCGTGGCTGAAACTCAGGAGTAAACTGGAAAATCCTATATATTCAAAACACTACATATTTTATGTATTTTTTAGCCACCTATAAAAATATATGTGGAGGTAGTTTTAGAAAAACTGCCCATTTAGGCGCTTCTTAATATGTCAGTGGAGTAAGGGGCGTTTCTTTATGTCAGTGGAGTTAGGGGGCTCTGTTAAATACCGGCATGTTAATGGTGTTAGGGGCACTATTTAATATGTTAGTGGATTAAGGGGCGTTTCTTAATGTTAGTGGAGTTAGGGACAGGGTTGCCAGATCGAAATTTTAATTTAAAGCCAAACAATACTAGAAGAAAGCCAAACAAATTTTAATATATTTTTCATACTCACGTCACATGAAAAGCTCCAAATCCCAGTAATTACTATCCTCCCCACTGGAGTGAGTGGAACATACGGCATAAACCTTGTCCGATGTGAATTTTGTTAGCATTTCAGGAGATGCAGTGACGTCTTTGCAACATTTGCTTGAAAGCAATAGGTCTGCACTGATTCGCATAATTGCATCAAGAAGATTCAGCAGCATTCTGTGTCTTGCCTTCCTTTTAACGGAGGATACACGAGAAAATATCCTCTCAGCTACAACATTGCTGACAGGGGTTATTAGGCAAGTAATGGCAAAGATGGCGAGCTCTTTAAATGCCTGGTGCTGAAGTACACCAATCCAAAACTGTTCAGCGTCTACAGAGCGTCCATCTTTCTTAAATGGAGCTTCTTCTTTCCAATCGACAAATAGCATTTGTCTGCATTCAATTTTACTGACGTTGTTTCCTGCATGGTGTATAAAGGGTAACTCGGAAAACATAAGACTTGAAATTTTATTTAAAATTATCACTGGGTTCAATTTTGATAAACTTTCAAATGTATCTCTCGCCGACGGAAGTCTACATGTAACTTGACTGAGAGCTTCTTCTAGCATATACATCTGTGACATATTATGTTATAGATTTCATATATCTATTTCTTTATCTTCATTTTACTTTCACCTAGCTTTCACCTACGCCTGTTTTAAAATAAACCTCCTATTACTCAGAAATCTGTCTATCTTTCTCATTTATCACGCATATTTTATTGCTGTTCGCTATTTTCTTTGATGATATTCAACCAGCAGACCATTTAGCTACGTTGATCTGTAATTTATTCTTAACGCCAGCGATTGTAAATCGTGGTAATAGATAAGACAGCGATCAAGGATGAATTACTTTTAGTACTAAGAGCAGATAATTTTGGAACAAAAGGGAGATAATTTCTATTAACTTTTCCTGAGTCCATTCGCCTGTAAGTTAATTAAACCACGGTGAGAATGTCGAGATCAAAGACATTGCTCGCTAGCATGGGCCATACGAGCAGAAACGTGTAAAATTTGCACTGTTTAGCAAATTACGTTATGCCTGATTTAAGCGAGAAAATAGGGTTCTGGTACTCGGCTTTAATGTGAGAATGATCTTTGATTTGCAAATCTGAACGTAGAATTCACCGTAGGTGCTAACATCTGGCAGAGAGTCTGTTTTCGGGTTATAGTTATAACATTTCCTTTGATTTCAGATGTATGTATACCCTAGCCTTCTAACTAAAATTTATCCAGTACTCCATAGATTCAGAAGACATCTAGCTGCAATTCTAGAATCACTCGTATTGAGTAGAATTTCTTAGTTTTTGTTGGAGAATAGTCTTAGAAGTTTGTGCGGAGATAAATACTATACTAGGAATTTTGAGTGATTTAAGCGGTAAATCGTAAATTATATTTCACTAAGATTTACTGTGCAGAGTGATTTACTAGATAGACCCGTCATATTATTTCTCTAGGTTTTACTGTGTTACAGTGGCTAGCAGAACAAATAATAATGTCTAGCTAAACTCTTCCAGCTATAATATAAATTTAATTAACTGCTAGTAACCAGTCAGAGAATATTTTAACCAACTAAGTAAATGCACTGATGCATCATGAGTATTGACGAAATATGTATTTATTTCTAATTCACGATGACTGATTTTTTTAAAAATGACTAGAATTTATTTCACGGGAGTTTTTAAACGATAAGACTAGCTCTAAGCTTGTAGTCTATAATTTAAAGGAAATAACCGAAGTGAATATATTCTATTTTACGTGGGGTAGGACAGGATTGAGAATACTGTCTGTGGCCTAATGGATATGAACGCAGTTTCATAATCCAGATATACCAGGCTAGAAACCTGCTGCAGGCGGTTTGGTAGCAGATCGCTTTGTGTGGATTTTTAACAATGGTATAAGCGCCGTACCGTTCAGAAAGCAATGGCAAACTACTGAATGAAAAAATTGCCTAGAAAAATCACAAACAGCCAATAAAAGCTGGGGTTGATTGCCACATCCTGTAAAGGATAAGCAACTAACTTTATACAGTATTGGGTCAAGCCCAAAATCTACCAGCGGCTTCCACGTAAATCTGAGAATAATCATACTAAAGAACATTTTTAACTTAGTTTTGGGTCTTCAAGGTAAATCTGGTCTGAGGTTGTGTTTACACCCAGAGAGAGAACCGAATACCAACCCAAAGAACATAGTTGTAGGTAAGAACGAATGTCAGTGGCCACTGTTGTATAAATAGAAAGAAAGCAGGAATGAGTGACACTCCTATTGTATAATTCATGCACCCACTGTGTATTTTTCTATGCAAGTTTTTTTTTGCTAAATGCTGTTCCTCTTAGAATAGGTTAACGTATAGACTCTTGTTGATATTTACTGTTGTGTATAGTAAATCTTGCTAAATGCAATGAAACGTGGCTGGCTGTCAAACATTCTCACATTATGAAGCATTATCACGAAGCCTGAACACACTGGATACAAACTCAACACGTTTAATCAGCCATGTTGTAGAAGCAGAAAGTAGGAAGAGGAAATTAGCATAAGGGCAAGTAACTCTAGTAGGAAACAAAGTAACCATGGAGACATATATACAAACGATCCCATCAACATCCCCCCCCTTCTTTATGAGTGAACAAAGTCATTCATCCAAGAGGGTTTCTTGCGATCTCTTTGAGGTCTCTTAGGGCTAGATGGTAGGAGAGAATGTTTCTGTTCTTTGCCAGCTTTCCCAGGACTAGAAGTAGCTGGGGTTGAAGGATCAACTTCTGGAGGATTAGAAATGTTCACTTCACTAGTGTTCTCCATGTCTGGCAAAACAACCTGTTGCTCGGGTAGAACTGGAGAGGAGAAATCAATTTCCAGGTCCGCGGGATCTGGTGTGAAAGGTGTTGTTTTCGGTCTTAGATGAATTCTGTTTCTGACATATTGACCTCCATTCTCCCTTTCAACTAAATAAGATCTTTCAGAGAGCCTCTTATTAATCCTTCCAGGTTGCCAGTTTGGTTGTTCAGGGTCTTGATAGTAAACTGGCTGGTGAGACAACTTGGATTGATCATGAGCAGTTTTATCATAATACGTCTTCACTGATCTGTCTCTCTTGCCTCTACTTTCAATAACTCTACTGTGAGATGCAACGGGTTTCACTGCAGAAGGTATCAGTGTACGCAGTTTCCTGTTGAACAGTATTTCTGCTGGACTTTGATCAAACCCTTGTCTTGGCGTATTACGAAGTTCAAGTAGTGCCTCATATGCATCTGTATTATTTTGAACAGTCTTTCTCATCATACCCTTAATGAGTTTCACAGCAGATTCAGCTAATCCATTGGCTTTATGGTGACCTGGTGCTGATTTAACATGAAGTATTCCCCATCTAGCAGTAAATAATCTGAACTGTGCAGACGTAAACTGAGTACCTGAGTCAGATACAATAACTTTGGGAACACCATAACGAGCAAAATGAGACTTCAATTTCCTGATGACTAACTGTGCTGTCATTGTAGGTAGAAAGTCTACTTCAATGAAGTTGAGAAAGTAGTCAATCAGAAATAAATAATATCGGCCTTCTATAATAAAGATGTCAGTGCCAACTTTCTCCCAGGGTGATAAACCTCTTGAGTGTTGGTTTAAAGGTTCTTTAGTATTCCTTGCCTATGTTTCTTGACATTCTGGACAACTGTCAGCTATCTGTCGAATCTCAGCTGTCATGCCGATCCAAAACAGACAACTTCTGACTCGGCGCATCATGCTGTCAAATGCAAGATGAGCAGCGTGTAGCTTCTGCTTGATTTCAGGCCTCAGTGCTTTTGGGATAAGAATGCGCTCTCCTTTAAGTATTATGCCTTGTTCTGTTGTCAGAGTGTCACGAAAGTCAAAATAAGGTATAAGCTCAGCTGGTACATCAGACTTGTTTGTAGGCCACCCATGCAAAATGGTCGACTTCAACCTCTGAAACACGCTGTCTTTGAGAGTTTCAGCTTTAATCTTTTCCATCATCACATCTGGTATTTCAGGTAATCTTACAGGTGGATCAGCTCCTGCATTGCTCTCTTTATCAGCTAAGAAATCCAATGTGACATTATGAATACAAATTCTGGACAGTGTGTCGGCTATAAGAAGATCGGAACCTTGTACCCATTGGAATTCAAAGTCATTTCGATGGCTGCGCATCAATAAATTCTGCAGTCTTCGAGGAATTTGACTCAGAGGTTTCTTAACGATGGCTGCCAAAGGTTTATGGTCGTTGATGACTGTAACTTTCCTTCCATAAGTGTACTGGTCAAAGCGTTCCAAACCATATACAACAGCTAAGAGTTCCTTCTCAATTTGAGCCCAGCGTTGTTCTGTTTCAGTTAGAGCTCTTGAAGCAAACTCTATTGGATGACCATTTTGTAGGAGGATAGCCCCAAGTCCATAGCTGCTACTATCAACTTGAATACACAAAGTTTCATCAGGATCATAGTATGCAAGTACTGGAGTAGAAGTAATCAGCTTCTTAATTCTCTTGAAGGCTTGTTCACATTCAGCAGACCAGATAAAGGGAATATCCTTACGGGTAAGTTCTCTTATTGGATGAAGAGCTTCTGAAAGATTGTTGAGAAACTTTGCTAGATACTGTATCATGCCGCAAAATCTGCGAACGTCATGACAGTCCTTAGGAACGGGCATGTTTAGTATTGTCTCAACCTTTTTCTTGTCTGGTTCAACACCTCGAGCAGTAATAAGGTGACCCATGAAGGTAATTTCTTCTTTCTTCTCTTGAGCTTTAGCTTCATTCAGTTTAATGCCTTTCTCTTTACACATATGTTTCAGTGCTTTAAGCTTCAGATCATGGTCCTTAATTGCTTGCTGTCTGTTTGATCCACAACCTGCAATAACTATGTCATCAGCAACATTGATGCAACCATGAAGACCCTCCAGAGCTTGTGCTAGATGCCTCTGGAAAAATTCACTGCTTACATTCAAACCAAATGGTAATCTAGACCATCTGAACCTACCAAAAGGTGTAATCATTGTTGTAAGTTTACTAGACTTCTCATCAAGTTTGATATGTCAGAATGCTTCCTTGATATCCAGCTTTGTGGAAATCTTGGCATTATAGAGTTCAGGCAATACATCATCCAAAGTTGGTAATCTGAAATGCTCTCTCTGCAAAGCCTCATTCAGGGGTCTAGGATCAATGCATGTTCTTAAAGAACCATCAGACTTTTCAACAACAGCCATTTGGTTAACCCATTCAATCGGTTCCTCTACTGGTATTAATATACCTCTGTTCATTAGATTTTGAAGCTCTGATTTTACCTTGTTCTTAAGTGAAAATGGTATTTTTCTGCATGGCAGTGACTTTGGACGAATATTAGGATCAATATGCAACACAGCTTCACCCAGGACACCTAGATGGTTATCAGAGTTATGATCATTATCTGAACTGTCAGTAGCCACCTTAGCAATAAATTTGTTTGTGTTGACTGTCACAAACTGTAGATCCTGCAGTGTGTTGTTGCCCAGCAAACATGTGAATCTATTTTTCACAACAGTAAACCTTATATTGTGTTTTATCCCAGTCTTAGGATTCTCTACATTAATAGAACTTCTCCC
This sequence comes from Oreohelix idahoensis, assembly GCA_024509875.1. Taxonomy (NCBI): domain Eukaryota; kingdom Metazoa; phylum Mollusca; class Gastropoda; order Stylommatophora; family Oreohelicidae; genus Oreohelix; species Oreohelix idahoensis. Next base: position 387,259 of record JAMPIV010002930.1, read on the forward strand.
AGTGGAGTCATCTTAGTACCATTCCACATAACAAGCCTCTGTTTAGTGGGTAACAATTGTTCTTGCATCACAAAGCGTTGACAGATTGTATTCACATCAGCTGCTGTGTCTAGCTGAAATTTTACCATTTTTCCATTGACAATGAGTTGTGCAGATGTACAAGCTTTGCTAGGCTTCACACAAGCAAGAAAAACTTCAGAACCTTCCACTGACTCTGTGTGAACAGTGTGAACTCTCTTGCATTTAACTTTGAAATGGTTTCTTCCCCCACAGTTTGAGCAAAACTTCCCCCATGCAGGACACTTTTTCTTAATCAACGGATGTTTCTGTCTGCAGTAATGACACTCCTTTCTAGGTTCAAAGTACCCATTGTCAGTGTTACTTTGACAGGGTTTACCAGTATGCTGCCCAGTGTCTCTCTTGGGAGGTTTATGATTGAGTGATTTTTTTCTGTACCTGTTCAACCCTTGCTTCAGAAGGTTGTACTGTATTATTCATCTCTCTTATGTCTTTTCCAGTTTGCTCGAAGACTCTGCAAATGTGAATGGCTTTCTTTAGATCGAGGTCAGCTTCTCTCAAGAGCTTCTCTTGTAACCTTTTGTTGACAGTAAAGACAATTTTGTCTCTTATCATACGATCCTTGTCGTTAAAGTTGCATAAGTCTGCCTTAGTTCTCAGCTCAGTCAAAAAAGAATTAAAAGGCTCTTGAAGAGGTATGTTCCAGAATCTGAACGTATGTAATACTTCATTGCTTCGTGAGCTGCAATGGTTCTGGAGCAAATCGAGAATTTTATAAGGATTAGAGCGGTTTCCTTCCTCTGCAAGTTGATCAAAAACTTCAACGGCTTGAGGTCCAGCACAGTGAAGGATGATGGTCGCCCGAACGGGATCAGGTTTCGAGGCAACTTCTGCTGCATCCATATACAGTTCTAACTGTCGTCTCCATTTACGAAATGTGTCTGGTTCGACGTTATTTATGTCTAGGCAGGGTGGTAACCGAAACATGGGCCATTCTGCCAAGACGAAATGTCTTATAATGGTATGCAAGCAATAACCTACCAACAGAAGAGTTAAACTTGTTTTTTTTAAACCAGTTTATCGTCCCCTCACCTCAAGTCTATGATGTCAGCACACGTGTTACAAGATAGTTCGAATTTTGTAGAAATAAACACCGCTGCCACCATGTTGATATTTAATCTTGCTAAATGTAATGAGACGTGGCTGGCTGTCAAACATTCTCACATTATGAAGCATAATCACGAAGCCTGAACACACTGGATACAAACTCAACACGTTTAATCAGCCATGTTGTAGAAGCAGAAAGTAGGAAGAGGAAATTAGCATAAGGGCAAGTAACTCTAGTAGGAAACAAAGTAACCATGGAGACATATATACAAACGACCCCATCAACCCCATTCTTTACTGTAGAGGGAAATTCTAGACCATAGCGTATAAATCTTTGACTCTTTGGGGTTAATAACTTTCTTCTTAACGGGATTTTGTCTCAACAGAGGGAGGGAGGATTACACCTATGAGTCTAACTCTTTAATTAATTCATTAACCTATGTTTATTTGTATTTGCTTTGATATTCAACTCGTGAAAAATCTATTTCTTTACATTACCTTCCACTGAGCTATCACCGGGTCTAGTCTATTCAGAAGGGACCAATCTATGTCTTAATTCCCCTATCAAAAATCTACGACCACATCTTTCTTTGACATTTTTTATTTCTAGATGAGCCTCAGCACTGTTGTTCTGCTGCAGGAACTTATTACAAGCTGTCAAGAATTTTTTTTTTTTTTTTAGCATCATACAGTCTGTTCTGAAGATTCTTCTGATGTAAGAATATCTGTTGGTACAATTCATGACGATCAGCTTTGGTTTGCTGAAAAAAGGCTGTTCAGTCTTTCAAATTCCTGCACAATCGGAATTGCAAACTCAAAGAACAAGTAGTTTTTGTAGTCTGACAACATATCCTTTAGAAGTCTTGCTTTGAGTTTTGTATCAAACTGTGATTGGGCTAGTTCAGCAGAAGTGAAATAAGCCTTTAGCTCTTCCCAGTTAACCAAAATATTAAACATAACCTTTCCAGGCACAAGCCATCGCGTAAATGAAGGTTTTTCAAAGGGGGAAAGGATGGGGGGGGGGGGGGGGGAGATTTCTGGCTCAAATTCAGTAGCTGGGATCATCACTGTAAACCAGTGGTGGCCAAGCTAAGGTTAACCGAGGGCCAGATTATGATAAAGGGTAACACCAGAGGGTCAGACATATAAAATCCTTAAAAAATAACGTTCTGAGATTTAGTTTTACATATACTTTGTCTCACAAAGATATGTGCTACCAAATATAGAGCACACTTTTAGGGCCCATTTTTTCAGAAGTGGGTAACGATCCTTTGGTAGTGTCATGAAATATTCTAATCCACATATATAAATTATTAGGTAAATATGAAGCCTAACAAATAAAATTAATAAAGAGAAGAGCAATGGTAAAATACCAGTGCTGTCACAAGGAATGTACTCGAAATCCCCCTTGTTTTCTGCTTCGTCTGCAAATTGTAACGCTTTCACGTTGATAGTAAAAGCTTACTGTATTATACCCGCTTTCTTCAATGAAACGTGTGCTGTATTTCTTGGAAAAAACATTGAGAGACTGCATAATGACCTAAATTAATCCTAACATTAATTATATTACGTTACCAAAACGAACGAACAGATGGACAAAAGGATAGCGAGAGGGGAGGGCTGAAAATCAGGAACGCATGCAACACGCGACGCGCGATATACAAATGCTGGCATCACGCGTGTAAGTCTACAAGCACTAACTTTTTCAGACGGACAGTGATAAAATACACTACCCTTTCCCAGAGTTAGGTTTATAAATCATAACAGACTCTTATTAGAAAAGATAACATTAGATGGGTTTACGGTTGAAAACATAACAGTACCCAGACAGCACATCTTCCAAACAGGAGGTAGTAGAAAATACATATTTTGAACGCAGCCACGTAGCTCTTTTAAAGTGGGAAAATTGGGTTCCTTAGGGCTTGCTGACAAATAATATGTAAAACGTTACGCCAATAGTCCAGGAATTAATAAATTATACCCAAAATAAAATAGTGTGGCTGCCTGACAGCATGAAATCATTTCTGCTCATAAAATTTTTTATAACGTGTTTGAAAAAAACCTTACGTTACATAAATAGCCTACCATGTAAACTCCAAATTGATTGGAGCGCAACAAATGAAAGCCTAACCACGATTGGTCGGGCTATAAATACTATCTTGGTTGTTAGGGGGAGACGGGAAAAGATAACATTTTTTCAAACACTTGTCGAAACGTGGCTCATTGGCCAGTCTCGCTGATATACACACTTGGGAGCGTTAGTTCGAGACCACTTGTTTAAAATAGCTTGATAAAGCATCAGTGCGTTGAAGCCAGCATATATTTGGCTCAATAAAAGCCTGGAACATA